>OZ004602.1:25166845-25506845 GCA_963924605.1 Malthinus seriepunctatus | reverse complement strand
AAAACCATACTCGCCATAAGTACAGGTAATTTGTTTTTAAAACCAAAAGCAATCAAAAGTTTCGAGAAATTAAAGAACTAAATGAAAATTTTCATGTTCGTTTTCTAGACGTACCTAGTCAATGTTCTCTCGAAACCATAGAAGTTTTGATCACCATATTGTCTATTACACTCATGCTATATAATTTCAGGTTTCCCAATTTTAACTGTCTTTGCAAGTCATCTAACTCATAGAACTATGGGAAAACGACAATCTTCGTGGTGGCTAATCAACGGCTCGGTGTCTTTTAACATTTTTATTGCAGTTTCCTTGTTGATGGTCTTTCTTTATAACGTAATGTACATCATAGTGTTTGAACGGCTTACTGAATGTGCTAATGATGATTGTAAAAGCTCTTCTCTTGCTGAAAAAAGGTAAAAACGTCATCAGCTATTCATAGCTTATTTTTTAAACATTTTTTATACTTTACAGAAGAGGTCTTATGAAACGTTCTTTCTCGGTATTTTGGTCAACTGTTATGATGATATTTTCGAGCATAATGTACATAAATCTCCAACAATCTCAAATTTGGAATTATATGTTTGCGATGAGCTCCATAACATTGGTAAAAATTGGAAATTTCTATTGTCTTATTCTACTTCTAAAACTTAATTTTATAGGCACTGCTAATTTTTGTGTCGTACATTTGCTTACCTGAAACTCCTTATGCACGAGATATTATTGAAAATCTGACTCTTAATTCAACAGCAAAAAGTTCGCCTGGTACATTACCAAGAAGTCCATTGCCATGTAAGTGTAAACAAATAATTTTCACAGTCTCCATTTGTTTAAATACATTTTTTAGCTATACCTGAGTCAGATTTTGAAAAACAGTCGACTTTAAGCAGAAAATCATCTGAACAACACCTACAAAATTCCAAATCGACCGTTCAATTATCAGATTTGCAAAATATTCCAAATTGCGCTCAAAATTACTCTCCAGAATCGTACAACGAAACTGTCTATAACAAAGACATGCCAACTTCGACCAGCCGCCAAATTGGCAAATTTAAAAGTTTTAAAGAGTGCTTGAGATCGCACGAAGAACCAACGTCGACATATTCTTGCAAACAACCAGATTTACAAACTTACTTGTACTCACCAGACGTCGTTGCGACGCGCGTTCACGTCGAATTAGATTTGGTAACTCCAATAGTGCACGATCCAAATTGCGATCACAAAAACGCACCAACGGACGAACCCCCAATTATTTTATGCAACATAGCTGTCAACTCAAGATGCCAAATTAACTCAAAACCGTATCCAATACATACAAATTTACCAGATGAAAAAAGCGTAACTGAAAATTTCGAAAACGTCCAAAAAACTCAATTTATGTGCGAAAAATTGCAAACCAAACCGATCGAATTGAGTGTTAAGGAAACTATCGAGGAAAAAGATGAAACTGTTGTTGAGAAAAGTAACTCGTCGGATAGCTTGGATGGTATGCTTGACAAAATATCGCACGATCTCGATTATTTGCTGAATCGAAGGAAATCAACTTCTTCTGTTGGTAAAAGTGATGTGGATAGTTCTAGTCAAACTAATCAAGAAGACTTGGATAGTCATGCATTTTAATTATTGTAATTTTTAATAATGTGTATTGTTGTTAATAATAATCTAAACTAATTACTAAAATAAAATCTTGTCATGTGATACAATACTTATTTTGTTAAATTTTAACATCTTTATCGCAAAATATACAGGGTGGGCCCCCTCCTCTTCCATCCTCCCTGGCCCTTCCGTAGTTAAGTGCCTGGAACGTAGGGATTTAGACAAGTAAAAAAATACGACCCTTCTTGGGAAAAATACTTTAACATTGCGGTTGTGTTCAAATGAAGACAAATATTCCTTTTAAAACGAAAATTCAGCTATCCACCATACCAGAATTGCTATTCAACTGCTGCGCTGCTAACGTAATATCAGTAATATTAAATTGTGATTTAAATAAATTATAACCTGGAATATAGGCAACACATTATACAAACACGCATTCACAGTGACGGCGCAGCGTACGGGCTTGTCATTTTCGATGAATCATGAAACGCAAGCAGTACTCTAATGAACTACAGTAGTGAAATCAATTCAATTTAATGAATTTCGGTTTCATGCTTTTAGACCGGGTTCTGAAGGGAAGTGAGTATGCAAAATATGAGGACCGCGTTCTGTCAACGGATTTGGGTTTGGGAGATATCAAAGTTTAATATTTTCGATGTTGCCGGACGGTCTTATGGGGCAATCATTAATGGTTGGCGCTGGAAGTCTTAAGACGTGTTGAAAAATCACATTTGAATTTTTTTCTACTTAACGGTTAGGTTGACGAAATTTTGTAAAAGAGATAATTTATGTAAAATTGAAATACGAACAAAATGATGTATTTAAATGTTTAAATAGTAAAAGTGGTGACGAAGAAGAATAATTTTTCATAAATTTACGAAGAGTTTGGCAACAGCAATTTTTTTTTCTTAAATGGTTGATAATATCACGGTGCATATGCTGATAAGATTTCCGAACTCAATTTTGACTAAAAGGCACTTTTAATGTAGTTTTCTTAGACAACAAAGAGCTTAAGCTGAGAGCAACCTACTTCTTGAATGAATTTTGACGAAATTGTTTTTATTGAGTTCTCAATACCCTAAAGAACAAAGTTTATACTGTAAAAAAGTGTACATTTGCTTAATCATTTTTTTAAACCACTTCTTGCGAATTCAATTTTCAAAATTTTAAAAATAAGCTGAAAAAGAAGCTTTTTCTAAAAAATTTTTTTTCCCTAAACTTGTTTTTTAGTTACTAATTATCAAAAGAGTAAGCATTTGCACCCAAAATTTTGAAAAAACAGCGTCTTTTTCAGCTTATTTTTAAAGTTTTTGAAAATTGAATTCACAAGAAGTGGTTTAAAAAAATGATTGAGCAAATGTACACTTTTTTACAGTATAAACTTTGTTCTTTAGGGTATTGAAAACTCAATAAAAACAATTTCGTCAAAATTCATTCAAGGAGTGGGTTGCTCTCAGCTTAAGCTCTTTGTTGTCTAAGAAAACTACATTAAAAGTGCCTTTTAGTCAAAATTGAGTTCGGAAATCTTATCAGCACATGCACCGTGATATTATCAACCATTTAAGAAAAGAAAATTGCTGTTACCAAACTCTTCGCAAAATTATGAAAAATTATTCTTCTTCGTCACCACTTTTACTATTTAAACATTTAAATACATCATTTTGTTCGTATTTCAATTTTACATAAATTATCTCTCTTGCAAAATTTCGTCAACCTAACCGTTAAGTAGAAAAAAATTCAAATGTGATTTTTCAACACGTCTTAAGACTTCCAGCGCCAACCATTAATGATTGCCCCATAAGACCGTCCGGCAACATCGAAAATATTAAACTTTGTTATCTCCCAAACCCAAATCTGTTGACAGAACGCGGTCCTCATATTTTGCATACTCAATTACCTTGGGCGCCTGCTCTATTTCATTAAAAGTGAAAACTTTTTTAAATATTAATGATGATTTACATATTTATGGAAAAAATAAAATAAATGGTAAGACTAAGAATAATAAGAATAAAAGAATGGTAAATGGTTTGTTTTTTTTTGGCTCGTCAGTCCTACTGACTCGCCTAAAAGAAGTGATACTTTTACTCCGTATGAAATTTTTTTTTTTTTCTTCAAACGTAAAACTTATAAAAACCAAAAATAAAGAATTTTGAAAAAGCGCCATCTCTTGACAATTAGTTGTAATTCAATTGTCAAATATTTTTTTTAATTAATTAGAACTTGTAAAAAGAAGCTAATTATTAAACGCAACGACCAAATTATGATTAAAAAACAATAACTTTTTTACGTTACAAATGCTTGGAAATATCAGTTTACGTTACAGTTTACCTGTTTTACCTCCTAGGAGGTAAAAGTAAATTCTAACCCTAAATATTTACAACAAATTGTAACGTAAAATGATATTTCTAAGCATTTGTAATGTAAAAAGGTAATGTTTTTATAAATTTTCTGTTATAATTTATTCGTTGCGTTTAATAATTAGCTTCTTTTTACAAATTAAAGTTAATTTTAGAAATATTTGACAATAGAACTACAAATAATTTTCAAGAGATGGCGACACTTCAAAAATTTTTATTTTTGGTGTTTCTAAGTTTTACGTTTGAAGAAATAATTAAATGTTTAATACTGAGTCAAACTGTCACTTTTTTTGGCTCGTCATAATAAAACAAACTACTATTGTTTATTCTTACCCAAGCAACAAAATCTAGCCTTATAATAGTTGGGAAGTAGTTAATACAACATATTTTAAAAACTTGTGACTATGTCTAACAGTCCTATATTGTGCTTAGAAACTCTTATTTAACGTTTGTATCAGCTAAGTGGGGATGTATACACCCACAAATCAACGTTTTACAATATCCTCAACAACTGTTGCAATCACTATAATACGCCGCTATTATTACGTTTATACAGGCTTTATAAAACTACTTTACTATACAGGGTGTATTACAAATAGCGCCAAATATTTACATCACGCTATTCATCCTCAAAAACTAAACAAAAAATTCCAGTTCTAATTTGGTCTTAATCCAATATTTTTTTAAATATAAGCAATTAAAAGTTTTTAAATTTGGCAACAAACTGCAAGCGGAACAGCAGCAGCTTGACGAAAATCGTCAAAAATGACAACTGTCAGACTTCATTTACCTATCTAATTTTATTTTTTACAATCCACTGTTGCAACATTTTGCAAAATAATCCGTAGCAAAGACTTCACATTTTTTAAGTTTAAATTACAAGTAAACTAATTACCGAAACTGTAAAATTTTTATTCGGTTATTTATTTTAGTTGTTGAACTATGTATCACCGATACCATTGAAATAGATTTCTACGCCATAGTCAAAATAAAATTCAAACTACGACCATTAATAACACGCTCACCAATGGGTTTTAAGAAAACTGCTGCCAGAGTTTTTTGCTTGATTTTCGACGTAGAATTGCGCTATGTAAATATTTGGCGCTATTTAAAATACACCCTGTATAATGTATAAAGAGTTCAAAGAGATCAAAATTAAAATGACGAAAATATGAATTTTTAGCTAAAACGCGAAAACAAAAGAAGGTATCAGATTTTTTGTTTCACTATTGAGTTTGTCTCAAAATAGTAGATCGAGATCGTCTTACTAGTTTTCTCCTAACTCTTAAATTAACGGAGATACCCCATACGGACAAGCAATATAGGCCACCCTGTACAGTAACCGTTTATAAAACCATAAGGAATAGTTTTATAAACGTTACCTAAACTCTAAGTTATACGTTAAGTTATTATATAGGGACTTAATTGGCCACGTTTTAACGTTTAAATCACTTGCAATTGAAACTGTTGTGCATATTACATAAAAAAAAAGTCAAAACTAATTAAAAACGTTGGAAAGACTAAAAATTAAGTCCACTAAAAAACTTAGCTTTAGAAACCCATTTATAGAGATAATAAAACCAACTTTAAAACTGTTATAGATAACGCTAAGCAAAAGTTGCAAAGCCATCTATAAAACTAATTTTAGTGTTAGAAGGGTTTTTAAATTTTTAGTTGTATTTCTACTGTGCAATTAAGATGTAACAACGTTATGGCTAGTTATACCAACTTTCTTACAACTGAATGTTGCTTGGGATAGTAAATTCATTACTTTTAACAGTTTAGTTAGTCAAGTTTAGTATTTTATTTTATGTTACTAGAAAAATGGTCTTCAGGTGGAACGACAGACAAACTGACAAATTTTTGGATTTTTACAAAAAATTTGAATATTTGTGGAATACAAAAAGTGATTTGTATAATAATAAAATAGCAAGGGAAAGCGCTTATAATAAAATTTGTGCTCAGTTAAACTTTCCAGGATTAACTGTTTCTGACATAAAAAACAAAATTAAAATAATTAGAACCAACTACAAAGCGGAATTGAATAAAATTATAAAATCTGGAAAAAGTGGTTGCGAATTAGATGAAATATATGTTCCACGAGTGTTTTGGTTCCAGAAAGCAGATACGTTTCTTCGAGATGTGTTATTGGCCAAAGGAAGTACAACTATCTCGGTAATTATAGTCCTGAACTTTTATAAAGAATAGGGCGTAGCCAATATCTTGCGTAGTACAGATGGAGGGAGCGAGTGCTCTCTCTCTGTCTCTGTATCTCTAAAATTGTTGCGACCAGATGTTACCAGACACATTTTCGTTATAGCGTATTGGCTCCGCCCTATTCTTTATAAAAGTTCAGGACCATACAGGGTTATTGGTTTATCCTATAGTGCTGTCAGTAATCCACTCGTGAATTCTCATTCAAAATTTTAGACATTAATTATATTTCACTGCATGTAGAAATGCGTTTGAAATAAACAATAATACACATCGGTTTCTTTTTGCAGACCCTACCTGTTGATTCATCTCTTCAACAAGATGATTTAGCGACATACTTTAAAGAGGAAGATCATTGTTCTGTGAGCGAGTGTAGTTTAGAAAATACAAGCCTTGAAAGCGTGCAAACTATTGCACCTGCGATCGTAACGCCTACTCCTGCAGCTATCAATAGTAAACGAACTTCTGATATGGTAGTAGAAGAAAACGGTATCACTAAACTGCCAAAAATTGTTCCAAATTGTAAAGAGGACGAGGATGAATTTGATTATTTTGGTAAAAGCGTCGCGGTCCAATTGAGAAGAATGCCCCTCGACAGAGCTCTTAATTGTCAAGAAAGGCTTCAAGCTGTTATAAAAGAAGAGCGTTTGTTTCAATTTAACAGGCAATGATCGCTTCCATTTTAATAGCTGGCTCTGCTGACACTGTCCTGCTCCTCGAATGTGTTCTATCGGAAAACAGAAAGTTAGAGTAATTTCTATCAGACATCTTGCATTATGTCGAGCAAAACAATACGAAATACCTCTACCCAATAAATAAATAACAAAATCACTTTTGTAAACAAATTACTATTTAATAATTAATATAAAATTTATTAGTAATAAATCACATTTTTATCAAAGAGAATTTACAATTAATTTCATTTTCAGCTGTCCTATAGAGGTTTATCATATCCAGAGGGATGACCAAACAATTTTGAAAAGCATCGCTAAGAGAAGCAGGTACTTCTTTACAAGGCTGTTCCGCTATCAGTTTTAATTCCATGTTGCTTCTGTCTAAAAATTGTAATCTATACTTATATACTGAAACATTTAATATCATATCCAAGTGAAAAAAAACAACTTTGATGGAAACAGGAGTTTCAGTTTCAAAATATTTCATACTACATAAAAAGAGATCCTTGTTACTATAAGTTACAAAGTATTGTGCAAATGTAAGCGCGTTTATATCTATATTTAAAATATTATTTTGCTTAACCACCATTAGAGAGTGTTTCTGATAAATGTGTAAAACAGGATTTAAAATACATTCCTTAAAATTGCACGATATGGGTAACATCTTGAAAAGACAATAATCAGTTCTAAAATTGCAAGTAATTTAATGTTGTCCAATAACACTTAAATTTAAAACTTCTGTACATCCGTTTACAGTATTCATACATGGATACAAAACTTTTTCAGTTAATTTCTCTAAAGTAAAGTTGCGACCGTTAATTGGCTGCACACGACATATAGGACATTGGATTATTTTTGATTTACATTTCTCACATAAACTATGTCCTTTTGTACAAATGTAAATTGGCGGTTTCATATAATTATTGCAAACTGGACATTCGAGCTCATCTAAAATTAATTTGTTTGACTCCAACCTTATTTTATCAGCATTTGATAAATTTGGCAGTTTGTTGAGCATCGATGTTGCAGATTTACTATCGTTTTGTTCTTTTGATGATGTAGATTCCGTTGTTTCGTTTGACTTGTTACTAATGGTTATTCTGCAGTTTACATTGGAATCCAAACTTCCGAACAATGTTATAGCAGCAGAAACATCGATCGTTATCATGTTCTCTATATTTTCTAAAGCTTTAGATGTCTCCATCATCACTTCTGTATTACTTTTACGTAAATTGAAAAAGAAGTCGTCTCCTTTGCCCAACTCCATTTGATACGCATAGTTTTTACTTTCTTCTTCATCACAGCACATTACTAAACAGCAAAACTTGTTGGTGTTATCATCATATTTCGTAAGAAGAAGAAAAATATGTAATTGGAATTTTACATAATTTACTGTAACTTCACTTTCGTTCATATTAAGTATAAATGTATGTGGATTGTTTATCATTTTTGATGTATGAATTAAATCCAAGTGTTTATTCAAGTACAGAGCATCGCCTTTCCAATCGCACTGCAAATCACTATCACCAGCGTCGCCGTTAAATGGGCATTTTACTCGACGATAACTACAACGCTTTTCGTGAATTACAACTTCGTCATGTTTTAAATTGGCTTCACATCCATATTATCTATTCGAACATGGGAAAAGTACATATTTTGCTAAGCTCTCATAAGTAGTATTTCTCTCTATAGAGTTATTTGAAATAAAGCCTTGAATTGATTGTGTACAACGTCCACATACGTCACCAATAGATGATGAAGTGTAAATAGGAAATACTGATAACAACTTATCGCATTTGGTACACATAAGTTCTAAGAGTAAATCTTCCTTATCAGCAATTTTAAGGGCCATATTGAAACTGAAAAAATAATTTTTAAGTGCTTTAAACTGTTGTATCTTTGTTTGTTAAGCCTGCTGAACTTGTTAGTTCTGAATCAAGTCAAGCAGCAAAAGCACGGGAATCTAAGCTTTAACGTCGTTCAAATTTCTACGCACGACGTTAAAGCTTAGATTCCCGTGCTTCTGCTCCTTGAGTTGATTCACACGTCATATTTATTATATTTTGCAATTTGCAAAATTTGTGAATTACTTTTTATCAAGAGCATTGCAAATATTAAAATACTCGGAAAGTACCCTATTTTAAACAGACTTAAACGAGGTGCGTCTTAAGCTAGAGGATCTTTTTCAAAGTCAATAGAAACCTTGCATGGGCCAAGTTTATCTCCTATAATACCAAAGGAATCTATTGGTTTGAAAAAAAGTAGCTGGCTTCTAAAAGTTGTGATGCAAGGCTATGCTTTATGGTTTCAAGTTTTTTTTAATGTATTTTTTTTTAAACCCTCACAAATTTGGGGTGCTTCCGCAGCGGTAGTCTGTTAAATACGGTAATTAAAATAATAATAATTTATTATAAATGAAAATGATAGTTTTGATACTTACATTTTTTGTGCTAATGCAACTTATGAATCAATATCGACACTACACGGCTACACCACAGCATAAAGACTACAACCGTTGATTGAAGGAGTTTTTAGGTTTTTACAACGCTACAACAGATACCTAAGCAATACAAGCGCCTAGCTACAGTAGGGAAAGGTGGGTGAATATCGACCACTTAATGCATTTTTTGTATAAAATCTCTAAATTTTATTCAATAAATCTGAATTTTTTTTTTATATGTCCAGTATACTTCAATGCTTCTTAGAATTATTGTAAAAATTGAACATTTTAACACATTTCTCCAAAAATAAATGGTAAAGTAAGCAAGTTTTTGAGGGGTAAAATCGACCTGCTGGGTAAAATCGACCATCAGGTAGAATAATATCGACCTAAGTATTAATTCATATAATTATTATTTATATTAGAAAACATATTTAAAAAATATATAAAACATTAAGAAACATTAAAACTACCCCCTTAGAGTGCCTTAGACGGTATTGTACCGCACTATTACCGAACTTGGTACTAAAAGTTCCAAAATAGTTTTTTTTTTAGTACATAGATGTCGATGCTGCTAATTTCTCGTTCATATGCTTGTGCGGCTTCTACCGCCTTTGTCGTATTGCATTTTATACAAGATGACGAGATGTTTTCCTTACATATTTTTTAGGCATCTAGGTACATAAATCAACATAAAAAGTCGTTTAGTTTAATATCGACGGAGATATTACCCCATGAGCTGTAGTGAGGACTTTTTCCAAAATATAATAAATTACTATTTTTACTCCGCCTGTCCGCCACTGCCTACTTTATAGTTAAACGTGAAATGAATCCTTACGACGCTACTGACTTAAACCATAGAACATAGTTATACTATTTTAAACTTAAAACTTAAAATATTACGGACTTGAGGTGCGTTTCTACCTACGCAATGCGCAAACTGACCCCCACTGTGGCCTAGGTACACCAATCTTGCGAAGCCTCGCGCATGGCATTTTACAAAATGCAAAATGATGAAAGTTTATCTTTAAATTTAGGTGTTTATATTTTAAATAGTAATTTTTCTCGTTGAATACAATTGGCACTAGGGTAAGTGCATTTTTGAGTCATAATTTTGTAGCCCATCCAAAAAAAATCGTAACTTTTTTAAAACACTAGACAATTTAATTAAATTTGTTATGCACGCCACTTTAGGCACTCATCTATCGAATACCACCTTTAAATTCGTTTAATCTCGATCCGGGGGTGGCAGCAATATTTTCAAATTTTCATACAACTTGAAAAATTCCTAACTATTTTACAAGCATAGACAAATTAATTTTATTATGTAGGTCACTTAAGGCATTCATCTATAGGAAACCACCCTCAAATTCGTTTAATCTCAATCCGGGGACGGTAGCAGTATACAGGGTGTCTCTCTTTAACTATCTCACCATGGGCAACTCGCTTATTTGAAGAGATAGAAAGAAGGTTAAATGGGTACAAAGTTGCAAAATATAGTCAATAATAATAATCAGCTAAGAAAGTTGGCCTACTTTTCTTATCTTTGCAGTTATTTAAAAAAAACTGAAATTTGCGAATTTCGTTTTTAGTCTATTTTTCTTATTTTTTGAAATATTCAAAATCTAAAAATGCTTTCTTAAGACAACTTTTTATGATCCACAAAATTCAAAATGAAAGTGACTCGAAAATGCTCGAAAAGATCGATATTTTGAAACATAATCGAATTCCAATTGACAGGTTGACACAATTGACACAAGTGAGGACTTGTGACAGTTTGCATTCCAATTGTTCAGGGTCGGGCTGGACAGGTCGGCAGGTCTGCAATTGCCAACGGGACCAAATGCTTTTTGGGGCCAAACGGAGTCAAATGCTTTTTGGGGCCAAATCTCAAACTAAAACATTTTTATTCAATTTGGAAAGAATATTATTTTCCATAAATATTGAAAATATATTCCATCCATATTTATAAAAAAATAATATAATTTGGAAAAAACATTTTGGTTGTAATTTTGTACACGAAAAAAGTTTAACACCCTCCCACGTGTTAATAAAAGTTTTAAAAAAATATTGTAAATAATAATAATGAAATAACGACGACTCATTTTGAAAACATGTTTTGGTTGAACATGGACGTCCACACAAAAATGTCTTAAATTATATATGGAGGCAATCAAAATTCCATTACCATCACTTCAAATAGTCATTTACAAAAAATTGAAAATTGTAAAATACAAAAAATGTGTTAGTTGCCTAGATGTTCTTTAGTCACATAATTAACATACATCAGTAATAACTTTTTATAGCAATTTTCAAAAGGCCACAATTTTATTTCTGCGACATGTGAATTTTGTTAAAATAAAGACTAGGGGTACAAGGTGGGGGTTGTAATTCTTGATTTTATTGTTTAATCTTTATAATGAGTAGGTAAATATATATTATTATTTAATAATAAATTATAAACTCGCTATAAGTTTATTTATATGTGTAGGTGCATTATTTGTCTGGTCCACTGTAAAAAAAGTAAATCTCGAATCTAAAGCTGAAGCTAACTTCAATGACGTTCCAAATTTTTGTAAACTTTGGCTTATGTTGGTTGAGATTGACAAATTAAATAGTATTTCTTTATAAACATTTTTTGTAGCCAATTTATCGGCTGCGATAGCATTGTTTGCAGCAATAATTATTTGAAGTACATCTAGTATTAAAGTCGGTTTAATTATACAACAATTTAAAGATCCACTAGTTATTTCTTTACTCAAATTATGCATGTTTTTCACGTTTTTATAAAGTTTTATAGTGATGAATTTATTAGTATCCGCATATAAATCGTGTGTCTCCTTAGAAGACATATTGGTATCTAAAAATAAAAGTTATTAGCAAACATTTAAATTCTGTTTATAAAATTAATTACACAAATATTAATTTGTCTGCTAATCTTCTAAATAGAAAAGTGAGGTTATGTCGTTATGAGATCGTTAGGGAATTTTTTTCTTAAGGCGGGAAATTTAAACTTTTTACAAAATTAAATTAATTTTATTATTTAGAAGAAAACTTTATTTTACAATTATATGAGTAAACAATGGTTCTAAAACTATATTCTGTGTTTTTGGAAGTGAATTTAATCCATACACACTTTGCCTTTTATAAGAATTTTTCAATTTGTCATATCGTTCATTGCTTAAAATATAAAAGTTTATTATTTTAAAATATTTATTCGAAATATAGGTACCTTGCTTTTTCTTTCTTATGAAAAAGTAAACTGTACAGTCAGCTGAGTCAACCTCACAATTATTGGCCACTCTGGCTATACGCGAGGGTTGTTTTTAGCCAATAACGACAAAAGGACAGACGGGGAAGTTGTTGATTTACTACCTGTTAGCATAATAAAGTTACTCCTCAATTTAAATATGAGGCAGGGGGGGATTTACCACTAGGCTAACCTAGGCTGGAGCCTAGGGCCGCAAGTCCAAAGGGGCCGCACAAAAATGAACTGTTACAATGGTACAAGTAACAAAACTTGAAAACAAAATTTTGATACAGTGGCTCATGAAAATAATTTTATTATTTAATTACCATTAAAGATAATAATAACAATAGTAAGGGCCCAAAACTGGAGTTAGCCTAGGGGCCCAAATTTTACAAATCCCCCCCTGATATGAGGTGCTATGATGGTTACAGGTTACATCCGAAATTCGTGCTAAACGTATAGCCGGGGTAGCCAATAATTGTGAGGCTGACTGTACGTACTAATTTCTGGTGGAAATCGTCGTCTACAATAATGAAAAATATGTTGAATAAATCAATTCTATACTTGAATTGGGTACATACCTAAAAACAACGGATGTGGCCATACGAGGAACTGTTTCCTGTTGTATTTTTTGTGCATTTTCTTTAAAAGTTTGTAATTTAAAATTTTCAAAATAAATTTTAATAAAAAAATATATAAAATTATATTTGACGGACAGGAAAAAGTTCTTCGTATGGCCACAACCGTTGTTTTAACTTTTTCCAATCCAAGAAAAAGTAATAAAAAAAAAAATAATAATAAACAACATTTTTTTTGCATTTTTCGACGTTTTGAGTTAAGCTGATTACAAAAATGCAAAAAAAAATTATCGATTTTTTGAACCAAAATGTCTGGATGTATGTATTGTATGTACCTCCCAGAGAAAAAACTACTGAACCGATTTTGATGAAATTTAATTTTAGCCACTTTAAAATTATTTCATCGGCAAAAGCTTTTATAAGAAATATATACCGGGTGTCCAAAAATAAGGTGTTTTTTTGGGTGCATATTTACAAATTTGGGCCAAATTCAATTTTACTTACCTATTAGATAGTACATCTAAGCCCCAAATGAAAAAAGAAATTCAAATTTTTTTTTTCAAAATGTTGGTAAATAGAACGTTTGTCCCATTTTCTGGCTTTTCCCTTCTAACTTGGCCGGTAATTAATATTGTAAAAATTTCAAAACGGCGTTGTATAGCCAAAATATAGGGCTTTCGTCCTAACTAAGTCGATTTTCAAAATTGTTTTAAAATTGCCTACCTTTAAGGGGCCCAAGTAGGTCAAAATTGTGATATCGATTTTCTCAAAAACTGATCCGAACATTATTTTAATTTTTTGGTATGTTATCGAGAACGTAATTATCTATCTAACTTTTAAAGACTTGTATGCGAATTCGGAGTTACGATTTTTTGAATGTCGAAACTTCAAAAATCTCTAATTTCTTTGTAATAAAAATGAGAACTTGAAATTGGATATTTATATCAATCCCATGAATATCTATTATTTGACAATATTTTCGGTTAACAAAACGCTTCCGGTTAAACCTGAAAAATTAATTTTACAGTGATACAATGGTTACATCTCGGGTTGCCTAAAAACAGGCGCATCCTCAAAATTGGAATTATGCTCAAGTTTGAAATAACAATTTGCTAGTGAGGAGCCTTAACTGATTCGAATCAACAGCACTATACTCCAATCTCACAATTATAGATAGTGACTCATCCTAATATGTGTTCACAAAATTTAGCTAGCTATAGCGCGGCTTCTATTGAGATAGATGCAGAAAACACGTGCCGCTTTAATAAATAACGTACTTTACTATAATTTGACAGAAGCTGACAGAAGCTTAGTAGTAGAAGTGGATCCGAGTACGAACGATTGTTCATAATGCTGTACCGAAAAATCTCGATGTAATCTCGTCTTTATTCTATAAATGACATAACTGTCTACATTTGTGAAACTGAACTATAGTGAAAATAAACGATGGTGCCAACCAATAAAGCTTTAAAAATAAAGTGACCCGTATTTTTTTGTTTTGCTAAAATCTGATTCAAAATGTGTCCTAATAGACAGAACATTGTTTTTAGTCCCTAATAACCCCTAGATTTAGTTGATACTTTGAGGGTTCGTATAAAACAACAAGTCTTATTTTATTTACACATTAGTTTCGATATAGCCGCTAGAGGGTATAGCTAGCGAAAGCTATCGTAACGACTTTGACGGCCCGGCCCCTATCTCATTAGAAGAGTGAGGTCTTAGACATTTTTGCCCATGAAGACTTTTGTTCAGAAGACCAAGATCTACGACTTACCAAAATTTCATGAAATTTGACTGAAACCGTTTTTCCATATAAAAGTGTGGGGTTCTTTAGTTATCTGAGCATTCTCAGCGCTCGCCAACATAAATCTGTGTTGCAGTAATGAGTAACAGCCACTGAACTCAGTATAATAACTGGAACAATAAAGTAGTGGATCTGAGCATGAAAATGTGTTCACATTTGAAGAAAACAATAAAGTCGAAAGTCGCTAAGAATTTAACTTCAAGAGGATACCTGAGTTTGCGCACTTTGCACTTCGCGACGTGAGAGCTAAGTTCACGTGGTTCAGTCCCTCTACCACGCATTTAGCGCGTGGGTTGTGTTTACGTTTCGAAATCAACATATGAACATAACCTCAGATGCACATAAATATTTTTTGTTAATTCGCTTCTTATGGAGTGAAAATAAAATATTTATTTTATTCTGTTTTTTGTATTAATCATTATAGTAAAAATATTCTATTATTATTATTGTTTAATAGTATAGCTTTAAGATTTAAATTCCCAGACTTTTTAAACTAAACTGCGCATGACGAATTATTCCCTGCGCAGATTCAATTTGGTCTCCAGTGGTCTCCAGTAAAACTCCATATTACTTTTCCAGTTATTATATTCATTTCAGTGGTAACAGCACAGTATAATATACCGGGTGATTAGCACCAAACCTGGCCATAGGGCGACTTAACATTACGCTAATTTCCAAAAATATATGAATTGCCATGAAATATATTTCTTTAAATCACACACTGACAGTTTAAAATTTCCTATGATAAATAAAATCGCTATTGCCGGATTTGGTAACCATGGCACGTTACCATGGCAATTCATATATTTTTGGAAATATGCATAATGTTAAATTGCCCTATGGCTAGGTTTGGTGCTAATCACCTGGTATAGTTGGGCCGTTGGGCAGTCTGATACATTTGTATCTTATATATCTACGATACTTGACGTGAAAGTTTCTTGTATTAAAGATACTGAAATTGAAACTCATGTATCTTGTATCAAAAATACTTATTAGCGTCAATGTGCCCAGATACTTTTTTAATATCTACTTTAATTCAAATATTAATAAAATTCAATAAAAAAAAACTGAAAAAAATTAAAAAATTAAAAATAAACCTCAGCAGGTACGTACCTACAGTCACGTGGATATCTTTCGGCCACCCCGGCTATACGCCTAGCACGAATTGTGGGTTCAACCATCAATAACACCCCCGTACTTAAACTGAGGGGTAATTTTATTTTGCCAACAAGTAGTAAATCAACAAACTGTGTTGGTGTTATGGTGGTTGCACCCACAATTCGTGCTAACGTATTGCCGGGGTGACCAAAAGATATGCACGAGACTGTACGTACGTACGTAGGTATTTTTTGGTAAATATGGGACCTTCCTAGTGTACTTTTATTGTTTGAAGATTTTAAATTAATCAATTGCTTAATTTCACAGTACAAAAATATGTTAAGAAATTTCTAATTGATCTAAGCTCTTTTGATCTTAAAAATTTAAAAAAAATTGGCTGTGGCGCTTGGTCATGTTAGGTCATGGAAAAGCTTTGGAACCCAGGCCTGTGATAAGTTATAAGTCCCTCCATTATAAAATTCACGAGCAGCCACTGTTACAAAGTGACAATGAAGTACTAGATTAAAACTGTCTAGTTATAGACGATTCCAGAGTTCAGAGGTGTTGATATACTAGAGAGTCACATCTTTCGGGGCGGAGCGAAGAGTCTGAAAAAGTGGAATCACTGTACTGAAAATTGAAATATCTACCTGCTGGATTAATGTCATTTTACTAGAATGGAATCATTGTTAAATTTTTCCAGTTACAATCCACCAGTATACTCTAGATATGAGTCATGACTCACTGTATGAGCACGCTACTGGAACTAATATAAACCTGGTTTAAAGCTGAATAAATCTGCCCTGCTCAAGTGCTCAATGAGTAAAGTGATCTGTATGTTCTAGATTTGCATTGATTATGATTATCGTCTTGATTGTAAAACCTAAAACATTTAACTTTTTTAAGAAAAATTTTACCTACCAGTGACCCGGAATACCTACTGAACCCAATATTACAACAATTACACAATTTTAAGCGCATCAGGTTAATGCACTTATTGAGAAATTCTTGTGCATGTGGAGTATAGTCGTAAGGCTCGTGTAGGTATGGTAATATCCATTTTAAAGTAAAACTTAAATGTATCGGTACTTCGCAATACTCTTGAATAATAATTACCAACACACAGTTTTGATTACACGCGTTAATTTAAATTATAAATCATTATCTAAAACCCGCTTAAAATTAACATTTAAAAAACGAAATTTAATCAAAACAAATATCACTTTTTAACAGTCGTCGATATATTCACTTTTTAATAATTAATAAATTATTTGTGAAAGGCAACGACATTAAAACTTATTTCTAATTCATTTCTATTAAAATTAAACATTTTAAATTCTTTCAGAGTATACCTTTTAACTCCTTCGCTCAACAGTTATAATAATGAAGTTACTGCAATTATGCTTATTTGTTGTAATAGTTGTTAAATTAAATATAGGTGAGTGTGTTAATTAATTAATTATTTAAATCGCTTCAATTTAAAATTTTAGAAAAATCGCTAGCTCAAATTTTGGATTTTTCTCTCAACAACCCCATTAAAGATGCGTTATTTTTGCACAATACTAGTATTTCGAATAATACAATAAGCGACTGCTTGTGGAGAAATGGGGATGATATAAAATTTTGCGATGATTCCGAAGTGAAATTTTTTTTATATTCAAATTCGACCAAAGAGGCTGTTGATTTATATAAAAGCGATTGGCTAAGACAAAGTAATTGGAATTCGAATAATGAAAATATTTTGTTAATTCACGGGTATGCGGGTGGTGATGATCTACTACCCTTATCTTTACTACGTGATGGTAGGTTTTCTTTTTTATGGAGTCAAAATTATTTATTTAAACGTACTTTTTTTAGCTTACAACGCAAATGGTGTTTATAACGTTTGGGTAGTAGATTGGGGTGGTTTAAGCAAGCCGCCATGCTACAGAGCGGCAGTTTATAACATGAAAATGGTTGCTAGATGTGCTGCTAATTTATTAACAGCAATGAGAGGTTTAGGATTACGAACGGAACGCACGTCGTGCGTGGGACATTCTTTAGGTAAATAAATTTACATATAATTCAAAAATATAAAAAAATAAGGGTCATTCAAATCTAGAAAGTTAATAGAAAATATTTAAAAAACAAATTCCATTCCAAATACTACATCTACAGTGTGTAAAAGTTCAATAGCATAGTCTTGATTAGGCCTGGTATTTTTTATCGATATTATCGAAAATATTGATATCATCAATAATAGTGAATAACGATATCAGATAAAATCGATATCGATTTTCGCAAATTTCGCAAAGATAAAATCGATATTTTCGATAAAATCGGCATTTCAATAAAATCTACGTTTTCGATAATAGAGATATTTTCCATAAAATTGATATTTTCCATAATAGCGATATTTTCGATAATATCGATATTTTTGAATATCGGAAAGAGCGTTTCAGGTAATCGTATGTGAATGCAATGGTTGTCTAAATATAGGGATTTCCAGCCAATTTCTGTAATAGAAATGGTTGCTTATACTCCCACTTAAAAAGAAAGATCATGACAGCCAATGATAATGTAAACTTGACAGAATGAATGAGTCATCCATAGTTTTCTAAAATGGCATTTCTGTCGCATTTTCTTTTATAGGCAACGGTGGCTAAGCTCCTTCCTGGTTTTTTATATTCTAAGTGACCGATTGATGACAAATAATGTTAATCAAAAATAATTTACTGATGGGTGGGTATCTCGATAAATTTTTTCATTGGAAGAAAAAGTTTTTCTGGGCATTTAGAATCAAACTTTAAGTATCCTGATTTCGATCATCCAAGTCATCACTGTGAGTTTGTGTATAAAATCAATAAAATGTTCTAACTGGGAAAACTGAGTGAGGGGTAAAAAAAATTCACACTCACTTACTCTAACTTCTCTTTCCATTCCTTTAGTTCTGAGTCCATCCCAACCTTTGAATGAACGTATTAAGGATACTAGAGACCTAGAGGGGCAAGTGTCACCAATAATGCCATTCTCAGACCCAGTATATTTCTATAACATGAAAGCCACTGTAAAAAACATTCATTAAACTGTTCGAACTCAAACGATTCCAATAATTTTTGTTTCAGGTGCTCATGTTTGTGGCTTAATATCACGTTATGTAAAATTCAGGATACATAGAATAGTAGGTTTAGATCCTGCAAGACCTTTAGTACCATCAACTCAAAGATTAGATGACGGAAACGCTTTAGCAGTTCACATTCTTCATACGAGCGCTGGAAGTTACGGAGAAATGGGTCGTTCCGGTCACGTTGATTTTTGTATAAATGGCGGAAGAACACAACCGTATTGTGAAAAAACTGAAAGTGAGTGGTAATTTAAATAAAATCTTTATTAAAAAATTTGTTCTTTTACAGGCGAATCGCTTTGTAGTCACATTTGGGTTATTTGTTACATGGCTGAAAGTTTAAATTCAACTATGGCTATGAAAGCTGAACCTTGTACGAGACGTTGTCCTAACGGACCGCGTCCTATTAATCGTCCTGGTTTGCCGGTCATGATGGGACAATTAACTCCTTTAGAGTAAGTTTATAATTTTTCATCCCTTAATAGTTGTTTGAAATGATTTTTTTTTAGCTCTCAAGGATCATATTGCGTCAACAATCGACGTATTCCTTATTGTCCACAAAAAGAAGGAGATCCTGGCGATAAACGCTGTTGTATTAACTAATTATTATTACATTTTAAATTATTGTTTTTATTTAAATTTTATTTACTATTGCTAAAAAATTGTTACATTACACATGTAAGGGGTATATTATAAAAGTTTATTATAGATGATGATAAGTTATATTTACAATATTTATGATTGAAACGTTTAACTTTTAACTAATAATTGAATTAAATATTTATTTTTTTAATAACATTTTCAACACTTCTTAAAATTTAATGTTAATTTTAATAAAAATCGCTTACACGCTTAATTTATTAATTTAATTTAAGAGCTAAGATTATAAAGTTTAATCAACTTTTTTTAAATAGCAATCAGATTGTCTTTTCAAAAACTTTATAACTCGTTACGAGATTATTGTAATTTTTTTTCAAATAAGCGTTTTTGATTAAAAATCTAAATCTGGTAAAAATTGTTGTTGAGCAACCGACGATAATTCCATATCGATTGGTTTTGTATCGTCGTATAATGCAGGAGCTTCGCACAATATGGCAAATGTTCCAGCCATCGATGCTATTATAAATATCCATAAGAATAAACGATCTAATACCATTGCAACAAATCCCCAATCTTGATCCTCCTAAAAATATCAAAAATATACTAAACTATCAAAATTAAAGTAGGCGAGAAAATTGTTTTACGGGCTTTTCGATTCAACAATTCTGACTATCTGATTAGGCATTTATGCCATTTCCGGTTAAACCGGGAGTCACTATAAAAATTGTTTGGTATCATCCGAAAGCTAATTAAATGAACTCTAACAGTACAGTAGAACCTCGATAATCCGAGTGTTTAAAGTGATCCGAATTATTCCTAATCCAGATCGAACAATTTCTCTCATTATGTATGTTATGCTCCTAATTTTTTCATGCTTTGATAAACCTAATTAATATGTCTGTGCTTTCCTGGTTTCTTGTTCACAAATAAATGAGCAGTCACAGCAGAATTTAGCTGATTTAAGTGTTCAATCATGTATCCAAAACACAAAACGTTAAACATTTAGTGATAAAGCTAAAATAATCCATAGCTTAAAACAAGGTAGTCTAGTACTGTCTGTGTATGAATGAAGTTTTTTTCTATGAAATAAAGTCTTTTATGATAATTCGAAATATACAGTGTGTCCCCAGATGGACATAACTATAATCCTTGTGAAATTCTTTACTTTTCATTTTTAGAGAAAAACTCATTCCTTATAAAGAGTTTTGGTTCTTCTGAAAAGTCCTTTGCTATAATCAAAATGTCGATATAACATACAGGGTGTCTAAAAAATAGGGAAACGTTAAATGATAGTAAGAGTAAAGTACTAGTTCTGTGAGAAAAAATTTAAAATGTTAGAGGAAAAAGTTGTTTCTAATGATAATAGGAGCTCAGATATGAAATTTAAGTATTGTATCTCAAAGATGATATTTTTGACTTCTTTAAAATTAAAGCAATAATTGTACAAACTTGACTAAAATGCATAATTTAGTGATTTAATAACATGAACACAAACAATAATAACATCGATGATACTCGTAGATTTTTTGTAGAAATTAATATTTCCTACTAAACTATGGGCCTGAACAGAAAAATGGGGGTGATCGTATTTTACTTTTCGTACTTTTCAGAAGAAGCAAAAAATCTGGGGACACACTCTATAATATTATAATGCATCGATAATCCGGATGTTTCAAAAATACGGATTCCCTCGATTTTAATTAATCCGGACTATCGAGGTTCTACTGTATTGATAAATATACAAGATGTTTCATTTAAAGTAAGAAATTTTATCTCATTTCCGTCTCATTGTCTCATTTTGTCTCAACCGGAAGTTAAAGTAGGAAGTGTTATTATCTAACAGCTAATTTTACGAGCTTCAAAAGTATTTAAAAATATACAGGGTATTCCTAGAAACTTTTGATATTTTTCTAATTTCCGGTTCAACCGGAGGTGTTTTGTTGACTGAAGAAAATGGTATCGAATAATAGACATACATGGGATTAATACGGTTAGCAATTTTCAAATTTTCATTTTATTACAAGAGAAATAAGCGATTATTGAAATATTGACTTTCAAAATATTATAACTCCGGTCCTGGAAAATTATATCTAATAAAAAGCGCGGCGTTTAATAGAGAATTGCAATATTTATAACATATCCAAAAATAAACGCCAAGACTATATTTTGAGATAATCCATTTCAAAATTTTGACATATTTTGGCTCGTTACAGGTAGGCAATATTGAAACAATTTCAAAAATTGATTAGTTTAGGTCTAAAGTCTTATATTTTGGCTATACCATGCCGTTTTTAGATTTTCATAATAATATTTATAGGCTAAGTTATAAGAGAAAAACCACGAAACAGAACAATCGTTATATAAGTCGCCATTTTGAATTTAATAATTTGAAAAAAGTTCACTCAATTAGGGCTGTAATATATTAAAGTGCTTATTGTGACGTTTAAGTAATGTCGGTCTAAATTTATTGACGATATCAAAACACTTTATATTTTTTACTTCGGGTTTAACCGGAAATGAAGGCGACTTTCAATGTAAATGAAACACCCCGTATAATTTTACATTTTGGAAATTAGAGAAAAATTTTGAAACTAATATTTTTTATACATACTACATACTTTTGGTTTGGAATCAAGCGAAAATGAGAGCAATAGTAAAATTTTTTTAGGGACACCCTGTATGAGTATATTTTTAAATATTTTGAAACCTTGTAAACTTAACTATACAATACGTAATGGGCACATAGAAATTTTTTTATTTAGTCGAATTTTTCCAAAAGGATGTTTTAAAGATTAAAGGCTTTTTGATGTGGGCCATTGGGGCCAATTCTATGGGTCTAAGTCTAATCCGTTAACTACACTAAAATTTAAGCACCTCCTAAATAACCCCTTGAGATTCTAACTAGTTTAGTGTGTATAAATAATGATCGAAGAGCTTATCAAACTAAAGTTGCCCGATTATGCTAAGCAAACAAATTATTGGTTCGATAGGCCAATTTTGGAAGAATATTTACCGCATTAAATTGATCTTGCCGTTGTATGTGATGTTGAATAAACATAACATTATGTATAGCTTTTTCCAATTCAAATGGATATTTTTTTCGTGTAGGCTCATTATCGTCCATACCAGAAAAAACAGACGGTAATCCATTGTAACCCAATCTACCACCAAACGATCCAGCAAAACCTCTCAATCTAAAAACAAAATAAATTATCGTTAATTAAAATTTTACTTAAAACTTTACCTATTTGTAGCAGACGTGGAATAAAGGCCATTACAGCCACTACCACGATGTCTGGAAGCGGTCGATGAGGAAGACGTCGAAGACGAATCGGTAGACGGTAATGTATCGATATCTCGTTTTCTTAAAGAACGCGATGACGTAGCAAATTTATTTGCAGCCAACTCGGTGAGTAAATCTTTTGGTACTCTCATTAACAGCAACCTCGGAACGTTTTTTATAAAAAACGATCTAACCCAAGGTGCCATTTTATGAGTACTCGGCTTCCGATAATGAACGTTTAAAATAATAATTGTAATAACTACAGAAAAGCCTACTAAGACCATTGTAAAAAGTATATATTTTCCTAAAAGGGGCAATGCTAAAGATGTCGATGGTATAATTTCTGATATGAGTAAGAAGAACATGGTTTGGGAAAGGAGGATGTTAATGCACAAGGCAATTTTTTCTCCTGAATCTGCTGGTAAATAAAATACTAAAACTGATAGGTAAGAGATTCCAACACATGGAACGATTAGGTTAACTGTGTAAAACAACGTTTTACGCCTCAGTGTAATGTTGAAGAAAATATCTGGAATAAACCGGATTAGTTAAATCACGTGGGGTGTTAAATTTGCATACCTGGATACGGTTCTGCACAACAAGGATAGTATTTTTCGTGCCTTTCAGCCGGGACACCTAAAATATCCCACTCAACACTAGGATAATATTCTCTCAAGTCTATTCCTACTTCGACTTTATCTTCTCCTATTTTTTGATTTATGTGCTTGAGATCAATCTATTGGTAAATAAATTTTATTTGAAAAAAAAACGTTTTTTATATTCTTTTTGAGCGACTCACTTGATTTCCGTCATAACTCCAAGAACCAAACTTCATAAAACAAGTTTGTTGATCAAATGGAAAATATCGCACGTCAATTTCGCAAGACGATTTAAAAATTGCTGGCGGTGTCCATAAAATTTTTCCTGTATGTCGTAAAACTGCTTTTGTCATAGTAGTAACTACGTATTCTCCATCGGCACTGGATAAAATAAAAAATTTAAATTTTGATTATGCGATGGTAAAATTTACTGACTTATTGTAAAGAACAATATCTGGTAACCAAATGTGCTCAGAAGGCACGTATAATTCTGTAACACCTCCATAATCGTTTGGATCCCACATAAATTTATGATCTTCCCATTCCTAAAAGGAAAATTCGAAAAATAAAGTTATTAAAAATTGAAAAACACTTACATGTTCCAACCAAACGTTCGTAGTTAAAATTTGATCTTTGAGATTCTGAAATTCAACATAAAATTGTATAATAGATTAAATTTATTAATTATTCTAGGTAATTTAATATGAATATAGAGTGTTGAAAGCTTAGAGAGAGGGCGTAATATTTTCGGATAAGGTAAAAATATTTCTCATACCAATTCAATGAGCTGCGATAATCTTAATCCCAACTTAACTAAAACTGTATCCGTATTGTTACTAACAGGTCTGATAAGTCTATTATAATTGCTTAACAAATCGTCATAAAGTCTTTTAGCATCGGGATTTGTTGACGAAGGGCTTATAAATAAAATAATTAAACTAAACGATAGCGTGTATCTCTTATTTTGCATTACTAATTTTTTTTTAATTGGCACTAAATTTGTTAAATAATTAATTAAATCATGTTTATAGTGGATAATAACAATAGCGGGATGAAGCTGGACGGTTAAGGAACGACTGAGCTGGACCGTTGTGTTCTGTTGAGAAGCGAAGTCGAGATCAATAAACGGAACACACGCATGGATAGTAACATTCTGCACTTTATTTTTCCTTGTTTTTGAGTTGTTTAAAAAATGTTCACTTTTAAGATTTTTTACAAAAATTCGTGTAATTCTTTTTTTTAACTTAAATTTTGGCTACTCAATCATGAATTTTCTTTTTATGAACTGAGAATGGAATGGTGAGCAATATAAAAATTTTAAAACTTTCAGAGTTTATTTCAATTTTCTCAAAAAGTTTTACGCTAGGTATCTCTCTGGAAGACTGGAAGAGAGACTTTGAAATAAATTTGATATTCAAAATTCAGAAATTCGAATATTCATCTGTAGTGTAAAGCAGCGGCTTTTCAGTTTCCAGGATCTCTATTCTCCATGCTGTCGCCGTATATCCGGAACCCCATGACTCGATGTTACTGTTCGCAGCAATGGTACATGGTACAGTCTCTTCCGATTTCTAATAGCCAATTGACCTTTACTACGAGCCTTAAATTTGGCTCGCTTATTACGATGAGGTCAACCTATCTTTGTCTTGTATCATGTGCCACCTTGTGCCTATTTAGAATCACCTTTAAAACTTGCCTGTTTATCAAGAGTGGACATCGGCTTTAGCTGGTTCTTCGTTATGCTGGACAATTCAGGTGGAACTAGCTATGTTGCAGGACCGTAGCCAGGGGTACGCTATGTTTTAAGCCTGTCCTAGCCAGAGTTTGCTCATGATTTCGCAAAAATAATAGAACGATAAGCTCCTAATTGCAGTTTCCAGTGCCGATGAAGAAAAGATTGATTTAGAAAAAAGCATAAGAGAAAGTCAAATTTTTACAAACTTTGAGCATAAAACTTCCATCTTCAGAAGAGATTACAGTGGTAGACAAATTTAAAAAAAAACTCAGAAGGTAGACAACCCTAATTTATCTATGTTTTCGATATCATTTTCAGCAATGCACTGATGCATTTGCCGAAACATAATATAATTTATTGGCAACTGCCAGAGTTTTTGGCTGTAGTACAGCCACTAGCGAGTCTCTCTCTGTGTTGACAAGGATAAACCGCCCACAGCGACTCTATATGTGCCACTAACGAATGTCTAATTTGGCCCTTCTGCATACCGTTTTATGTATAAGTACGAATGAAGTTAACGAAAGTATTGCGAAAGAAAAGTTCTTGAGGTATGTAGATATTAATGTGGAAAATTTCAGTCTTTAGCTGCCTTGATTTTTTTTGAGCTTGCCCTGATAACATAGTCTAGCTACGGCCCTGCTATATTGGCCATCAACTTACGCTTACGTGGTGTCGTTATGTCGATGGCAGTTTGTATGGTCCTAAACTTTTATAAAGAATATAAAGAATACCTTGCGTAGTACAGATAAGGGGGGGGAGAGCGTGCTCGCGCTCTCTCTATAACTCTAAAATTGATGAGATCGGATGTTACCATACACATTTTCGTTATAGCGCACTGGCTCCGCAATACTATTTATAAAAGTTCAGGACCATACAGCTCTATACAGCAAACAAAGTCCAAGTCCCCGGAAAATATGTCAACCACTGAATACAGGGTGATTTTGAAATACACGTATATATTGATACCCATCGTAGATTACGAAAAGTTAAACGTTTCTGCAAAAAAAATGTTAAGGGAAATGTTGACCAGTTCTTAGAAAAGTAGTGTTAAACTTTGACCCGCGCCATTTGAAAACTACAGTTTATTAACGCTGTTTCTCATTGGCTGATTAAAACATTTTTTCAAGGAACTGCCATTTTGACAATTAGTTAACCAAAATTACTTTTATTTAAATTATAGAATAGCACTACCTTGTTTGGCATAAACCAATAGGCACATGTTTTATACTACGGGTTGCTGCGTAAAGCATGCAGTAATGAAACGGTGCGGGTCAAACTTTAGCACCATTTTTCTAAGAACTGAAGAACATTTACCTAAAAAAAATTTGCTGATGCTTTTAACTTTTCATAGGCTACGGTGGATATCAATATATACGTGTATTTCAAAATCACCGTGTATATCCTATACCGGATGTCAAAACTAAGTTAAAAATTAGTGGTGGCAATTGACAAAGCATTTATCCAATCACGATTAAGCATTTGTAAGTGCTACAGTCATCGACAAAAGTGTCAGACAATAAACATGAAATATTCCATTTTATCTGAAATACATTTGTGTTGAAATTTGAATTACCGTAAGAAGAATTTGTTTGGATTTATAAACCCAAAATAATATGGTAATCTAACCACACATTTGGAGTACACCCCAAAATTTCATTTCATTTTACGTTTAAAGAAAATTTTACTTTTTGCTCTGACTGTATCTCAGGAACTAAAGCGACCTCAGCCAGCACGCTTCCTCAGAGACTTTGTTTGGTGGATCCAGCTGGTACCTAATTTGTTTTATTCAGCACGGTGTAATACCTCTAGTCTCATGATGTAACATTTCCGTACGTCATCTGTAGTTCTTTCAATAATGTCCATGCAGGGCTGGATTAACTGCTAAGCAATAAAATAAAATCACGTCCTTAGAGCACCAATAAAGAAGGGGACACAAAAGAATTTTTTACTCGACAAATTGAGAAATGGCAAAGTTTAGAAAGGGGTGAGATTTATACCTCGGTCCGGTCTGTGTTTGAGGCAACGGATTACGGATGGTCTCAATCCGGCCCTGGGCCCAATATCTCTTTCTTAGCTGTTCTTATAATCGCCATAATAATTTTATAGATTTTCTTTAGGTCTGGTCATTTTAATGACGTTTAATAATGGACTCCAAACATCAGACTCTAATTTCGGCTTTTACTTTACCATAGCCATATTTTTCAGGTTTTCGACAACGTTTAGTCTGGGATATTGCTTTTTCGGCTCTATTTAAATCGCTACCATAATGACAAAAGGTCGTATACTATAACAATTTTAATTGAGTTTTAATCATTTTTGGAAAGAGGGCATTCTTATGTTACTTCTGACAAATTGGGGTCTAAAAGACTCGAATTGTAGTTCTTGGTCTTTTCAAATCGTGGCCTTTCTAGAGTTAATTGGTAGAAAGCGAACAGACAGACATATACAGACAGAAATCATTATTCTTACAGCCTTACACCGTATTAAACGTGGAAATTTTAAACTTTCTTTTTCGTTTTGTATAAAGAAAAGTATGAGAAACAGAAATGAAAATAAAAAAAGAATAAAAAGATTAATATAATAATTAAATCTTTTAATATTTAATGGATAGGTACATACAATTATTATCTCGTTATTTTAAATTCAATAGTAAAATTTATTTTTTTTTAAATTACCTCAAATTTCAAGTTTCAACTTTCTCTGAGTACCTGCTCGTAGCCTTAAAAGCCCTTTTGTCCTTTCAACGGTTAAAAATGTACACCCCCGCAAGACTTATCTCTCCATAGTTTATTTTATACTTACTTATTTTGCAAGTACTTTATCAGTGTAATGTTCAAAATGTACCAAAGATACTGATTTCTTCCTAATTGGAAATAAATGGAATAATTTGTGTTCATCGTCAGTTACCTACATATTTAAAAATTATAATTATTGTGATTGTGATGTTGTTTGATTCGTTTTTCGGGGGAAACTTTTCTTATGTGTAAGTATAAAGGTAATTTTTAAATAAGTCACATGACAACCACGCTTAAGTTTCGGCCATATTTAAATTAAAAGTTTTGCTTCTAAATTTAAATAAATATTAGAAGAAGATTGTACCTATTGTCTCAATCTCAATTTATATTATTTAAAAAATTGTTTAAAAATGGCACATTTAGATATCTTGGAGCGGCTTTAAAAATAATAGCCATCTCTAGAGTCAGTTCATTTAATCCCATTATTGTTCCATTTATTGAATATTAGTAAAATGCTAAAATATTCATTTTTAAATTAAAGAAATTTAAGAACAAAAAATATCACGTGACTACTCAGTACTCAACATAGTAAATTACACATTGTGTACAAATATTTATTATCGTTTGATAATCATTTAAATTTAAAATTACCATTTTCAAAAAGAATGTAGTAAATAATACAAATTGTCCTTAAATTTAAGCCAAAACGGTAAATTCTAAGTTTTTATTCAAATTCTAAGAACATTCCACTTTCTATAGAATTTTCAAAATCATTTTTGCCTCACTAATCCCTTTTATTTTTCAGTATAATTTAGGATGAGTACTTAGAAGGCATCGGTATTTTGTATACTGTACCTTTCAAATGAAAGCCAAATAGGACGATGTTTTGAACTTGTTTGTTGTAGTTTTCAAATAACTTATTTTTGGCACTTGTAAAATTTCCCTTACAGGTAGGTTATTTCAAATGACATTAATTAGTTCAACACATCATTTAATTAATATTTCCTTATAATTCGTTTAATTTACAATTTTATTTTCAGAACGAAATCGTAGTAGCACAGACTCGAAAATGTACGAAGAAATAGCAGATTGGTTGAGTAAGTACAAATTTTTGTAATTTAAATAGGGCGCGTTATAATTTATTGAACGCAACCAATAAAAGTCGAGAACGCAGAACGCATGTACTTTGACATTGACTTCCCTCCGGTAAATTCAGAGAAAGTCCACATGGTGATTTTCCCGTATGTAAATGCTGAAAAATACGTAATAAAATGTGCTGACATGAAGTTTATTTATTGTAGTTTGATTGTTTATATGCGTATTACGAGACGGTGAGTTCCGTTTGTTCATTAACGACGTAAATTTGATCAAAACAAAGCCTAATCACAATCTAACCTCATTTTTACACGTTTATAATCATAGTCAACGTGTTGAGCTTAATTGTTTCTATTGTTTTTCAATTTTATTGCATTAATGTTAATAATCGTATAATTCGTTCCTAATAGATACCAACTATAACATGGAAACGGACTTATTAAATTTTTCGTCCAACGATCATGCTACGGGCTTCTCCCAATTTTTTGTAAGTTACTACTCAGCTGATTTATTTGTACTAAATGCCGTGTTTTAGGATTCTGTTGATGATTACAGAAGTGACTTGCAAGATGAGGAAAATTTTGATTTATCTCCTACGGAAAGTGACTGGAATATTGTGGATAATAAGTTAGTTTGTTATTTTTAAATTTAAAAAAGTACTAAAACGATTACTATTTTAGATTTAGTCAAGATTTATTAATTTATTCTATGGCTCAAGAAGTAAATTATAGTTTTAATCAAGGTTCAGATGTAAGTATCCTACTGTTTCTGTTGTCGTTTGCATTTTCATTGAAACTAAAATATCTATTTCAGTTTTTGCCACTCTACTCAGTAGATAATCCGTGTATCGAAAATTTGGATAGTTTGCCAGAGTTAGTAACTTGTTAAATTTAAAATGCCACAAAATTCATTTTAATTGATTTTTAGCATTTTTGAAACCGAACAGAAGCAAACTTCGGTCGGTAAAAAAATTGATTCCGAAAAACAATGTTATGTAGTTGATAAGAATTGTGATAATAATACATATACCGATAGTTCCATTAATATTAAGCAAGAAGTAGTCGAGTATGAAACGTTTAAATCTTCAAAAGATGTTAACGTATTACCTACACCGTGTAACGTTAAGTTAGAGCCTGAGAATGAACAAAATGATTCTGATAAAGAACTGATAGATGTAGAATCCGTTTGTATAGATGGAAATCCTATTTTAGAAGCTCCAGATATTTTAAATCTTCTGGAACAATTTGAAGCTACCGAAGTAACGCAGCTCAATAAACCCGAACCTACGAAACAAATAAAAGCAGATGAACAAAAACCTCCGACTCAAGTTAAGAATAAAATCAAAAAGCTTTCTAAACAGAATCAAAATTTACTGCGTAAAAAGTTAAAGAAGTCTTTTGAAGTAAAGAAGTCTCAACCGTCCACTTCGGCAGTTAACAAGTCATATATTAAGCCACAAGAAGCAATAATTGTCAAACCTTCGTTTGAACAAGAAGTTGCAAAATTAACTCGGTCAAGTTTTAAAAGCGAAAAGAAGGAAAAATCTAAACAAATTCTAGAGGCGTTACCTAAAGAACTGATTACACGGATAAAAAATAATGCCAGTTTAAAACGTAAACCGATTACAGTTATTGAGCCCATTCCACCCAAAGTACGCGTTATTAAAAAAGCTTCAACAGTAGAGGTCAGTTTAAGTTGGTCATTTTCTTGTTTGAAAGTTTCTATTCTTTGCACTCTTTTATTCTTAATAAAATATACAGACGACAACAATCTACCAGTTCTCTATAAATAACTTTGTTATCATTTATCAAAGAGCAACAAGGCAGTTGCTTTCTTAAATTGGGTAAAAGTTTTTCTAAATTGTAAAATTTAGAAAATATCATTGTCGGTTGTTGATTGTTGTCGATCTTTCTAATAACAATAGCTTTCATTGGAAAACTATTTGTTTACAGGTTGTAATTGCTTCCCAAGACAAGAATGATCCAATAGTCGACGTATCACCTATACGTTTAGATCATAGTTATTGTGAAACTTACTCGAACGAAGTTAAAATAGAAAACGTAGTAGAAGCTGAACCTTGTCATGTGTTGAATCATCAACCGACTGTAACAAATTCAAATGGCAAGGTTATGATTTCACTATTAAAAAACAACACTATTAGAAATAACCTCTTAGAAGAAGATAAAACAGCGAAGCGTAAATTAAATATAGAAGAATATAAAAAACGTCGAGGTGCTAGGTAATAATAATTTAAGCTCATTTTGTTGTAAATTAGCTAATTGTGTTACTATCAGGTCATTAGATAATTCTGCAAGCAACTCCCCCCGCAGCAGTGGCTGCACTTCCCCTCTCACAGTTGTTGAAGATGAAAATACTCGTTACATTAAGCACAAACAATTACTAAATGAAATGGCAGCTGAAGTCCTAAGTGCACAACCAAAAAGTATACGTAATAAAACTGAAGTATCCATTCCCAAATCAACCAACATGCCATTTCCACCACCACTTAGTCTTCCAATATTAACCGACGAAACGCCAAAACCATCGCTACCTACAAAGCCCAAACCTGCTATAAAATCCATAACTTTGGTAGCTATAGGCGTAAACACCGATATTAGCGGAGAGGAAGAAGTAACTAAAACTTTAATACCAGCTAAAGAAATAGAAGAAATTAAACCGATACTTGAAAGTGCAAAAAATAAAATTAATCGTCATTCTTTAATCACAACCGTCTTGGAAAATGTAGAAGAAAAACATAACACTTTATTAGCACCCAAAACTCACTCCAATAGCAATAGCAACTCTCCAACATATCACGGTGAAGACAAAACTATAATTTATGAAGAAAAACCTAAAAATTCAATTTCAACAAGTGTGATGTCCACACAAACCGATTTATCTCTACCAATTAAAATTACAAGTAAACGGCTTTCATCTGAAAACAGTTATTCGAGATCTTCCGGGCGTAGAAGTTCAAATAGCTCTTATAGTTCGAGGTCGGATTCGCCAATATCTATTAGTGACTCGTATTATTCATCTCCATCGTAAGTATGAAAATTTAAGTTTACGCTTTATTTAATTAACTTTGTACTACAGTAGAAGGTCTCGTTCTCCTTCTCCTAGAAGATATTATAATGGTTATAGTAAATCAGGTTTTGAAAGAGTTCAATTTGAACGTGCTTGCGAAGAAAGACGTATACTTTTTGTTGGAGGAATCGAATCAAATTGTACCGAAAGTTACTTAAAGAGAAGATTCACACAATTTGGCCCTATTTCAAGTGTACGCCTTCATTTCAGACGCAATTGGTAATTATTGTGAAATGAAAACGTATTCTCGATTTGTAATTTTTTTATCATTTGTAGTGACAATTATGGTTTTGTAACATTTTTAAATGTTAATGATACGCATCAAGCTGTGGAACATGGAAATGATGATCCTTCTGAACCTCGTTATAGTTTAAGTTATGGGGGTCGTCGTTTTTTTTGTAAAACAACTTATGCTGATTTAGGTAAGAACCTCTTTGTTTATACTCTTTTAGCTATTAATGTTTAAATTTTAGATTACGTAGATGATAGGTATAACTACATGATGGAAAGCAAAGATATACCCTTTGATGATTTATTAGCTAGTTATCAATATAAACAATTTAAAAGGAAAACGAAAGAAATGTGACAATTTTTTCTGTATATCACTGATTTTTTAAGTAGAACAATCTTAAATTACTTTATTATTTTTTTGATTTTTTTTGTAAAAATTACAAATTTGGTCTACTGAAGTTAAATTGTTCGTAATAGTACTATTTGCTATTTATTTTTTTTTTGAATGTAAACTAATTAATAAAATTTATATGGTGATTTTCATAACGGGTATGTTAATTATGATTTTTAATTATTGTAGCCGTTAAAATTCCTTAATTGTTTTTTACAGTATCAAATAAAAGAATTTTTATAGTATTTTTAGTTTTATTCTAATTGTTTTGCAAAAAAAAATTTTTTTAATTGCTTTCGTCCGGGATTGAACCTAGGACTTCCGCGTGTAAGCAGAATTTTTAGACAGGAACTAACTGTCTAAAATATTAATATTAATTTTTTTTAAATTTGGCATAAATTGAAGTTCAAAATATACATTATTTTATATGTTCAGAAAGCTAATATTACGAGCTTTCAAAATATTTAAAAATATACAGAATGTTCCATTTAAATTAAGAAATTTGATCCTATTTCCGGTTAAACCGGAAGTCAAAATATAAAGTGTTTGGTATCATGTAATAGCTAATTTTACGAGCTTTCAAAATATTTAAAAATATACAGGGTGTTTTTAAAAAATTTAATATTTTTGTAATTTCCGGTTTAACTGGAAGCGTTTTGTTAACCGAAAATAGTATCAAATAATAGATATTTATGGGATTAATAAAGATGTCCATTTTCAAGTTTTCATTTTTATTACAAGAGAAATTAGAAATGTTTGAAGTTTTGACATTCAAAAAATCATTACTCCAAAACGGCTCCAGCGATTTTAATAAAAATTTGTATTTTGGTAGAGAATTACGTTGTTTATAACATACTCAACTTTGTTAAAATTGGCCGGACCAGTTTTTGAGCAAATCCATTTTAAAGTTTTGACCTACTTTGGCCTCTTAAAAAGGTGGGCAATTTTAAAACAATTTTGAAAATCGAATTATTTAGAACGAAAGCCCTACATTTTGGCTGTACAACGCCGTTTTGAAATTTTTATAAAATTGATTACCGGCCAAAAGTTATAAGGGAAAAACCACAAAATGGGACAATCGTTCTATTGGCCGCCATTTTGAATTAAAAATTTTAGTTTTCAATTGGGGCTCAGATGTACTATCTTATAGCCAAGTAAAAATGAATTTGGCCCAAATATTCAAATATGCGACCAAAATAACCACCTTATTTTTGGACACCCTGTATAGATTTCTTATAAAAGCTTAGTTTGCCGATGAAATAATTTTAAAGTGGCTAAAATCAAATTTCATCAAAATCGGTTCAGTAGTTTTTGCCCCACAGCTGTAACAGACATTTGAGTTCAAAAAATGGAAAAAATTTATTTTGCATTTTTGGAATCAGGAAGACACAAAACGTCGAGAAAAGCAAATTTTTATTATTTTTTTGTCTCGATTATAACAACTTTTTCTTGGATTGGAAAAAGTTTAAAAGTGAAGTTTAACTCGAAAATAGCTCATCAAAAAAAATGTTGACCCCGCCACTGGAAGCTACGTTAAAAAGTGTATTAAGATTAAGAATGTCTTTAGTTTTAAAAAATCTTGAAAAATAAGGGAGATATTGATAAATATAAAAATGACGTAAATATGAATTTTTTGTACTATAACTCGAAAAAAGAAAATGTGAGATTTTTGATTTTACTATTGAGTTTGTCTCAAAAAAGTAGATCCAGATCGTGATATTAGTTTTCTCCTAACTCTTAATATTAACGGCGATACCCGGGATACAGGCAAGCAATATCAGTCACCCTCACCATACATAAGAATTAGTTCAACTCTATTTCCAACACCCACTTTATCATGTTCCCCTTCTTCTGTTAGTTAGTGTTAGGCCTCCCCTCATGTATCGATATTTTTTTAATAATCTTAGTTTTATCATAAAGGAACCAATACAATAGAGGAACATTTGTCATGTTAACAAGTGTTAACGCGAAATTTGCACTGAGTTTTGCGTCGACCTCTATATGTCGGTACATCGTTAGTTCATATGATGGAATTGTAGGGAATATAGAAATGGTAAGTTACTCGGCTAAAAGAATGCGAGACAATAACGTCACCAATACACAGACACACACAACACAAACATTGACCTTGCAAACTCGCCGGCTGCTTATCTTCCACTTTGTATATCAAATTTCTTTTTATTGCTACAAGAATTATTAAAACAACTACTACTATTTAGCAAAATTAGAATGCCTTTATTATATTATTTTTAATTCATTTTTGTACTGCAGTATCAAGTATCCAATAAAACCAAAATTTACCGATTATTAGAATTCAGAATCAATTATAATTTTAAATCGATTATTATTATAAAATGATCAATAATTAGCATATTAATAAAGAAAACGATTATTCAGGACCGGCTCAAGTGTAGGTGGCGTCTGTAATTGATTCTTTGATCTCCTAAACCAGTTTGGTTTTAAGCGCCCCATAATGCTTTAGCGAAATAAAACAGAGTTTGATGCGAAAAGTAAAGGTGGCCCAGAAATATATAATAATAAATAATAATTTTTAAGTTAGAGTGGGCCTTGTTTGATTAACCGATTTTTGCGAATTGATAGAGCCCCACCAACTAATTTTGCGTTACGGAAAATATGTCTACTTAAATAATTTTATTTAAAATCTTCTTTTGCGGGAAAAGATTCGTCCAATAATAATCAAGAATTCAGGTTAGGTACAGGTACAGTTAAAAGTCGCGTGCATCTACAACTAATTTAGGTTATGATAAAACCGAGGGGTCAACCACTGTTATGAATTTGTACATTGACTGCAGTTGACGGCCTATGACTGCATATGCTATGGCTGCCACTGACTGCAGATGACTACCGCTGACAACTCAATTTTTATACATTGACTGCTGGTATAACCCCTCGGATAAAACCTTTCAAAATAATAGCACGTTGTACTTTTCAAATTTAATGTCTTAATATTAACCTATATTCAGTTTTAGTGACAGTTACTTGTCAAATTTAGCGACTGAAATACTTTTAACCTATTTTAAACTATTTAACAGATAATTATAAACTTTCAGTCTATTAATAAATATGTATAAAAGGTGTTCCTAAAAAGCATATTGTTCTCATTTCCAGTTTAACCGGAAGCGCTTTGTAAGCCTAAAATAGTAACAGAACAACAGATGCGGCCATACGAAAAACTTTTTCCTGTCCGTAAAATCTCGTAATTTTGTATTTTTATTAATCAGAAATAAATTTAACATCTTGAGAAAGCTAATTTTACGAGCTTTCTAATTATTGAAAAATATACAGGGTGTGTTCGAGGGTGTCTGTTACGTAAACTTGTGTAACATTATTTTTGTTCCCAGGGCAAAAACCTCTGCTTTCAGATAAAAAAAAAGAAGTAGGTACCTAAAATTTTTAAGCTGTATCTCAAAATTAACCCGTGCCGAAATCCAATCAAAAGTTTTAAATGCAAATGGTAAATTTATAAAATGATGTTATTTTTTTTCACATCCAGAAAAAATCGTTAAAATTTAAGTTTTTCGGAAATTGCTCAAGAATCGAGTCTACTTTTTCTTGGATCTTTGTCTATTGCCTCGCGATCGATTTTACGCATGCCCAAAGCCTCAATACAAGGTACAAATAAAACATGTTTTTTTTTAATTTTTTATATTATTGCCATGAAAATTACCATGTTATTTGGATTTAAAACTTTGATTGGATTTCGGCACAGGTTGTTTTGAGATAGAGCTTAAAAATTTTTGGTACCTCTTTTTTCACCTGAAAGCAGGGGTTTTTGCCCTGGGAGCAAAAAAATTGAGACCCAAGTTTACGTACGGACACCTTCTGTTTCATTTAAATTAAGATAGTTCTGATTAAACCGGAAGTAAAAATATAAAGTGTTTGGTAACGTGATAATTGTACGAGCTTTTAAAATATACAGGGTGTTCTTAAAAAATTTGATTTTTGTGTAGTTTCCGATTTTACCGGAAACGTTTTGTTAACCAAAAAGAGTGTCAAATAACAGTAAAAATAATTGATACATACAGGGTGAATCAGAGCACCCGTATCAGGCGTTTTTCTCAAAAACGATTAGTCGTAGAGAGTTGAGTAAAAAATTTTGATTACAAAAGCCGTAATAAAGAATGAAATGGTGGTATTGTTATTCCGCGAAAAATCGGCATGCCGAAGATATTGTCTCAAAATGTGAAGAACTCCAGAATTTTAAATGGCAAGATAGGTTTAAAGTGGTATCAATGAAAATATCTTTAAAAACCAAGTAAGTTTTGTAGAGAAAATTGTTAGATTACTGCCATTCCAAATTTTGAAGTTCGTGAACTTCTGAGAAAAACTTTTGGCATTCCGACCTCTCTGCGGAAAAAAAATATTACCATTCCATTCATTAATAAGGCTTTTGTGGTACAATTTTTTATCCCAACTCTCTAGGACCATCTAATCGATTTTTAAAAAAAAGCTAAGAACGATATAAGATCTGAAGACTTCAGAATTTGGAATGGCAGTATTCAAAAAATTTTCTCTACAAAACTTGCTTGGTTTTTAAAGATCTTTTCATTGATACCACTTTCGACCTATCTTGCCATTTAAAATTCTGGAGTTCTTCACATTTTGAGACAATATCTTCGACATGCCGATTTTTCGCGGAATAACAATACCACCATTTCATTCTTTATTACGGCTTTTGTAATCAAAATTTTTTACTCAACTCTCTACGACTAATCGTTTTTGAGAAAAACGCCTGATACGGGTGCTCTGATTCACCCTGTATATCAATTTTCAAGTTTTCATTTTTGTTACAAAATAAATTTGAAATTTTTGAAATTTTGACATACAAAAACTCTGGTTTCGCTGTGGCGATTTTGATAAAAATTTAGATTTCAATAGCGAACTGTGTTGTCTGTAACATATCCAAAAAAGTAAAAAATATATCGGAGGAAATGTTGAGAAAATCCATTTCAAAATTTTGACCTACTTTGGTCCTTCAAAGATAGGCAAAACTACAAAATAGAATACTCGTTCTATTGGCCGCCGCGCCGTTTTGAATAAAAATGGATTTTTTATGGGAATGCGCCCAAAACAACTACCTCATTTTTGGACACCCAGTAGTTTTTGCTCGAGAGGTGTAACAGACAGACAAACGGCTATCTCAATAAAGATCCGAAAAAATGTTTTTTTTCTATTTTTGGAACCAAGGGGACCCAAAACGTGGAAAAATGAAATAAAATTTTTCTAAATTATAACTTTTTCTTGGAAAACGTTAATATGTAATAGATAGGCATTTTAATTTTACGTCGGTGGGTTTTGAAACTGATTTAACCCTCCATCCAACGGGTGGGTCTAGAATCACACGAGCCAACGGGTGAAGCCTGTTACGCTTACTTTATATCTATAGCTAAAAAATAGTAAGGGTGCAAGAATTGCACTGAAATTTTTTTAATTGAAAATCTACCTTATTCTTCATTATTTTACAGAAGAATTAAAGCGTAGGTCCTTTTGTTAGTTATTATTTTTTAATTTTAAATAATACATATTTAGTATATTGATCAAATAAGCGGAAAATTACAAAAAAATTAAATTATAAAATTCTCAACACAAACTGCAAGGGCCTAAACTTCACTGAAATAGCAGGCTTCAATGTACTAAATACATAACCAAGCCTTACAAAACTGGAAAAATAATAAGAATTTTTGCTTATGTTGCACTTGTCACCTAAACAAAAAATTTACAAACAAGCATTGAAACTTAAAACCAATTATTTTTTATGGTCTGCAGATAAATTTTGCGCTTAAATAATGCTTTATAACAAAATAATCGGTTATCACAAAGTTACACGAACCGACGCGTGAAGCCTGTCACAACAAACTGTGTCCTAGAGGATTCATTTTTTGAAAAAATTTGAAAAGCAAATGCTGATGATATGAGTTATTACAAGTTAAGAAGGTAGATAGAATATTACAGTAAAAAGTATTTCTTTTTTTAAGTTACAGACAATTTTCACTTTTGCTTGCACTCACAGGCTTCACCCGTTGAATGGAGGGTTAAAAAAATTTCAAAAGTTTAAAAGTGGAAGTGTTTTAATTTTAATCAACTAGAAAATTATTTTTGTATTCATATAAATTAATCTTTTCTGCGAAATGAGAATGTTTATTAACAACCTCTTTTCCTTTTCATTCAACAATGAACACTTTGTACAAGTTTTAAGTTATCTTTTATTTGAATGCTTTTGTAATGAATACGTTTATTTTACGATTGAGATTATTTGTCGTCATTAGTTAATTTAAGATCACAACCTTTTTTTAAAGTTTTTAAAAAAAAGAAACTTTTTCATTTTCACGAGATGTGGCAGCATTATTGCTCATTACACCCGTCGTGCACCCGTCTTTCCCCGCCTGCAACTATTCGTGTAACATTTCTCCCTATACTATTGTTTCTCTATTGTATTGGTTCCTTTATGGTTTTATTTATGTGCAGGTTTGTATCCCCTGCTTAAACGGTTCGAAATACTTTAATTTTAGAACTTCCAAAAATATTAGATTTCAATAAGCTCTACAAACGTGAACATTCATTGTGAATGAATCCACGTAACTTGTAAGTGAACAATCCTAAATTAATGTAAATGAAATAAAACAATTTCTTAAGGAAGGCACAAAAACTACAAAAAATTTAAATATGAATTTGTTTATTAATTATTAAACAAGTAAAACTCAAACAGCTCTATTAAGTTCTTCTTGAATCTTTTTCCATGTTGATAAGGGTCCATGTTCTGGCCGATACTTTACATTACAACCATCAGTGGTCAAACGACCAATTGATATCAACTGTTCGTATTCTTGACGTTCGTACTTAGTAAAACCCCATTTTTTAGAAACATAAATTTTTTGACGTCCAGGGAACTTGAACTTGGCACGACGAAGAGCTTCAATAACCTTTAAAAAATATTGAAAATTAGAATTGGGTATTAATTAAAACCTGTAACTTCTTACTTGAGCCTTAAAACGATCGGTAGATCTTACACTCATAATAGGTTGACCAATACGAACACGAGCTACAGTTCCTTGTGGTTTTCCAAAAGCACCACGCATTCCTGTTTGAAGCCTATCGGCTCCGGCACACGATAACATTTTATTGATTCTTATTACGTGGAAAGGATGAAGACGCATTCTAATATGGAACTGGTCTTTACCACAATTTTTCACCAAATACTTGTTACAACAAATACGTCCAGCTTCCAAAGCTTCAGAACTAAGTTGTTCATATTCGTCAGACACCAAGTGTACACATAACGGAAAGTCTTCGACTCCGGCTCTTTTTTTACCCAAATCAAAAATACGGATTTTAGGATCTGGCACACCACGACAGAACCGTGATTTTGGATAAGGTTTATTTTTACAATAACGGTAACTGCAAATGGAAATAATTAATATTGAGTTTATATTGGTGTACAAGAACAACTTACCACCTAGCAGGTCGCCTTCCCATTTTGACCTAAAATAAACAAAACAAATATAAATATAGTGATTTCTTGAAAGAATATATAACGCACAATTAGAAAATGATATAACTTTAACAAAATGATATAGGATTACATTAAATAAAATAGAAATATTAGACGATAACCTACCTTTAATCACACAACGTACAACGCGGAAAGACACAAAATTTTATTTATGTCTTATATTTAGTGCGAACTCTAAATTCCCTAGAATTAGTTATAAAATTTTGCCGCACTACCAACTTTAACTTGAATGCGCAAGAGGTAAATTTAAATTTTTTTAGCAATTTTAAGTTCATTTGAATAATTAAAAACATTATTTAAAGTGCTTTATAATAGTTTATTCTTATTTAATAATTTTTAGGTCACAATTAAAATTTGTTACTAAATTTGTATCTTACAAAATTTTTTACTCTAAAACAATAACAATATAAAATTAAATAAGTCTTAAATCAGAATTTAAAAACTTTCCGACACCAGTATAATACACGTTTAAAGCTATAAATGAGATAAAATTAATAATACAATTTAGTTTTTAAAAAAGAGTAAGAGCTCGTTCCATGGGCGAATTAGGACGTTCCACCACTAATAGACGGCGAGTGCTAGATCCACTTGTGCAACTATCACCACTACTTCGTGCACTAACATGAGACAAAGGTGTTCCTGGCAATTTTTGAGGGGTGCTATCTACAGATTCTAAAGAATTATCATACAAAGGACCCAAATGACTAGGTGCAGGTTCTTCTGGAGTGTAATAATCAGAATCGTCGCCTCTTTCTTCACCGTTTCGAGCTAAAAAACAAAAGGTATAATTAAAACAATTTAAATTAATAATCATCCGTACACGCTTTAGTCTTTTTAATTGATGGATTACAAGGTTGTTCTTCATGATCTGTATCGGCATCATCAATTGGATCAACAACATCCACCATGTTCAGAGCCAAATGGTTATTTTGTGTTTCTCTATTTTGTAGGAGAGGAGATAATTTTTCAGCTTCACTATCTTCATCCTGCAACTATGTTAAAGCATAATAACTGCTGCTTATTTATTCAAAACTTACCTCATCTTTATCTAATTTCTCATTTGAATGCTTTACTGCATCCCAAGACTTTCCATGTTTATTTCTAGGACTTGAAGGGTCCGATTGGTTTAATAAAGGACATTTTGGAGTTTCCTTGTGCTCTTCCTCTCTTGATAAAAGAACTGACATTCCAAACTACAATAGAATTGACTTTAATACTGATGGCAGCTACCTTAAATTACACCAATTACCTCCGTTGTAGGAGAGTCTCCATCTTTTCCTGATTTATTTGATGAACGATCTAAAGTTTGTTTATTTAAAGCATGAGCTGCTTGAATAGCTGGTTCGCTATCAGGAGTTTCGACTAGATCAGGAACTGCTGCAGGTGGTTGGCGAGGCAACACGGGTCCATTTAAAGCTTCTATTAACGAAACTGCCTTATAACCGGGTGGAATATTTTCACAACTACCCTAAATAAAAGAAATTCTACTCTCGATAAAAACAAGATAAAGGACTTACATCCGGCAAACTGACCGGTTGAATTGCACTAGTCGACTTTTGTAAAGCTCTTATTTGTAACAGTGCTCTAAATGGAGCCCTGCAGATTGGACAGTTATTTGCTTGATACCTCAGAGAATCGGCACAAGAGTTACATAAACATAAATGGCGGCATGGTAATATTAATGTGTCCCTAACATCGCACATACAAATAACACATTCAGATCCATTATCTTCAGTATCGTCATCATTGGCTTGCTAACAATACAAAAAATATTTAAACTAATTCCTTTTAACTTTTTTGTTATTAACTTATACCTTATCATTATTTTTATTTTCGATTCCATAAATTTCTTGTAAAAGATAACACAACCCATCAACAAATAATTTTTGTTTCAGTGCTTTTAAAACATAGCTACCATCAGTACTTTTTTCAACTGTAGCAATAGTCGTATGCGACTGTCTAATATCATCAGGTCCCTCTTCAGCTACACAATGAATAGCAATGGGTATAACATCGCGATCCACATCATACAACAATTCGTCTTCTGAATACTTCGATGGATCAAACACATGAGTCATTTGACAAAACTGTTGATTAGCTCCTTTTTTGTATCGGAATGTTTCGGAACTTAAAGAGCCATCTCTTGGTATGTAACTAAAAGTATCGATTTAAGCAACCGTCTAATTAAGTGTTACAACTTACGTTACACTACTTGCACTCACATCCTCAGTAGAAAAATAATATATTGTAATTGCGCATCGAACGTCGCAATCAAATGTAAATTCAATATTAAACGGCGAAGTCTTGGCAGGTTCTCCAACAGGATCTCTGTGATCGTTTTTAGCTTTACCAAAATCTACAGGAGGTGCTCTAACAAAGCGTAACGATTCTTTTCGTATGTTTACCAAACTTTTGAGAGTTTTTGTAGGTTCGTTAGGTTGAGGTGGAGGATAAGGAAACTGAAAGAAAGCAATTGGCTTACTATTTCATTGTTAAAAATCGAGTTTCTTACAGGAGTTGGACGACTTCCAAGAAAATTTAAATCGGTATTTTCACCAAATAGGTACGATTCTGGTTGAGGTGTATCAAAACGTTCACCACCCATGATAAAATGACTACCGAAATAATTACCTATGAAAAAATAATTTGAATTAAGTGTTATAAATTATGCTAAGGATCTTTACCAGATCGTGGAGGATATTTATAAGCGTGGTTTGACGAAATATCTACTTCCTCGATACCAGCATTTTGTCTGCTGGTTATAGCACCCATTTTTAATGAGCGCTTAACCAGTCAAGGATTAATTACTTATAATTATAAAATTAACGCGAAACATTAAAAATATGACATTGACAGCTGTCACACACTCAACTACAAACAAAAACCAACCCAAAAATAAACTAGTGACAGAATAAAACTTTTGAACATTAAATTCCCTAAATAGAAAATTTTTAAAAAATTTAAAAATGCAGCGGAACTGCCGTTTTTCAAAATTGTTATATTAATTTAGCGAAATATCTGTTATCTAAAATATTTTATTATCATATTTAAAAAAAATACACATTAGGGCTTATTTAAATACTTTTGCATCCATAGGAGCGAATTAATTATATTATCGTTTTCATTTGGCACATTTCCCAATGGATGGTTGTCTTCATACAAATTCATCCTTAATTAAAAAACAAAATTAACCTTAACATATCACTAATAAATTAAGTCAACTTACTTAACAGTTACGCCATTAGCTTTTAATCGATGATAATATTCAATCCCTTGAGAAGGCGGTACTCTTAAATCTTTTGATCCAACTTGAAGTAAAGTCGGAGCTTTAACTTTGTGAGCATGTATTATAGGCGAAACTTGTCTCATCTTCAGAAATTCATCATTATTTAATGGACCAACTTGGGTATAAGAAAATCCACATTCAACAAAAGACCAGTCAGGTATATCGGAAGTTATGCTTTGAATAGCAACATCTATAACAGGGTTACGAGAAACTACTGCTTGATACGTATCAGGATATTGTCCGCTTAAATGGGTTACCAAAAAACCACCATGTGATCCTCCCATCAGACCCACCCTATTTGGATCAAGCCATTTATATAATTTTAAAGCTTCTAACGTTGCAAAATAACAATCCGATACATCACTTTCCCCTATTTTTCCCAATAAAAAATCCACACTTTTTTGGCCTGTGCCAACAGAACCACGATAATTCACAAAAAGTATAGCAAAACCAAATGATAAAAATAAAGATGCTTCTAATAAAAAGTTATTTGTAAAAGAACTGTGAGGTCCTCCGTGTGGCCATATAATTAATGGATATTCCTTCTCCGTTCCAGTTTTAGGACCAACATAAATAGCAGTAAAAGTATCTACAATTAAACTTATTATTTTTAAAACCTTAAACATAAATATACACTCACCAACATCATCGTTTGAGTTATGCTTCAAGTTTAAGTAGTTGTACATAAAATTTTCATACTTGTCGAGCTTAACAGGTTCAGTAATTTCTTCAAAAACAATCGAACTTTCATTTCCTTTAGATGGTATTTTGCCAATGGCTAATGTGTCACCAACGAAGTAGTTCCTTCTGTTGACTAAAATCTTATCATCAACAACGTTCAACACAACTTGGCTTCCTAACTCATATTTCAGCTCTGTTAATTCAGAAGAATCTATAACAAATGAATTTATAATTTAGATATGCAAATTAATTTATTTATACCAATATCTAGTATGTAGGTGTTGGAAGTATTTTGTTGATTGGTAACAAAAACAAGACGTCGTTCAGAAGCCCAGCATTGTTTTGGAAAACTACAACCATATAAACCATAAAATTTATTTCCTTCTTTAATTATTTGTTCTGTATCGACAGCACTAATAACAGTTTCGATTTGGATTTGCTAAAAAGATTAGATGAGTATTTGCGATAAATTGTAGTTAACAAAATTACTAACATTTTTCTTTAATGGGCAGTTAATTTTTACAAGTTCCATGCATGTGTTATGAGGCCCTTCAGAATCTCTTTGAAGCCAAAGTAAAGTTTTACCATCAGGAGTAAAAATTGGCGATTTTACAGACTTGCTTTTGTTTGATATTTCCTCTAAAAGAATATATCAATAACTTTGTTTGAGAATTGAGTACTAACTAACCATAATTTTGATTAAAATCCAGTATGAAAATAGTACTAGGCCGATTTGTGCAATAAATTAAGCCTAATTTACGAGGCACTGTATTGTATGCAACTCCTACAATGTAGGTTCCATTAGGAGCCCAAGTTGGTTGTGCAGGACATAAACCTTCTGGAATACCTTCAATTATTTTAAACAGTTCGTTTACCAAATCAAATTGCACAATCACAGATTGCTTTTTTTTTACCAACTGTTCTCCCCAATCTTGTTTAAAAGTAAACTGTTCACCCTAGAAAAAAAGCTCGAACAACAATTTCAAAATGTGATCTTTTACCTTAGATGTTTCTTCACTTGGTTTCTCATCAGTTGCAACAAAATTCATTTTTAAAAATGGCTCGCTTTTCGGCTCTTTTTGTTCTGCTACATACAATAATTTGGTTTCATCAGGTGACCACTTCAAAACTCCAAACTCAACTAAAATATAAAAATTAAATAGAATAACAACTATATTATTTTTGATTACCATCCGTGTACACGTCTCCATGAAGATCCAATGCAGTTAAATCAATGATACGATTTAAATTGTTAGATGACCAAATTTCTAAATACTGCTTATGTCCATCTTTATCGTCATCTTTTATGGTAGCACGATATTTGTTAGAAGGAGAAACACTCGATATTAACCTTAAAATATCCAAATAAATACATGATCATCAATATCATGTACATTTATGAACTTACTCTCCAGTTATATCAAGAGGAGTTGAATCGAAAGATTTTTTTAAATCTGCTGTAAGAAAATGATGCGTCATGAATTTTGTAATTTTTCCTCGTTCCAAATTACGTTGACTCCATATAGAATTAACGACTGTTCCATTTCCCAATAACTGGGCTGCTACTAATGCTGGAATACTTGCCAATGTTCTGTAGGTTTTAGCGATCGTTTCTATCTATTGATGAAATAAAGAATAATAATTTTAAATTAAATGTTGGAAAATTACCTTAGAGCTAGCCATTTTGAACAATTTTATCGAACAAAAGTAAATATTATCAAGATAAAGAACAAGAACGATGATAAAGTTTTTTTTAAATTTAGGTTACTGAAACGTCATTTTATAAACATTGTCAACTGTCAATTTTTTAGGGATTTTTGGGAGTTGTGTAATTTTTGTCTTTTAGTTTAATCGCGAACCGACAGTAATGTCGTCACGAATACACATGTGTAATTTTTTGCGAGCGATTAGTACTTTTAACGTAATTATTTTGTGATAAGGTAACTCGTGGATTAATTTAGGTTATCAAATAGATAATTAAATTTTGTTTGTGTGCCTAAGATTGTGATGTTCAAGTGAATATTAAGTTACACCCCCCTAGACGTCTCGAAGGACACTATTTTAATTCAAGTTTAATTAAAAACTTGTCTGTAGTTATTGTTATCGATTAGAGAATGATTTTATTAAAAGAAGATATTGGATGATTTATTACAAATATAAGTAAGTGGTAAAGTGGTGCTGCATCTTGGCTTGTAGCCAACAAAACCGCATTCGAGCACACCCACGAACACCTGCTCATGAAAATCAATTCAATTCTGAATTTGAGAAATAAACCGTTTTCTATTAATTTTTGTACTTGCCGCATATTCCCTAGCAATAATTTAACTATTAGAAGAAGTAAAATCCTTGTAGTTGTGCTACTTAATTGAGCTTTTAAAGATTCAAATTGGTGTGTTAGATAATTGTTCCAGATCTAGATCTAAATTAGATTCTATTTTTATCATAAATGCCTGGAATTACAATTACTTTTTGCCATTCTTATTAAGATTCTTAAATACTCTTTTATTCTTTCAAGGTCGTTTTTTAATTGGTTGATTAGTTCAATCTAAAAGCAGGAAATACCTACCTCCAACATTGTCAATTTTCAATTATTCGCCCCTTGTTTAACGTGGTTTAACATAAAGTTAATGTAATAAATAATTAAATACCTTTAAATTTTTTAGGAATATGAACATGACATTTGATGCTCTCTGTTGTTAAGTACAGTGACTAAATTTTCAACCATGCAAATCGAAATGAGAAATTGAAGTATTTTATCTACTTGCGAGTAATGAGTTTGCTTCGAAATCCAAATTTTTTCATTGTTAATCACGCATGTTGTTAACTCGATAAACTTTTTAAAAGAATTTAATTTCTTTTTACCCAATAATTATACATAAACTGTTACAATAGCTTTTTGTGTGATGCTTTTTATAACATGTTTTATATTTGGTTTTTTGTATTTGTCTCAGGTGTGTATTGGTGTGTCCCTTTCCTTGCCATGGACGGTGGTGGCGGCCGCAGGAGGGTCGTAGCCAAATCGTCTGCGGAAGACCAAGCTCTAGACTTAATTGCCAAAGAGGTGAGCAGCTAATACTACATATTAAATTAACACAACACTAATGTTCATTTTGCATGTTGAAAATTATTGATTTGATGGTAATGTAATAGTGTAATAGAATAAGATGTTGGAACGTAAGGAAATTTCATGAAAATTTTTGTTTAATAAATGAATGGAGGTAAGAATTTGTTTAAACGTGCTAGGTACAAAATTACAAAAATGTTTCAACAAAAATAAAGAGTAATTTGAACATTAAAAGTACTTCGTTTTTATTATATAATTTTCTCTTTTGAGAAATAGGTTTTGAAGTTGAGGACATATTTTTAATTTTGTGACCTCTCTTAAATATCGTCGTGACTTTTTTTTTCTGAAATTATGAAATGAGATTTGTACAATTAAAAAGGTACATCAAGTTTGAACAATAGTCACTCTTGGTTGGATTCTTACAATGTGTTTTGTTTTTTGAACTTTCTTATTTTATCTTTTAAATCACTTCAGACTTTCCAGTGACTTTTACAGCTGAACTAATCTTTTTCACAATCTTCTACAAGACTCCATGTTATTTTTTCCTATCGTGCAGCCCATTTTTTTCGTTCGTTTTTCAAATTTTCAACGTATTTCCTCGTGGACATACTGAGGTTTTAGGTTTCAGTCAAAAACTTTACCTAAGCTTTACTTGGCGTGCACTCCTATTTTCGTTATTATATTTCAATTTTATTGTATCTCTTCATCTCTTGGAACTTCTTCATATCAATACTTCTGTAAAATCATACAGGCTGTTTGAAAGTAGGCGGTGAAACCAATGAAAATCGTTTGTCGTTTTCTTTTTAAAATCGTCTACTTTTTGTGGATGGGTAACATAAAGTAGAGTAGTCCTAACGTAAGATGTGTACACCACGTGACCAAACCTGTGCGAGGGGTGGCTTCACAGCAACGATAGGACAAAACTATTGCGCAACTTTAACGGTCATCATGTGGTATACTGATCTTAACTTGGAACTACTCGAGGAGAAGTACTCAAAGAAAAAAATACTGCTGATCAGTTTATGGGACCACCATCTCAGATCTCTCTCACACAAAAAACTTTTAATTTAAAATGGGCTAATTTAGCAGACAGAAGAGTTGTGGGAACTCTCTGTCTTATTTTAATAAATGTGTCAAAATAAAGAGAAATATAAAATGAGCGATCAGTCAGCTGTTGGGAACTGTTCTATCTGCCAAATTCACTCAATATTCTTGACGTTTCTTGCATTGTCTAGAGGTACTTAATCTTATTTTTGTTGAATAAAATAATGTTATCGAGCTAGTCGTAGGAAACTGACTGTTTTCATTGGTTTCACCGCCTACTTTTTCCACTGAACCTCTAATTCACGTAAGCGAAGCGTTACGAATAGGCCTGCGGCCTAACTACATGATAATCTGGACCGGTGGCTTAACCTGATCTATTGGGCCCTCCGAAGCACGACCAACTGCATGATAGTTGTTGTTTGGTTATCAATTTCTGTCATAATTAGACACCTATGACATGTGGTATATCGTTGACGTTCATTGCATTGTCGAGAAGTGTTTAATCTTATTTTTGTTGAATAAAATAATGGTATCGAGCTAGTCGTAGGATGTAGGAAACTGACTGTTTTCATTGGTTTCACCGCCTATTTTTTCCACTGAAGCTCTAATTCACGTAAGCGAATGATTACGAATAGACCTGCGGCCTAATTACATGATCCTGGACCAGCAGCTTAACCTGTCCTCTTGGTGCCCTCCGAAGCACAACCAACTGCATGATAGTTGTTGCTTGGTTATCAATTTCTGTCTTGACATGTGATATATCGTTAAAAAGGAATTTTCATGTAGTTTTTGGCTATGTAACAATAATGGGGACGTCCTATTGAAAATTATTGAAAGAAACACGTTTAACAACTTTCATATGATACATTTATTTTTTTTTTAGAAGAACCGACATATCTGCTGGAAGACAAAACTAAACAGACTGCATAATTTTATTTTTAGAAACTTTTGCAAAACTTTGCCTGGCTTCCTATCGTTATGTCTTAAAAAGCAACTTACATGTACTCTAAAATCTTGAAGGAAATCCCATCTAGGCTGTTTTTGCCTTTCATAATATTCATTCAGTTCTGCCCTTAATTTTTTGAAATTTTTTATTTACTTTGTTCTGAGGCGCCATTGTCATTTGGCTTTATATTACATTACAGTTATTCGAATGGCGGAAATATTTAGAGAACCTTCAACAAATCCTATAGACCTTTCTTCTTCCTGAATTTGATTTATCTTCTTAATTTACCTCGATTGAACGCTTCAGCAAAATTATGCTACATATTTTGAAGTTACCCTTCATTGGCCATCAATAGCATATTTTTTCTTTAGGAAAAGACCCCTCTATTTATAACATTTATGGCTGGACGTGATAAAAAGTTATCAATTGTTTTGATAAAAATACAAAAGGGAATTGATTATTTGATTGAATATAGAATATTAGTCATTTATTGTCGTAATTTCCCTCTTCACACTTTTCAATTAGACGCACATCATTAGACTGTAAAGACAAATTGTAGGATGTGAGCAGGGAGTAAAGAATGAAATAAAATAACATCTAGAAGTCTAATTTTGTATTTCTGGGAGCGCTTAGTTTCAGTTTCAGCGACAATTTTGGTCTTTATTTTACTTTTCAAGGGGGGTTAATTTGTACTAGATTTTATTATTGTGTCGGTTTTGTTTAAATTTGTAGGCAATGTGTTGGTTGTGTGTTTTTTTTAATTATTGCGTGAACGCATTGTGGGTCTAAAGAAGATTTCTTCCCCTGTTATGTTATTTTTGGAACCTTTTCTTGTATAGAATTATATTTTAGGGCTGTATTGTAACTTCCGTGTAGACCTTTCATGCATTAATGTCACTTACACCACAAACTCACAAAAATATAGATAGATGCATTAAACATCTACCATTACTCCAAAAAAAGAGACTTTTTGTAACTTTTGTCAAGTTAATTGACAAAACGACGCACACGAGTGCCATATATAATTGGCCTTTTCGCCTAATAAGCATGACCGATCAATAAAAAAGGGAAACTCTCTTTTTTTATTTTCATCCCATCTTCAATCATTGTACCAATTAACCCAATTTCTCGCAATTCAACAAATCATGTACTTTCTTTTTCTTATATTCGGTCAAAGTAATGTTGTCTAAATTAGTTTACGAGATCCTCATTAAGATACACATACAAGAATCGAATTTATGGCACTTTTTTTTGTTAAAATATAATTAACTCTTTCGCTCTTTTCATTTTAAATGTCTGTGGGCTTTCAGGCGAACGAACTCGTAGTCTTATGGCAATGGGGATTTTCTCTAATGTATTTAGGTGTATGTGTATATGAATACCTCAGTCTTCATCTCGTCTTTCTTGCTAACAGTATTATTAATAAATTTTCACAACGCTTCCTTGCATTTTGGAATGATAGTTTGCATTGAAAGTTAGAGAAGATTTTTGTGGACCGTTGCTAATTATTTCGTTTTTGTATTTGTTTATTACACTTTAAATGGTCTAATTAAAACGTAATGAAAGTTTTTAGAAACTGAAATTTGTTTGGCCCAAAAAAAAGTGTTATTGTTGAAATGTGTAATAAGTAATTTAATTTGTTTATATTTGTGTTTTCAACGAAGACTAAGAAGATGGTTGTTGATCCAAAGTTAACTGTGAATTCTGATTTATTGTTAAAATTTAAGAAAGGACCATCTCTTGCCGATTGTTTATCGGATGTTGAATCAAATACGGAAAGTTCTAAATCCCACGTGGTTGTTGTAACTTCGTATCGTAAATGGAAGAAAGTTGTAAGTTAATTATTGTTTGAATGTTTGCGTTTTTTTACGAGTTTAATATTTTTGTTATTGCAAATAGAGTAGGTGTTATAATAGGTGTAAATTGAAAACGGAAATGCCTTACGCGTTATCCTTGGTAAAAGCTCCAGTTCATGAGCTTATTTTTAAGTGACAGTTTTTTTGAATTAACATTTTTTGATCTTTGTCGGTTTGTAACTCTGAAACATTAACAAAGTCTAAGTTGTAAGTGCATGCCAAGAAATTATGAGTAGTTTTTAAAAAAGGGTCAAATGTTGATGACTTGGATTAATCGAGAAATGAGGGTATTTAAAAACAATTTTTTGAGTATGGGTCCATTAGTCTTGTAAGATGCTTTTTATTAAAAATTTTTATTTCTCTATGATAGCGCATCGATAAGTATTGGGGAAGCCTTGACAAATTTAGGATAAAAACTCTGATGCGGCCATAAAAGGACTTTTTCGTGCCTATATTTTAGCATAAGCAAAACATTTAAAATAAGAAAGTTGTCCCATTTCCGGTTAAATTAGAACCCAAACTATAAAACGTGTGGTATTATCGAATCGCTAATTTTACGAGCTTTCAAAATATTGAAAAATGTACAGGGTGTTCCGTTTAAATTAAGAAACTTGCTCCCATTTCCGCTTAAACCGAAACTCGAAGTATGAAGTGTTTGATATCATCTAACAGCTAATATTTTGATCTTTGAAACTCTAAAAATATAGAGGGTAGGGTGTTTCTAAAAACTTTTGATATTCTTCTTTAAAATAGTGCCAAATGATAGATATTAATACATGTATCAATTTCCCAATTTTTATTAGAAATGACAGAGTTTTAAAATTTCTACTTTCAAAAAATCATAATTCTGGTCCTGGAAATTTATAGCGAATATATCGTATGACAAGAACATAGTATAACATAAAAGATAAAATAAAAAAGCTACCGAAACAGATTTTGAGAAAATTCATTTCAAAATTTTGACTTTTTTTAGTTCCTTAGGAAGGCAATTTGATACATTTTTAAAATCGATTACGTTAGGACGAAAGCCTTATATTTAGGCTATACAACGCCGTTTTGAAAGTTTCATAATAATAAGTACCGGCTAAGTTATAAGGGAAAAACCACAAAATGGGATAATCGTATTGGCCGCCATTTTGAATTTAAGAATTGCAAAAATATCCATTAGAAGGCTCAGTTAAATAGATTCGTAAGATTTGAGAAAGTATTTGAAGATATACGTTAGAAAAATGGAATTTTCAAAAATTATTATAATGCACCTACTGTAATAATATTTTAAGTAGACGAGCGGTAACAATGCGCAGATACCTAAATTGGTATTTATCCCCACCAACGCAGTAGTCAACGTATTTAAATTATTAAAGGGGCGTGGCCAAACCTGCGCGAACTTACCTCAAGTTAAATTATTTTTACTGTACTATAGTTAAATGCACAATGTAGACAGACGTGTCAATTATTCATCGTGATCGAACTACTTTGAAGTGGGGAGTTATGAGATAATAATACGTGTGACAATTTATTATTTCAAAAAATGTATGACATTGATAATTTTAAGAAAAAAAAATTAGTGCTGACATATCTATGGGTCGAGAGCTTTGATTTAAGAAAATAACCATTAAGATCGGTCTAGTAGAAGTATGCTATAACTACCGGTGAAGAAACCCCATCGTGTTTTAAATAAATGGATGGATGCTTCAAATTTGCTTAAATGCGCCCAAAAATAACGGGATGTTACGCTTACGCTTAGGTTACGTTGTTTGTCAGTTTCTAGAGGTGCAATGTTTTTCAAGACTACTCTGGTAACATATGCTATTCGAGATATTTTAAATGCAAAGTTTGGAGCCCAATGGATCAGAATTCGAAAATTGTGCTCCCATAAACTGGCCAGTAATATCTTCAGATCTCTCTGTTTTGGATTTCTTGTTGAGAACTTCTCTCGAATGTTACTCGTTCTCAAGATAAAGATGTCGAAGATTTTAAAAATGATAGTCTTTAAGGAAAATTGCACCTCTAGAAACTAACAAACGCTTTCCATTGGTTTCACAGCCTAATTTTTGACTGAAGTGTCACTGAAGAATCACTTAAGCGTTTAAAATATATATTGTTGTAAAGGGAATTTTATACAGTTTGAGAATATCGAATATTGGGCATGTCTATTTAAAATTTTGAGTGTATTTTCAATATCTAAAATTCTCAAATATTTGCTTCTCATTTGTTTTTCTAATTTTGAGAAATTATTGAAAATAACAGGACTAACAACTTGGGCTGGGAGAAAAAATTGATTAATCGATAGTTTCCTACCCATCATTTAATTAGGTGGGGCTTTTTTTGTACAAAACTAAAATACATATTTCAATTTTTTTTCTCATACAGTAGAATCCCGTTATAGCGTACCTCTGGATATAATGTACTAAATCTTTGGCCCCATTTTAAAACATATACCGGGTGACACAGGGGTTTGGAACACTCTTATAACTCCGCTATTTGTCAACATATCAAAATGAAATTTGGTATGGATTATACTCACATAAATTGCAATTGTTTTAACTACTTGTGAAAATTCTGTCACTTCCGATTACGCCGGAAATGAAGTAAACTTTTGATTTTTATATGGAACATCGTATATATTTTTACTTTTTTAAAACCTACATTAAATTTTGAATGTAGTAGCATCAAAAAGATTATTTTTATAAGCAAAAAGAAATATTTTTTTCAAAAATTACGCTGGTTTCAAGAGTGCTGTGATGTGATATAAAATCATCCGTGAGAGGTACTTGTACTATGAAAATTACTTTTACACCACAAAAGCTGAAGGATGGTGTTGTGGAGCTTTCAGAAGGTAATTTCGTCACATTTCCTTCAATAACTTTATTTTTTCAAATGGTATCATATCCGAACAATTCTACCTCAGATAAAGTATTTTTTTTCTAAATACAACGATAGAGTTGTTCCGATATGTTCCACAACACCAACCTTTAACTTTTGTGGTGCACACATTTCCATAGTACAATTAGCTCTCACCAATGATTTTCTACCACATCACAGCACTCTAGACAATTAATTATTTTTTAAAAAATAAATTTTATTTTGCTTATAAAATTAATTTCTTTGATGCTACTGTATTCAAAATTTAATGTAGGTTTCAAAAAAGTTAAAATATTTATGGTATTCCATTTAAAAATCAAAAGTTGACTTCATTTCCGGCGTAATCGGAAGTGACAGAATTTTCACAAGTAGTTAAAACAATTGCAATATATGTGAGTATAATCCATACCAAATTTCATTTTGATATGTCGATAAATAACGGAGTTATAAGAGTGTTCCAAACCCCTGTATCACCCGGTATAAACACTGACATTTTTTTATTACGGACGCCAGTTATAACTAGAGCCCGGATTTATAGGCATTTTTTAATTTCAAAATAAGCGATTAAAAAAGTATAAAAAAAGCATTTAAAAAGTCAAAAAAACTCTTAAAAAGCACTAAAAATTCAAAATTGAGCATAAAAATGTAAGATCTAACACTGAAAAAACACGAATTATACAAATTATTTAAAATTTAAAAATCACCAAACTTTGAACTTGAAAATAAAAACTGAAAAAAATACGAAAATGTCTTTTAAGCAAAATATTCGAAAAAAGGCAAAATAAGCGTTATCAACATTGGCTTAAATGTTAAATAACTTCAAAAACGTAAAGAGTCAAAGAAATTTATCCAAATTATTAAAAATTTAAAAGAAAATAAATTTAATAATCACGAAACTGAAAAAAAAGCTCAAAAAAGCACAAACAGAACTTTTAAGGAAAATATTCGAAAAAAAGCAAAATAAGCATTATCAACATTGACTTAAATTACTTAAATTTTTCAGAAACGTAAGGATCCAAAAACAGTTTGTTCTGCTTATGATTTATAGCCATAAGCAAAAAGCTTAGAATCCGGGCTCTAGTTATACTCGTAACGTAGGGGAAGTCGGGGTAAGATAACGAACGGGGTAAGACGACGAAAGCCTTTTATTTTAATACCGGGAAAATTACAAAATGCAATGTTATGCCGCCACCTAGATATCATGGTCTAAAACTAATTTATCAACGTTGGTAAAATTTTCGGTTCTTTACCTTACTTTAAAACGTGCAAGTGTGTTTTCCAGTAGTCCGTTATAAGAATTGGCCATCTTTCATATCATTTTAAGAAATTTGCAAGTAAGCAATTATTATGTTTTATTTATAAAGTAATAGAACCCTGTTGAAGCTGTAATTTCGCGATCATAATTTTTGTGTGAAAGGTCTTTGTTTTTGATAACCTTAAAAAACATGTTTTTGCCGCCTTCGGGGTAAGATGGAGGAGGTAAGATGACGAATTCGTCAATAATACATTAATACGTTCGTAATACATGGACGAACTCAGATTCTTGACTCAAAGCAGTATGTGTGTCCAAGCTGCGATGAAGTCTATCAAGAGCCTCCGACCGAAAACTGGATTCAATGTTTTTCATGTATAGCATGGTGGCACGAAGCGTGCACTAATTATGAAGACAGTGGTGATTTTAAGTGCGATTTTGCGTTTAGTCATCTTACCCCAATAGGTTAGTCATCTACACCCTAAGGGGTAAGATGACTTAAACGCCACATTTTTTAATTTTGTTTTTTATGAGAATCGAATTAAGTTTATGAAAGAATTATTGTTGTTATATGAAAGTAGAAATGTTAAACTATATTCCTTTATTTTTGAAATAGTTTAAATAAAACGATTTGTGTTCAAAATTAACGTTTTCCCTTAACATCGCCATCTTACCCCGACTTCCCCTACGAATTTTTTCGGCCCCTGATGGTACGTTATAACGGAGTTCTACTGTAGCTGTATTGTTCTTTATACATGGATAAAACTGTCAAGTTATAAGTTATAACTAACTGGGTAGCTTTTACAGCTGTGATGCTGTGTCCTGTGAAATCAATTGGCAGTCTGAAGTATTTTTGGTCATCGTCTAGTCGGTGTTGAATTTCCTTTCTGCATTATTATATTTTGGAGCAGACCTAAAATATTTTAACCTGAATATCGAATGTAGCAAAATACTTATACTTTATTTACTTTTTTCGTTTTTTCCATACCTAAATTTAGAGCAAATTTGCTCTTCTTCAAAATAAACATATTATTTTAAATTCAAAGTTTTTTAATTAAAGTAAATAAATGCGTTTTAAATTTTGCGTTTTTTCAAAATAGATATTTATTTGTATTTGACGTAAAGACATTTTAATTTAAATTTAACGATGTACGGAAGTAGTTGCCGTTTAAAAGAACATGTCGCATTTCCGTGTAACAAAAGTCGGAAGTTTCTAATCTCACCGATATGTATTTCCTGTCTTACTTGATGCTTGTTTCCTTCGGGATCTCCTTTCAACCGTGTTATAAATAACAACGCGAAGAAAACATTAGTATTATGTTTGTCTCTTTCGGCAATTTGATACCAATTTGTTGATTAGTAAATAAATACATAAAATCGAGAGTAATCGACATTGCCAAGCCAAGGTGTAATAAAAATACGTAATAAATGAAATAAGCTCACTTTAGTTTGTAGGAACTTTTGGGCTCGATTGATTGGTGTTGTATAAAAAATAAATAAATAAAAATATTGATGTTATATGAAGTTTTTGTTTCAGCTGCAAAACTCCCTGTGAAAAAATAGTGGAGTAGCTAAATTATGTCTTCCGGATTTTAAGATGGGTTCTAAAATTTTATATTTTATAGTAGCACATATTAATTACTCTACGGTAGCACTAAAGTACTTATAATATCAAATGACTTTGAACAAGTCCCAAATCTTTTTTCACGGTTTGTGGTTCAACTACTTCGAAGTTGTAATTGGCAAAATCCCAATAGCTTTTGATAACTGTGCTATAATGTTTTATTAGAAGTCGTCTTAGTATCTTTAATATCAAAATCAATACAGTCAAAACCGGTTATATCGACACTGTTTTTGTACGACATATCGGATATAACGACCAAATGTAGAAGTTTTTTTTGCTTTTTGCATAGTTTTGTTTAAAAACATAATTGCTCAGTACGACTATCGGTTATAACGACCAAATTTTGCGGTTCCTTCAAAGTCGTTATAATCGGTTTTGACTATAGTTACAATCTCAAAAAGGTTATTTCAGATTTTAATTGAGCACGTTCCTGAAGATTACTCATAGTCATAATAATAAGATAACGTACGTTGATTTTGAATTCCAGACCAGAGAAATAATTTTTCCAGAATGATTAACAAGTCCTTTTCTAGATTTTGAACGAAGTCCAATAGTTCAATATTATTATACGATAACAAGGACACTAAAAATATGCACTCATGCTCTGTAATACCTATGTTGTATTATTGGGGTTGCTAATAGAACCCAATCAAAATAACGAAATCAAGCATTTCTCTGAGATACTAGCAAGTGAAAATGCACTTGTCATCCGTTACATATAGAAGCATAGAACTTATAAGGAAATAACCACATAAAAAATGCCCCACATAAAAAGCAACAATACCTACTTTATTTATTATGTTTTTATTTTATTATTACAATTATGTTGTATAGCAAATTTCTAAATTCTTCCGCATTAACAGCCAAACAATACTCTAAACGACAATAAAAATGGTTTAATCCACAATTTAACACATCAGGTGTAACGTGTAACTCATGTGAAAGTTCAATGGTTTTTAAAAATACTTGAATTAATTAAAATAGAAATCGACGACGTTTTATTTTTTTTCCAATTTGTTAAACTTCATCAAGTGTTTTTCAATTAATTTACATTCAGAATTTTCGTGGTTGAGTGAGGTCGAATTGAGGTAGTAGTATCCTAGAGCTCGGACGCTCGGAGCTATAGGAAATAGTTTCTTGAACGTACACATTTCCGACATTCTTCACGAGTGTGTAATTTTTTAAAGTATGTGCATTTTCTTGAACTGAGGTAAGTTTGAATGGTAGATTTTTGTCAATTTTTTCAGAGGTTAGCCTCTCGAACAGAGCCAATTCAACCGCTCGACATAATCACCAGGACCCAAGTTTTTGAAATATTAGGAATTAATTCTCTTGGGAGATTGATGTCATTTTCTCTGGATTTTGTCGTGTATTATTAAACAGTAAATACTATTTATTGTTTAGAATGATGGTCGTTTCTTCAAACCCCTAACTAACACGTTTTTTTTTAAATTTTAATAAAGCTGATATCTCACTATCAATATTTTCATAAATATTTAAAAAAAATATGTCATCATGTGGGTATACCACACTGTCATAATTTGCCGTCATTATTTTTACGGATTGCAGATTGTGTTGCATAAGCTACAAAACCTCTGAGGGCCAACAAATGCACGTAAATACGAAACTTGTGCCATAACAAAGCAAACCGCACGCTGGCATCAAACTCCAATAGGACTCGTCCTTTCAATAAAAAAATAGAAACGGTTGTATTTATGTGACGTCACGTCAAAATATTTACGTGACGTAGCATAAATACGGTTTTTATAAAAACTTTTTTAAAAACCTGTTTTAACCTGTTTTATAAAACAAATTTAAAAAAATATTTATGAAAATATTGATAGTGATCGCGCTGGCTTGACGGAGTTTTCAGATTGTGTATAAATAGTCCTTCAAATTTTATTATTATTATCAATCAAATGGGGGCACAAGAAGGCAGGGCTGGACTGGGAAGAAAATTAGTACCGGGAAATCTGATAGATCGGGCCACTTATAGGCGGGCCATTGTGGGGGGGGGGGCAAAATAAAAAAATTCTGAATTTCATTTATTATTATTCAGTGGGAACTTTAATATGAATAAATTTTAAACAGGGTGGGTGTTTACTGTGTGAACGGATTGCTTCTCAATTATTCGAGATATCAAAGCCAATTTTGGCATGGTAATACGTGATTATAGACTATGCGCCTGTAACAGAAAAATCGGGGTGATCATATTCAGGCCCATCTTTTGATTATAATCTATTTGAGTGCCGGCGAACACGAAAATCTGGTTGGCTACCCAAAGCACTGGCTTAAGTCCTCAGGATCCTTCAATGAAATTGTTAGAGAACGAAAAAAGTAAGAAATATGGCAGCATTTGGGAAGCAACTTTGACATTTTTTTATTCTTATAAAAAGAATCGACAAAAAAATTTGGCTACTCTCTCTCTAGAGAGTCTAGAGTGACTCTGAGAGCATGGTAGCCGTTCTGAAATTTACGTCTTGATGCTACACTACACATGAACTCGTAACTCATAAACGGTATTTGGGTTGCTCATTGGCAAAGTAACTACTTTTTACATAAAAAGTTATATTTTACTTTGGTATCCCTCTTAGGTGGGCATTTGATTTGCTTGAGATTCTACGGATCTGTAGAATTATGTTACCCATCATAGAGACGTCGACCGCTCTTTAAAGTACAGAAATAAAAAAACTAGGCGTAAGAAATGTAAGCATAATCAAATAATTTAACATTGCTTGCGAAATTACTACCAAGAACCCTTAAGATTTTTAGATTATTCTAGAGTTCCATCTCTTCTTACCAACCTATAAACAGTTACGAAATTACTGTAGAAGATGTGGATGTAGAATTACCATTTCGTTTACACACATTTTTGATAGAAATAAAATAAAATTTTAATTTAAATTAAATTAATCGGAATTAATGTATTAATTTAAATATTTCAAGGATTTACTTATTTTATTTTACGATATTTGTTTTCCGTTTTTCCCTAACAGATAACATGAGTAACGTTATTACCTGATATCGTTTATCTCTGAGCGTTTCAAACATTAATAATATTCCGCTACATTTTCGGTTATAATTTTAATAAGTGTGGTTCTCTTTTGCCTACTTTTGACCTAGTATGATATACCATGTGAACTTAAATTTCAATTGAATAGTTAAAATGGAGTAAGACTATTTATTAAGGTGTTGTCGGTTTCATATCGTTATTTTTATTATTTTGCAATAAAACGGTCTGATAGTACGTACTATCGATAAAAAGTGATAAATAAATTAGTGAAATAATCTATTAGTTAATCGATTCTCATTTTGTTCAACGCCTTTTCAAATTACGCACCTTTATTTAAAAAAAAATGAGTGACACATATTTGCAGAATTCTAACAAAAGTGATAGTTTTGACTCGCTTCTGGATTTAATAAACAATTTAAGTTCAGATTCAGAAGAAGATTGCAATGATCAAAACGATCAAAATAAAGCAGATTTGACTTGTAACGACGACGACGTTTGTTTAAGAAAAAAAAATTTTGAAAAGGAAGATTTATTTAACCTTTCTGAAAATGACATGGATAATAATTGTGAACAAATTATTTCTAAAAATTGCACTCGTACATCTGCAGATGGTAGAATTATTAAACAATTTTTAAGTGATTGTAACGATGATGTATGTGTTATCTTTTTTGTGTCTCTTTTAAAACCATTTCTTTATTGTAATAAATTAAATTGTTTGTTTGTTATAGGCAGAAGCGAGACTTCTGGCAAGAAGGCAAGCCAGAGCAGAGGCGAGAGACATCCGAATGAGAGAATTAGAAAGACAACAAAGAGAACAAGAAGAAAATGCTGATAGACAATACGATATGTTTGAACAAACTAGTCGAACGGTCCGAACTACACCTGTCAATCGATATCATTCTAGTAGACGAAGTTCAGAAGACTCGCTCGAAGATGGGGGAAGCATACGAGAAATTAGGGTAAGACGCATTATTTATACTTATGTGTGAGTATCGTAATTTTTAATTTTAGCACGAGCTTAAAGAAATGGAAGAAAAGTTTCGAAAGGCGATGATCGCTAATGCTCAATTAGATAACGATAAAGCGTCGCAAACATATCAGTTGGAATTACTTAAAGATAGGTTAGAAGAATTAGAAGAGGAGCATTCTCAACTTCGTCGCGAGCACAGAGATAAATGTAGAGAATACGATCAATTAAAGCGATTAGCTTCGCAGCTCAAAGATGACATTACTATAGCTAAAGCCGAATTAGATGAAAGAGATCGTTTGATAGCCGAAAAAGGGTTAGTTATAGTCATAGAAGACCTTATTCCTAACGAAGAGCACAGTGATATAAGTAATGGTGGTAGTACTCCTAAAAAAGCTCTCGTTAGTGCTCAAAATGCCCAACTTTTAGAAAATTCCGGTGAAGGAAGTTTAGGTTAGTTTTAAATTTTTTTTTAAATCATATCTAATTGAGTTGTATTTAGATGTTCGATTAGGAAGGTTTGCTTCGGAAAAGAAGGACTTGCAAGATCAAATTAGCCATTTACGTTTAGAATTAGAAGAGGAAAGAAGTAAAAAGAGAAAAAGCAGCGGAACTACTCTTAACGGTCCTACGTCTGATGCCGATTATGATGCCGACGACGTACAAAGTAATTATTGCTTGTTTAACTATTTTATGTTTAGTTTAATACGTTTATTTTAAAGAAGATGCGGCAAGACAATTGGCAGACTTTAAATTTAGGGCTCAAAAAGCTGAACAAGATGTAGCGACTTTACAGGCGACTGTCGCTAGATTAGAGAGTCAAGTAATTAGATACAAATCTGCGTCAGAAATGTATGAGAAGTCCGAAGAGGCGCTAAAGCAAGAAAAAAGGAAATTACAAAGAGAGGTGATTTTTTGTTGATTTTTTTTTGTAAAATTAAAAGTGGTGGTTGATTAAGAAATATATTTTTTAATTTGTTTATTTTTAAATTTGGCTTTTTATTTAGTTTTTGCCTTTTATTTCAGAATTTTTTAACTGATACTTCTGATGACAGCGACGATGAATCAGAATAATGACTTTTATTATTATGGTAGTTGCATGTACTTTTTGCATGAATTTAGTTTGTTGATCTCTTTAATGATAGAAACTACTCACACGCCTTAACGAGCTCTAATTTTCATAGTAAATCAATCCTACACTAATTTTAAATAATTAACAAGCGTAGTACTACAATTAGATTAGATAATTTTACCAAACCTGGAAATCCTACTAGTATAGTTTTCTTTACTTGCTGATTTTTTTAACTCGAAAGGATGTGGTTATTTTGTTTTTAGTATTTAATTAATATTTAAAGACTTAACATTAATTAAAATATTTTTCAGGCACGTGAAGCACAGAATAGAGCTGAAGAATTAGAAACATCGAATTCTCATCTGGTGAAAAGATTAGATAAACTTAAAAATGCCAAATCAACTTTACTCAAAGAACTTTGACAATCGGTTGAAAAATAAAATAGGATCTATTTTAAGTATTGCTCATAAAATTAAATTTTTTATAAAAAAAAAAGTGAAAATTTAAACATGAAAATTTATCGCTTTATATTTTGCTTGCAAAAGTCACTAACTGCTATTGAAAACAACAAAATTTGTACTTAGAAATATTTTATTTGATCACAAACCAAAATTTGCTTCTATTAGTTTTATTCTATTTTTAAAAATTAAATTTATATGAATTTTAAGCTGTTTTTATAATATTATTTATTGTTAACATTGTTTTAAAGTGTAAATACTTTTGTAGATTGTACCTCGTACAAATTTGTTTCTACGTCACCTTTCACATTTTAGTCTGAATTATTGTATTAATAATAAAGCTTATTAACATAATTGTGTACATAATCTGTTATGTGGAATATAATTTTAAACTATTATTTGGTTGTGAATTCGATTGTTTTTGATTGTTGTTTTTGTATTATTTATTAGACCATAAAAATTGGCAACAAAAGCAATAAACAAAATGTTTTTAAAATCGCACTAATTTTCCATCGAAAATAAGTTAGAAATTTTTTTTAAAAAGCCATTTTAAAAGTGAAAATTATGTGATTTTATTTTTAGCCGCTTTGTAAAATTTAAAAATAAAATTTAGGTTTTACAGAACGGTGTGTAAATACAATGTGATTTTTGTGTATACAGCAAATAATTAATCGGTAAAGGTACTTTTTAAAACAATAAATTAATTTATAAAATATTTTGTGTTTTCATGATTATACCTGAAAGATTATTACGTATGTAATGGCCTGTCCGCACACACACAGGCTTGCCTTCAGGTTTGCCCTGCATAGGCCAAACCAGAGCGTGTGGACACCGTTTAGGCGGCCTGCATAGGCGAAACTTTAGCGTCTGGACAGCGTTCAAGTGGCCTGTGCAAGCCGCCTGCATAGGCAAGCCTGTGTGTGTGGACGAGCCTTTATACCAGCTTTATGTACAAGTTATTGATAAATCACTGCAACCAGTAGATCTGTAGTCATATGGAATTGCTAACTAGTTAAATGTGTAATTGAAGTATTTTATATTGATTGACAACACTAAAGGGTGGGTAAATTGGGATCTTGAACGTCTTTTTAGGGGAACATAGTAAATACTTGTTGAACATGGGCCGAGCTTACTAATGAAGGTAATGAGGCCAGCACTATGTGCGTATTCTTACTGCAGTAGCAGTTTGTGCATCCTGAGGAAAGAAAGTTGATATGATATGGTGGATTCAAAACTGAAACTCTGTATTTTCAACACGACGTGTAACTTACCTTCTACTTAAGTTCAATGTCTTTTTGTATATTTTATTAGCAGCCTGTGTAAAGTACACGTCATATAAACGTAAACGATTTATTGATTAAGTAATTCAAGTCCAAAAGTTTCGTTCATCTCATTAAAATAATTGCTATTTAAAGAGGATCTATTTCTACAGTCTTTAAATTGATTTTTATTTAATTAGTTTTACCGTTTTACAAACGTGACAATTTATGTGTCTTTGTTTTATAACACATTAAGGGCCTATTATTAAAATTAAATTAGGTATTTAAAAAAATTGTTAAATAATTGAAGTGTTAATTATAAGGTACAAACGGATCTTTGACAAAAACTAAACTGAAATTGACTTGAATAGAAAAACTGATTTAAAAAAATATGAGTTTCCTTGAAAGTCACTTGGCCAAATGAATAAGCGACCGTCAGCGACCGTGAACTTGTGATGATTTTCAATGCTGTCATATTTGATTTTACATTTGAGTCTTTTGCTTCGCGTTTTGGTTACATTCTCTGACAAGGCAGTTATTATTATAGTATGAATTATAAAAATTTCGAAACGGCATTGTATAGCCAAAGTATAGGGCTTTCGTCCTAACCTAATCGATTTTTATTCAAAAATGCAAACCTTTAAGGGGAACAAAGTAGGTCAAAATTTTGAAACGGATTTTCTTAAAATCTATGTGGACCGTTTTTTCCATTTTTGGATATGCTGTAGACATCCCCGTTCTCTTTCGAATACCATGCGTTTCATTAGTAGGAAATTTCCAGGACCGGAGTTATAATTTTTTTAAAGTGAAAAATTCGAAAATCCCCCTTTTCTGAACAATTGCTAAGTGCAGGGTATTCCATTTATTTAAAATAAAAAGTTGGTCCCATTTGAGGTTAAATCGGAAATCAAAAGTCTTTGGTATCATCTAATCTAATTTTATGAGCTTTCTAAACATTCCAAAATGTACAGGGTGTTTTATTTAAAATAAGAAAGTTGATCCCATTTATTCCGGTTAAACCAGAACTAAAAATATGTCATCTTTTAATGTCCACTTAACAGTTATTTTCACGAGCTATCAAACTATTTAAAAATACAGTCCAGTTTATTTTAAAATGGGTTTTTGAAGTTTCATAATGACAGCCCAGGGTTGCCACGTACTCTGTACAGGGATGTCAAATTAAAATAGTTCCTAACTGCATTGCAGGGCTGGACTGGCCCGGCGGCCTACCGGAAATTTCCCGGTGGCCCGTGATGTGGTAATGAAAGAAATATATTGCAAAAATTTAGATAAATTGAAAAAATCTAAAATATGCACCGGGACTCAAAAATCAAAATAACTGTAAAGGTCCGTCCACACACATAGGCTTGCCTTCAGTGTGGACACTGTTCAGGCTGCCTACACAGGCCACACCAGAACGTCTGGACAGCGTTCAGGCCGCCTGCACAGGCCAAACCGGAAGGTAAGGCCTGTGTGTGTAGACGGGTCTTAAAGGCCGCGCCACACACAGGCTTACCTTCCGGTTTGGCCTGTGCAAGCCGGCCTGGCCTGCACAGGCCAAATCAGAGCCGATGTCCAGATGCTCCGGTTTGGCCTGTGCAGGTCGCTTGAAAGATGTCTAGGCACTCCCGTTTAGCCTGCGCAAGCCGCCTGCACAGGCCAAACTAGAAGACAAGCCTATGTGTGGCTTAAAATTGAAGGCTTAAGTTTGTTTAGTTTTTAATAATATACAAGGTGGATGTTTACTCTGTAGAAGGATTGCTCCTTAACTGTTCGAGAGATAGGAGAGATATCAAAACCAATTTTAGCGTGGCAATACATGATTATTGGACCTACATTTTAAAAACATTTAGATACGGACAGGGTAATTCATAAAAGAATGCCAATCCAAACTTGTTTTTATTAATGGAACACCCTGTATATTTTTACATATTTAGATTCCCCGTAATATTTAGAATCAAAAATTTTGAGATCTTTATGTAGGTATCTATCAGTTGATATCAGTTATCTATTCTTGAGATATTGTCATTTTAATGTTGAAACAGAGTCAACTTTGGAGCCATGTTGCCAGAGCTGTAATCAGGATTTTTTTTAATCTATTTGTGCTACCGATGATAATAGATACTTTTGCAAAAATATACAGGGTGTTCCAATTTTTTTTTCTTTTCAAATGGAACCTAAATATTTTTGCAAATTTAGTATATCCATTTTACCATGAATATGGTAAAATTTATCTGTAAAAATATATAGGGTGTTCCATTCGAAAAAATTACATTTCGCGTAAAGTGATGTATAGTTTTACGCATTTTAGAAAAGTTGACTATTATCAATAGTCGATGGAACAAACAGATTTGAAAAATCCTGATTAGACCCCTGGTCTCATAGCTCCAAAGTTCAATCGGTTTCGGCATTAAAAGGACAATACCTTCCCTGTATAATAATCATCCTGTATGCACCTAAACATTTTTTAAATGTAGGTCTAATGAGCATGTATTAATATTAAGTATGTATTACCATGCCAAAATTGGTTTTGATATCTCGAATAGTTGAGAAGCAATCCTCCCAAATAGTAAACATCCACCCTGTATAAAATTTATTCATATTAAAGTTCATACTGAATAATAATAAATGAAATTCAGAATTTTTTCATTTTATTCTTGTTGTTTTTCTTGAATTGGAAAAAGTTAAAAAGAATAAATTTTTTTTGAAAAAAAAATTGAGAAATTGTTTTATTTATTGTTACAAATCGTTGAAAAGAGAAAAAAATAAGCATTTTTTTAAAGTTAAAATAAAATAGCGTTTGTATTTAAAAAAAGGTAAACTTGTCGTGTTATATCTTTCAAATTAAGCCCTAAAAAAATTCTTTTGCTACGCCACTGACTAAAGTTTAGAAATATATATTTTTTTTTATTTGAACTATTTTTTTATATTTCTATTAGTTTAGAAGTTATTAGCAATAAAAAAATACCGACTTTTTTAGTTTTCACCTCATATCTAGTTGGCTATGATAATTTTGCAAAACCCAATTACACTTTCAAAACGGGCTCACAAAATAGGAAAAATTTCCCCATTTAACAGACTTTGTATCTCTTTATAGTTTTCGATATTCCAATGCTGCGCCGATTTCGTGAGACTGGGTTTTCCTAAAAAAAATTGAAATTTTGGTAGTTTCCAGTTTGTGGACTCACGTCACAGTACTATCGTATAGCCAAGTAAAAATAAATTTTGAACGAATTTGCAAATGTGCCCAAAATAACCACCTTATTTTTGGAGTTTGCTCATGAAATAATTTTGAAGTGAGCAAAATCAAATTTTATCAAAATCGGTGAGCAGTTTTTGCTCCACAGAGTTACAGACAGACAGACCGACACACGGCCCCTTCAGTAAAGAACCAACAACTTTTTTTTTCAATTTTTGGAATCAGGGGACTCAAAACGTCGAGAAATCAAATTTAAAAAAAAAATATTTTTCTCGATTTTAACAACTAGCAGGTAGTTAAAAAATATTAAAATGCCAAAAACCAAAAAAGAATAAAAATTTTTTTTCTATTTTCTGAAACATCTGAAATAGATATGAGAATAATGTTTTTCATCTTCAATGGTTTGAAAAACTTAAGAAGGCAGATGACGTTGCAATGTTTCAAATCATGTAAGGAGTCATCGGGAAGGGGGGGGGGGGCTAAGATTGTAGAACTAGTCCTGTAGTGCTGCTTCTGAAGGTACGAGTTGGAGTTGTAGCGTTTATTGCGTATCATAATTAGTGTTGGCCGTGTGCAGTGCACCTTTATAGTACGTTGAGGCGCGCCCATGCCCATTGCTCATGTCATTAATCCACAAAGCTAATCAGAGTTCAGTGAGCTTTAGAACCGGCATAAAAACATAAAAATTGACTTTTGGCGAATTGTTTTGTTTTTATTTTGGTTGCCAACGCAACGCCAAATTAATTTATAGCTTTTTAAAATTCACTAACAGTTCGGTACAAACTAAAATTGATAATTTTTATTTTTGCACCTATAATTTAATTACCAAATTCTAAATTACATAATACTGCACAATAGCACAAAGTGACATGCGTGTCCTACCTATTAGGGCTACTTTTGCCTTGATATATTCCGTCTTATCACTTATTCATTAGATCGCCTTTTAATTATTAAATAATTGATTATTTTAAAGAACTAGAAAAGGGTGTAATTATCCTGTAGCTAATACTTTAAAAAATAGCGTTAAAAGTACAAAAATATTAATTAAAATTCGAATTTCTAGGTACTTTACCTGATTTTTTCAGTAGGTGGCGCTTTTTGTTATGTTTCATGAAATTTGAGGGGGGATGTCCTGAATCCTTTTCATCACATAATCGAAGAATATCGAGGTCAAACAAGGAGTTCGTGGTAACTATTGTTTGTAACGTAAAAGAGTGCTCGGTCTCATAATAATCGTGAGTTTAAATAAACAGTGGGTGTTCGTAAAAATTGCCAAATTAGTTATTTATTCGTGTTTAACAATATAAGAATCTTTTAATTTATAATTTATCAAGATGGTTTCGGCAGGAATGACCTGCGTAAAATATTTACTTTTTTGTTTTAACCTGTTGTTTGCAGTAAGTATATTTACATTATTTATGAGATTCATATTTTATTACCGCTCGAATTAATCAATTTTGATGTACATTACGTGTTTATTTTAGATATCTGGAATTGCAATTTTAACCATCGGTGCAATTGTCCACGCTTTGTACTATCATTACTCTGAGTTTGTTGATCCAAATTTCAGTTCTTCACCTCTCGTTTTAATTATTGTCGGCGTTATTGTTTTTATTGTTGCATTTTTTGGATGTTGCGGTGCAGTAAGAGAAAACCATTGTATGATTCTTACCGTAAGTACCTACCACCTTCATTTAAATGTACACAAAATAACAACTATTTTTGTAGTTCTCGTTCTTTTTGATGATAATATTCAGTTTGGAATTATCGGCTGGAATTGTTGGATACGTACGTCGTAGCGAAGTCGAGAATATGCTTTCGGGCCGTTTGAACGTAACCATGTACGAATACACAACCAAACCTGAAATTAAACGCTCTTGGGATATCATGCAACACGAGGTAAGAAATCTTGTAAAATTTTAAGCCTTCCTCATAGTTAAATTGTTAAATAGTTGAGCCTGTTATTCTCGTGTAAGATGTGTGAGTCAACTTAATTTAGTTTAATTGTTCTCACTACTTCTCACAGTATATTTTCTTTTGTGTTATCTTTAATAAATATTTGAAAACCGAGGAGCCGACTTACACAAATGTAATTAAAGATAAAACTATATTTTTAGAGGAGCAAAACAAAATTTAATAATGATTAATGAATATTCAAATATTGTAATGTATAAAATAACAACAAAGATAAGAAAAAGTGCAATCAAAAGTTCAAAAATGTTAATTACCACCTTTCTTGTAATTAATCGAATTATTTATTAACTTCGTAAACGTTAAGTGATAGCCTTTTCCTCTTAGAAATAGTTTAAAAATAATTTAAATCATTCTTTATAAGCACATCCTTGTGTAAAATTTATAGAATTTGATTTAATTATTTCTTAATTACTTTATAAGTGGAAAAAGAATTATTCCATTCTATTAATATTCATAATTTTACTAATTGATTGTACGATTTCTAAATATGTGAATCATTTTGTTTTTAAACTTTCCTGTTTATAACGTAATTATTGATAAAAATAAATTTTTTATGACTCGATTAATTAGTGTAAGTAGAAATGCAAAATATTTTAATCTCGATAGATTTTCATACAATCGAACTGTTTGCTTTTTAATTATTTATCTAAACTCAACACAATTATGTAATTAGTTTCCACTTAGGGAAAGTTGTTGTTAATTTGCTTCAAAATATGTTTGCATTGTAATGAAAAATTTTAAGCTTATATTTTTAACGTTGAGAACTAAACAGCTATCAGTTAGGTGTATTATGTTACAATCCTTTTAGAATTGGTTTTATATAACCAATAACAACATCCACAAAATTATTGATCATTGGAAAAGCTACTGTTTTTTACAATCGATCATTAAAACAATCAAATTTTAAAATACCAACTTACAGATTTTCAAAATTTATTTCTAAGAGCATTTTCACTGATTTTTAAAAGTATTCGAAGATATTTTTAAGCGTTAATAAATGAGCTAGTTTATCCTACAGCTTGAAACCGGCTTAAAACTACAACTCGCTTGAGAAATCCTCGAGATATACTGATTCAAACTTTTGGCCTAAGTCGCTTGAAGAAGCTTGTTGAAATTCTGAATCCGATTGAAATTGTCGAGATAAACGCAAATGTAAACCAGTGCTGGGTTTCTAGCAAGCCGACTTCGAGTTTGAAAGATATCGCTTTCAAGCGAGTTGTAGTTTCAAGCCGGTTTCAAACTGCAAGACAAACCCACTCTTTGAGTCAACGTCTTTACCTGCTCTCCTACCTGGATTACTGGATTATAAGCTCTAAGTTATAATATAGCCTTTTATTATTAGTCACTAAACCTGAAGGTTGTAAACAGAAAAATAGGTATAGTGGCAGGAGCAATATATTAAGTAATATTATCTGAGAGCTTAACTTGTTGCAATCCGTAATGACCTCATTATAATGCTCATAACGTCATAACACAGCGGGGAAGCATTAAAAGTTGTAAGAGACAAACAGACGCCGAATATCCAGGACCGCTTAATTCTCTCTGTAGTAAATGTTTTTTAATAATTCTGCAACCTTCTAAATGCAAATAAATCATAAACGTGGTGTAGAATGACCTATAGTGCAGTTCATGGATGTTTTCTGACACGTGACTTAGAATATCCAGTAAATAATAAATAAGTAATAATAAATGAATTAAATAATTAAACTCAATAAATAAGTCGTTTTCATCATTATTCTACATTAAGTTAGTCACGTCACGTGTCATTCTACACTTAGTATTTGACCCTTTCAACTGTTTATATCAACTTCTCCACTATGTTATGAACATCATAATGAGGGTATGTATTGTGGATTATCCATATATTTAAAACGCGAAGCCTTTTCTTGATATAATATACTAATAGCTAGAGCTGGGAATTATATGCACTAAAAATGTAAGATATATGCTGCATACATGCACGATAAAAATCTCAATATATGCTGAAAAAAGTCTCAAATATGCATTTAAAATTTTATGAAATTTTCGTTTGGTGTTTCCAAAAAACTAGAGAATGTTTTATTTTCTAGTTTGTTTAAAGGAATGTTAGCAGAAATTAGGGCTTTACATAAATCTTTCTTAAAAGTCTGTTCATCTGAATTTGAAGCTGGTGTGCTATTTATAAAAGTTTGTCTTGAATTGATAGTTCTTTCTGCGTTCCTTTTGTGCATTTGGGAAGCTAGATGCTGATCTAACTGGAACTTCTTATCGCAGGGTATCTATGTTAAAAAAGAACCAGAAGTCAGATTTGGACCTTATTTATAAAAATTTAAACTTACGCCAATATAAATAAAATATACAATGCTTACGCTTTTGCAGCAAGCCTGACAAAACACGACAGAGCCATTTGTTGTTATAGTAGGATTTCTCGCTATCCAAGCATTTAGTGCAGCACTTTTAGAAGTTTTAATTTTCGGCATGATCAATTAAAATAAAATAATTGTATATAGGTACTTAAATGCACCACTTCACTTACTAACGACTACACAATAATTGTCGACAATATGCCCAGATTGCCCAGTGCTACACTTTACGTTTTCACGAAGTTGGAATCTTGCGAGTACTGACTTCCAAACTTAAACAAACTAACTCATTTCAAAAATTTGAAAAAAAGTAAAGAGAGAAGGGTTAGAAGGTTTAGAATTGGAGGGTTTGAAAAGCTATTAGGAAAGTCCAAAAAGGCAATTAGTAAAGATTCTTAGAAAATGCAATTTAGGATAGGTACAAAGAAACGAAAAAGGATTAGTATTTATTTTGAATCGAGGAGTCTTAGAGAAAATAGAAAGCTAGACAAGGTCAACATGCCCTTTTATACCCTGAATCTAAATTCTCCGAATGTCTTATCTCGTACCTCGCATTTCTTAAAAATAAACATTAAAATTTTTTTTTCACCAACGTCATTTTATGCATTTATGCAGCATTTTTTGAATTCTTGTAATATATGCAACAACGTGTCAAATATGCATTTATATGCAAAATAAGATTTGGTTATTTAAAGCCTTTTTGAACAAATCGTATACATTTTTAAAAAATATCCTTGTGCATATCTTTAAAAAAAACATGCACTTCCATACAATTCCCAGCTCTACTAATAGCGTACTTTTCTACTGGACCTATTTTGATAAATTTTTTTTAAATTGAAGCTGCCGACACACAGTTATGTCAGCACTAATTTTTTTCATCAAATTACCAATTTCATATATTTTTTTTTAATAATAAATTGTTACGCGTATTAATCTTATCTCCCCACTTTAACAAAGTTCGATCACGTTAAATGACGGACACGCCTATTTCGTACATTTAACAACAAACAATCATCGGTGTAGGTAGTAAGTGCATTATAATAATTTTTGAAAATTTTATTTTTCTAACGCTTTCGTATCTTCAAATACTTCGTCGAATCCCGACGGGGGTGACCCGCTAGTAAGAATTTAAGATTCTACATCTAATCTTCACGTATTTCTTCAGTCACTAGCAAAAGTCGTGAAATGATAAAAATCGGTTGCATAAAGGCGAACTATATTTTAATCCAAGAATTAGATTTATAATTCTTAGATATGGCAACATTGCACAACAAATTAATAAATAAAAATAACGGATGTGGCCATACGAAGAACTTTTTCCTGTCCGTCAAATATTATAATTTTATATTTTTGTTTTATTAAAATTTAATTTGATATCTTAGAGTATGCCACTATACACCAGTCAAATAAAGATTTAACCTCGGAATGAAAGTTAGCAAGCTGAATTTTTGCATAGACCTTTATTTTGACGTTATAAGGACTTCCTCAAAAGTCTCATAAAATCTCGTGTCCGCGTCGCTAGATATTCAAGGTCAAACGTCACAAAAATCTTTTTTTTGTAAATATTTCGTTTTCTGTGCATCATACGTCATTAGACGTTCATTTGACGTTCTCTACAAATTTGATTTAATTCATTTTTTTGTTACATCAACTGTTCTCAATATATACCCCGAAGAGTGGGAGGAGCGCAAGTGTAAGAAACTCGCCAATATACATATATATTTCGAAAAATGATTAATATTTCTATTAAATAATTAACTTGGTAAAGTAAACCATATACGTCTGACTCCACATTTTACATAATAATTATCAAGTGCTATTCTATATAAGCTTGCGCTCTTCCCACTCTTCGCGGTATATATCGAGAACAGTTGATCTAACAAAAAAATGAATTAGATCAAATTTATGGAGAATGTTATGATCTCCAACTTTTGTAATAACCTCTAATGACGTATAATGCACAGAAAACGAGATATTTACAAAGAAACGATTTTTGTGACGTTTGACCTTGAATATCTAGCGACGCGGACACGAGATTTTATGAGACTTTTGAGGAAGTCTTTATAACGTCAAAATAAAGGTCTATGCAAAAATTCAGCTTGCTAACTTTCATTCCGAGGTTAGCCCTTTATTTCATCTAATTTGACTGTATTATATGCTAATTTCAGTACTGAATTCAGGACTAAAAAAAAATTGGATGAAAATTTTTTGTTGAAATTATCGGAATTTAACATTTTTGACGTTTTTTAATAAAATAATTTGGAAGATGACAATAAATTAAAACATGTTCTAAATTATTGGATGTAAATAATGCCTACAAATGTCAAATTTCATATTCCTTTTACAACCAATTTTTTTTAGTCCTGAATTCAGTACTGAAATTAGCATAGTGGCATACAGCTCTTATAAACGAAATACATTAAAGAAAATTTTAAATTATAAACTTTTAAAGAAATGGGCAAAAAATACAACAGGAAAAAGTTCCTCGTATGGCCACGTTCCGTATTAATTTTTTTGAAATTCCCTCCGGGATTGAACCTGGGACTTCTGAGTGTAAGCAGAATTTTTAGGCATAAACTGTCTAAAATACATAATTTGGCATTAATTGAAGTTCAAAATATATTTTTTTTTTATATCTTCAAAAAGCTAATTTTACGACCTTTCAAAGTATTGAAAAATATACAGGGTGTTACTAAAAATTTTGATGTTTTTGTAATTTCCGGTTTAACCGGAAGCGTTTTGTTAACTGAAAATAGTGTCAAATAATAGATATTAATGAGATTGGTAAATATATCCATTTTCAAGTTTTCATTTTTATTACAAAAGAAATTAGAGATTTTTGAAGTTTTGTCATTCAAAAAATCATTACTCCAAAACGACTCGAGCGATTTTGATAAAAATTTATATTTCGATAAAGAATTACGTTGTCTGTAACATATCCAAAAAAGAAAAAATATGGCAGAGGAAATTTGGAGAACATCCATTTCAAAATATTGACTTATTTTGGTCCCTTAAAGGTAGACATTTTTAAAACAATTTTGAAAATCGACTTCGGTAGGACGAAAGCCCTATATTTTGGCTATACAATGCCGTTTTAAAATTTTTATAATAATAATTACCGGCCAAGTTATAAGAGAAAAACCACAAAACGGGACAATCGTTCTAATGGCCGCCATTTTGATTTAAAAATTTGAAATTTTGTTTTTCAATTCGGGCTCACGTGAACTATCTTATAGCCAAGTAAAAATAAATTTGGCCCAAATTTGCACTACCTTATTTTTGGGCACCCTGTATAGGTTTACTATAAAAGTTTGCTGATGAATAATTTTAAAGTGTCTAAAATCAAATTTCATCAAAATCGGTTCAGTAGTTTTTGGTCCACACAGGTACTACAGACATACAGTTACAGATATTTTGATTTTAAAAATCGAAAAATTTTATTTTGCCGTTTTGAAATCAGGAGCACTCAAAACGTCAAAAAATGGAATAAAAATGAATATTATTTTTCTACTCTCATATGTGAAACTAAGCATTTCGTCATCACTTACTCGTTACGAAAATAGCATTTTCGTTTCTAGTGAGAGAAAGTTTTAGTACAAGCGGATGTTGATAGATGGTGTAAAATGTCCGAAGTAAGACGAGCTTGAAGTTTGCGATTTTAGTTAATTAATTGTTTTAATTGATAAATTTGAAATTTAATAAATGGCACTTACAACTTAATAAATATTTTATAATTTAAATTTAAATAAATTCCAATTTTATTTGAAAAGTGACATTGCTGTCACTTGGTGTCATCTAGCGGCTTTTTAAAAAATCTCTATTGAAATGTCAGTTCAAATTTTAGTAAAAAGAATTATTTTAAAATAATTAATTTATTTTAATTATCGTCGTAGAAAAAATAGCATTTACGACTCGAGATGAAATCCGTTTTTTTCGTTCGAAAGATTACTTCACTCGCCGCTTACGCGGCTCTTGAATTAAATTCTATCTCACGAAAAAAACTGATGTTTCATCTCATGTTGTAAAAAATACTATTTTTTCTCGATTACCTATGACAACTTTTTCTTGGATTGGAAAAAGTTAAAATGTCAAAGTTTGACAAACTATTCACAGAAACAACAACCTCAAATTTTAATTTTAATTTACAAACGTCAAACTTTGACATTACAATTAGGTGCTTTCCATTTGTCGAAAAGTACAGCTCTGAACAGTACCCTACTGTATAAATGTGTATAAAAATACAGTAGGGTACTGTTCAGAGCTGTACTTTTCGACAAATGGAAAGCAGCTTATGTGTTACTTTGCCATATCAAAGAATTATAAATCTAATTCTCGGATTACAATATAATTCGCCTTTATGCAACCGAGCGTTAATATTTTAATAATTTATTTCTTTGTAAAATAATAAAATTCAATTTATCATCATCTTTTGCTAACAATTGTGTAGTACATGATTTACAAAATAATCTTATAGCATTCCATAATAAATCTCCCACATGTACAGGGGCGGATCTAGATTTTCGGGTCCCAGGTCTATTGAGGTTCAATAATGAGGCCCCATTTTTTTAGATTAATTTCTTTAAATTAAGTTTAAAATTAATTTTTTCTTTATAATACAAAATTCAATTTTTGTGAATTCTTTGACACAAGGGAGCCCAGGGCTTACGCCCTATTAGTTCATATTTAGATCCGCCCTTGCACGTGTTACCTTACAAGTTCAGAAAAGAAAGCAAAAATTAAATTTAAAGATGTTATAAATATTTTATATCTCTTCACGACTTTTGCACCACTCTGTATTATTTATAATATAATTTGGAAAGGTTACATGTTACAAGAAAGTGGAATTAACAACTTGTCTGGTTTAAGTTTAAAGAAAACCTATCACACCCAACCAAGAACATTTGAAACTGAATTTATTGTAGTAATTAATTAAACTTTTTTTTCGTTAGTTGAGCTGCTGCGGAATGAATGGTCCAAAAGATTGGCGTAACGTATTCCATAACAGTTCCCTCCCTCATACATGTTGCCCTAATGTACCAGCTGATGGAAATTGTACCGTACAAACGATTGATAAATTTGAAAAATCTTGCCTCGACGAACTTAAAAATGCATTTATTCAATACGGATCTTGGATCGGAGGCGTCGGTGTCGGTATAGCTTTGGTGCAGGTAACTATTTAGGTTCACTATTTAAATAATATTTTGCTAATTTTAATTTTTTTTTAGATAATTGGAGTAATATTTGCCTGCTGTTTGGCGCGTTCGATTCGTAAGGAGTATGAAACCGTTTAAAAAGGCGGTTTTAATTTGTAGATGCTACATTAATTCTGTCCTTTGTATGTTTATGTTATTGTTAAACTGATATGCACTGTGTTATTTATATTTCATTGGCTAAGAACGTATTATGCTCGACCTTGTGGTTTAGTTGTTAATTTTTGGCTGTATTTAATTTGTTTTTGAATTTAAAAGAGGATAATACAAGTATTGGCGTTCACTCGATTATTTTCACTTACACAGACTGATAATATTATTATATACTAGCTTTTTATATGCAATTTTTGTCACTTAATTTATATGTTACGATAAGAATGTAGTAATCGATGTCTGTTTGTTGTTTTATTGTTGTAAGGCAGCTAAAAATCAATGTTACATCGCTTTAATAATGCTCGAATAATACCTACAAATAGTACCTCCTAGTTGAAAAACGAAAAGTTAATACAAATGCACATATAATTATTATCAAATTGCCAAATTTTCACCATACAAAATGCATACCAAAGATTTAAATTAGTAAAAAGAGGAACAATCTCGAGTCAATAATAATTTTTTACATATTTTCGTATAAATATATTTAACATATTTATTGAACTATTTATATGAATGTTGTATTTCTCAATGAAAATTTTAACACATAGTTTGATGATACTCTTACAATTTTATATGTGTGTGTGCGCGACACAACAGCACGTGTAATTTTTATATAAGTTCGATATTTACAAGTATAAGAAAAGTGTTCATTTACAAAATAATTGTAACCATCGTATTCGTATAATATATAAAATAATTTTAAAAACGAAAATCTCTACTTCAAATGTGTTGCTAAACGCTTGTGATTCATTGTGCGCAGCTTTTTTTAATGTAATTAAATAAATATCGTTTATCTTTGTCTTAGCTAACTAAACACTTTTCATAAACTTAGAGCACTACAATTTTTAATTGTTGGAAATTTAGTTGGTCAATTTGAGATAAAAATGTGCCATACTTTACGTTAGCTAAGACACTCGAGGTGTTGCTGTACTAAAGTTTGTGTATTTATCTTATTGACTATTATTAAAAAAAAGCAGGTATCGGAAAAACGAAATTTTGTCATTTTTAAATGCATTTAAAAAGGTATTAATCTGAAAATGTAAATTATAGGTGTAATTCTTCAACTTTGGAAACTTCAAATATATCTCAATCAATAATCTGTGATTAACGTATTTAATAACGGCTACTTTTTATGTTTATATAATTACAGTAGGTCTGAAGTAAAATGAAATAGTACAACGTAGCTTTATTTAATGAAAAAATGTTTTAAGTTACACATGCTGGTTAAGCTCACTTTTTCAATGTTATGTACACACTCTCAATTATGTAAGTGTTACAAATTATATCTATTTAAGAAGTAATAAAATTCTATGTTGTAAAACAGTGTTGTATCTACTATCTTTAACTATTTAAGTTATTATTAAAGTTACGGAGTTTAAAAATGAAAAAGATGACTTTTGCCTTTCTACAAGAGCATGGACACCATTTGAAATTTCGATTTTAGCGAGTAATAGATTTTCTTTTGAAATGTGAAACTCGCTGTATATTTTCTTGCATAAGATCAGTTTAAAGTTTATGTGTGTCTAAACTACAAAGGTCTGCTATCGGTATGCGTACATATCTATTTATCTCTTCTTTGATATTACTTTATAAATTTACCTCTGTCCAATGTAAGACAGTCTACTAAAGAATGTGTGAGACGTCGCTATATCTCAAAGTTTTCATATGTCTTCTTCCGAATGATATCTATCTAATTTCTAAACATGTATCCCCAATATTTTGATTACATTGTTTATCTCCAATCTCTCTTTAAAATAGTACTTTCTCTTACATTTAATAATTGAGCATGACTTGGAAAAACGCGATACTAATCACTTCTTATAACACTTCCAAACCACAGAAAATAATTAGTCCAGTAGGTAGGTACTAGTTTGGATAAGCTTTATCAAGGTAAGTGCCTAAAAAGAAAATAAAAATATAAATGTGGTTCGTGTGCTTATTCTATGGTTCGTGGGTATACTTACATTTTGCAAGAAGCTAGAAGATTTCGAATTCCTGGAGGGCCAAAATTTAAAAAAAGAAGTAAAGCTTGAAATACTGCTTCCACACAATAACTACTAAAAAAAAAAGAACCTGAAGACTACGCTATTATATAGACAACGGCCATACCACATTGAAAGCACCGGTTCTCGTTCGAACATCGAAGTTAAGCAATGTTGAGCGCGGACCTATTCTTTTACTAAATTGGTTAAAATTACATATTTTTAGCTTTAAATTATACGAATTTCCACTTCTGAGTTTTCTTTATCATTCCTGCGGAGCACGCTATTTTTCAGACAACGTCCATACCACATTGAAAGCACCGGTTCTCGTCCAGTCCTTGGTCCTAATCAGGTAGCCATCTGAGCAACATCTGTGTTAGGAAGTGTGTAGCTACTTGTAGCCCAAAGAAAATTTAGTGTGTATATAGTAAATTGTATATACTCAGTTTAGTTTATCTAAATATTAATTAAGTGTAAATTTAGTGAATTAAGTGTAGATAAACAAATGTATAAAAAGAAAACAATTAGCGAGTGACTAAAAGAACAATGAGTGCAGACGAGAACAAAAACCCCACCAAGGATGGCTTCATCCCAGTAAAGCGTTACAAACGCTTCAAAATAGAACCACAGCCCCAAAAAAGGTCCATAGTAAGCGCAAACCAATTCGAGGTTCTATCGGAAGATGATTCGGAAATGGAAACCAATAATAGCACCACGGAACCAGCCGTAAGTAAACCAAAAAGACCTTCGCCAATAGTTCTGCACGGCGAGCAAGAGCGTAAAAAGCTTATTGAACTCTTAACTTTAAACGCCCCAAGCGGTTTCGATTTAAAAAAAGGCCCGAAAAGTACGACCGTGTATGTAAAAACCGAAGCTGACAAAAATGTGGTTTTGGAAAAATTAAAGGACGTGGAATACCACACATACACTGATAAAAGCAACAAAAACCACGCTTTTGTATTAAGAGGCCTCTGGGGGGACATCGAACCAGAAGATATCCTTCTGGAGCTCAAAAGGAATAGCGTCGACACAAAACAAGTGTACAGAATGAAAACGGTAAAAGCACCGTTATTCCTAATAATAACATCGGCAAGCATAAAACTAACCCAATTGCAGAACCAAGTAAGGGTAATAAGTTACACGCGTGTCATGTGGGAGAGGCACCGCAACAATAAGCAAATCATACAATGTAAAAGGTGCCAGCAATGGTGTCATGCTACATCAAATTGTAAAGCGGCGCCGAAATGCCTAAAGTGTGTCGAAAGCCATCTGACAAAAGAATGTACAAAGCTGCGGGAGCTGCCGGCAAAGTGCACAAATTGCAGCGGGGCTCACCCAGCCAACAATGTGGAGTGCCCTGTGTACATAAAAATAATTACAACCTTGTCCAAAAATAAACAATCTAAAGTGAGTTCGCCAAAAAGCTACGACAACAATATAAACAATTATCCAGCACTAAGGTACAGACCAGCGCCAATTCCAACTACAAATCCATGGGAGGTAAATAAGCAGGTAACAAATAACGTAATCCCTTTAACCCAAAATTTAGCAAATCCGGTGCCTGTAGCAGATGTCACAACAAATGATCAAAATATAAGTATTTTTAACGATTTAGCCAAAGAATTTTCTAATTTAAATAACTTAGTAAACTTACCTGCAATGTTAAAAGCGGTAAAGTGGTACCCGTGACGCCATACAAAAATTTACCATAACACAACAATTTTTTACCGAACGATTACATACTTATGGTCTGTAATTATAAAATAATAACCTGGAATGCAAATAGCCTAAAAAGCAAAATAGCCGAATTGATCACCTTCATTTATACCAAAAAAGTCGACATAATGTTAATTAATGAAACCAAATTAAAAACCTCCGATAAACTCAAAGTCAGAGGATACACCACCATAAGAAACGACAGACAAGCCGTCAATGCTTCGGGTGGCGTCGCCATTATAATCAGGAATGGAATTCCTTTCAAAAAATTGAAAATTCCAAACCAAATATCACCGGAGGTAATAGCTATCGAATTACTTAATAAAATCGCATTAATAGCCGCATACAATAAACCTACGAATCTCATAACAAACCACGACCTAGACACGCTCACCAACCCGTCTAATAAAGTCCTAGTGGCAGGGGACTTCAATGCTAGGCATAGATTTTGGAATTGTTCCAGGGACAACGCTAACGGTGTAAAAATCAAAAATTACTCTGACCATAATAATTTAACCATTTCATTCTCCGACGAACCCACCCATTTTCCCGAAAACCATACCACTCCTTCCACAATAGATATATTATTAAACAAAAACGTAATAAACGTCACCGTACCAATTTCCCTTCACGAGCTTAACTCAGATCACAACCCCGTCTTGTTTGTTCTCAACGATCAACCAGCTCACGACATTTCTAGAGAAATAATCTCGTATAAAAACACAGACTGGACTAATTTTAGAAAATCTCTAGATTCAAAAATCCAAATAAACAATAAAATAAACACCCCCGAAGAATTAGATAGGGAAATAGAAAAATTAACAAAAACAATAAAACAAGTGACAGATATGAACACAAAGAAAATCGTCGTCAATCCTACACGGGACAATATTCCCGAACAAATCGCAGCACTAATTAAAGAGAAAAACAAAAACAGAAAACTTTGGCAGAGAACGGCCAACCTGGCGTACAAAAACGAATTCAACAGATTAAAAAACGAAGTTAGAAAGCAACTTACCATACACAGAAACGAGAGCTGGACTAACAAACTTAAAGACCTTAAGCCACAAGACAATTCTCTATGGAAGACGATTAAAAAATTGAAGAAGGAATATACACCTATTCCTAACTTACTAAAAAACGGCGACGAAATCATGGAAGATAACGAAAAGGCGCAGCTATTAGCTGAAACATTCCAAGACGCCCATACTCTAAACCAGCATAACGATCCCGACCAATTGTACATTATCCAACAAGTCCAAGATTTCCTTCAAACTCCTCATAACTATACTCCTAACGAACTCCAAAAAGTTTTGACATCGCCAACAGAAATCCAATTAGTCATTAAAAAACTCCCAAACAATAAAGCTCCTGGACCCGATTCGATACCCAACAAAATTTTGAAAAATCTTAGTAAGAAAGCGATCGTACAACTGAATTACATCATCAACGCTGTAATTAAATTACAATACTTTCCAAAATCCTGGAAAAGGGCCATAATACATCCGATCCATAAACCAGGAAAAGCTCCCAATAAACCAGATAGTTACAGACCTATAAGTCTCTTAAACACATTAGCTAAAGTCACGGAAAAAATAATTCTCTACCGTTTTAACGAATTACAAACAGAAAAAAGTAAAATTGTGCACAACCAATTTGGATTTAAACCAGGCCACAACACAGCCCAACAAGTAGCGAGGATAGTCATAGATACGATTAGCAATTTTAATAAAAGTAAACCGACTGTCATGGCTCTTTTCGACATTAAAAGAGCATTCGACAAAGTATGGCTCGCAGGTTTAACCTACAAGCTTATAATAAGCAATTATCCACCGCCTCTAATAAAACTAACACACTCATATCTTTCAAACAGAAAATTCCAAGTTAAAATAAACAGCAAACTTTCCAAATTAATAAATGTACCAGCGGGAGTACCCCAAGGATCGGTCCTAGGGCCCAGGTTATTCGTAATTTATCTAAATGACTTCCCCTCATTCCAAAAAACGAACCTTGCTTTGTATGCAGACGACACGTCAATATATGCGTCCTCTTTTTGTGCAGAAGTCGCTAATAAACAATTACAAATTCATACAGATATAATTCAAAAATATTTCCGTAAGTGGAAAATCGAATTAAACCCAGAAAAAACGGAAGAAATAGTCTTCACGAAGAAATTCACATTAAACAAAATATTCAGCCCATTAAAAGTCAACAATCATCCAATTAAACCAGTCAACGCAGTAAAATATTTGGGGACACATCTGGACAGAAGACTTAATTTCAAGCAACATATTAAGCAAAGTATAAAGAAAGTGTACTCTGTCATGCGCTCTATCTATCCGCTAATGTTAAAGAATGATCTGTCGGTAAAAAATAAAAAACTTATCTATACCACAATTTTAAGGCCAATAATAACTTACGCAGCTCCAGTTTGGTGTGGGATCACGGACGCCTCACTAAAACCATTGCAAATTTATCAAAACAAATGTTTAAGGTTAATTACAAACTCAGACAGGTATACGAAAATAACGGACCTACATGAAAGGGCGGCAATTGAAACCATAAGACAATATGTCAATAAAATGTCTGAAAAATTCTACAATAATTCGTTATGTTCAGATAATCCTTTGATTAAATCGTTGACAAATACCAGGGCCTCACCACCATGTAATCCGACACCAAAATATAAGGTGCCTTACTATAATTTGCCAATTTTTAAAAAGCAAAATGTTATTGATAGGTAGTGTTAGAGGAGAATTTTGGGTTGTGGACAATTTCACAGGAATAGCTCGATGACCTCATGTATTGCACGTCGAAGGTCAACTTCAGCCTGGAACTTATTGAGAGGAACAACAAAGGGAAGTCGAAGTTGGGCGTTCGACCGGGAACAACGTGTTCGATATAATATTTTAATTATTACCAAATTATGTAAAATGACATGTTTGGAGAAGATTACTGAATTGGTTGAATTATAATGATTGTTTGATTGATTTATTGCTTATATTTGAATTTAAGTGATTATCGTTAACACCTTTACCTGAGAGTTTTGTCTTGAAGCATAAAGTGTCTTCAAAAGTAATAAGCGAATAAAAATAACTCTAACAGTAGTTATTTGTTACCATTTTAAATTACAATAAGGAAATTTGTTTCTATCTTTATTATATGCAAACTAAAACAGGGATGTAAACATTAGTAGGAAATCATGCAATGTAAAAATAATTTAGCACTTATATATTTAAGGTCTGTCTTGGGGTGCTGTCTCACTGCGTGGGATCTCATTTCATGGCAACACCATTTTATGTAAAAATTTGTAAATAAGTTAAATTTTGAATAAAGTTTTATTGAGTTGAGTTGAGGTTCTCGTCCGAACACCGAAGTTAAGCAATGTTGGGCGCGGATAGTACTTGGATGGGTGACCACTTGGGAACACCGCGTGCCGTTGTCCCTTTTTTTAAATTTCCAATGCCAGGATTATTATTTTTTTTATTAATCTGTCAACATATATCTATGAAAAATCTGCTCTTTATCTATTCTTTTACTAAATTGGTTAAAATTTCATATTTTTAGCTTGAAATTATACGAATTTCCACTTCTGAGTTTACTCTATCATTCCTGCAGAGCACGCTATTTTACAGACAACGTCCATACCACATTGAAAGCACCGGTTCTCGTCCGAACACCGAAGTTAAGCAATGTTGGGCGCGGATAGTACTTGGATGGGTGACCGCTTGGGAACACCGCGTGCCGTTGTCCCTTTTTTTAAGTTTCCAATGCCCGGATTATTATTGTTTTTATTAATCTGTCAACATATATCTATGAAAAATCTGCTCTTTATCTATTCTTTTACTAAATTGGTTAAAATTTCATATTTTTAGCTTGAAATTATACGAATTTCCACTTCTAAGTTTTCTCTATCATTCCTGTGGAGCACGCTATTTTACAGACAACGTCCATACCACCTTGAAAGCACCGGTTCACCGAAGTTAAGCAATGTTGGGCGCGGATAGTACTTGGATGGGTGACCGCTTGGGAACACCGCGTGCCGTTGTCCCTTTTTTTAAATTTCCAATGCCCGGATTATTATTGATCTGTCAACATAATATCCATGAATAAATCTGCTCTTTATCTATTCTTTTACTAAATTGGTAAAAATTTCATATTTTTAGCTTGAAATTATACGAATTTCCACTTCTAAGTTTTCTCTATCATTCCTGTGGAGACCGCTATTTTACAGACAACGTCCATACCACATTGAAAGCACCGGTTCTCGTCCGAACACCGAAGTTAAGCAATGTTGGGCGCGGATAGTACTTGGATGGGTGACCGCTTGGGAACACCGCGTGCCGTTGTCCCTTTTTTTAAATTTCCAATGCCAGGATTATTATTTTTTTTATTAATCTGTCAACATATATCTATGAAAAATCTGCTCTTTATCTATTCTTTTACTAAATTGGTTAAAATTTCATATTTTTAGCTTGAAATTATACGAATTTCCACTTCTGAGTTTACTCTATCATTCCTGCAGAGCACGCTATTTTACAGACAACGTCCATACCACATTGAAAGCACCGGTTCTCGTCCGAACACCGAAGTTAAGCAATGTTGGGCGCGGATAGTACTTGGATGGGTGACCGCTTGGGAACACCGCGTGCCGTTGTCCCTTTTTTTAAATTTCCAATGCCCGGATTATTATTGATCTGTCAACATAATATCCATGAATAAATCTGCTCTTTATCTATTCTTTTACTAAATTGGTTAAAATTTCATATTTTTAGCTTGAAATTATACGAATTTCCACTTCTGAGTTTTCTTTATCATTCCTGCGGAGACCGCTATTTTACAGACAACGTCCATATTCTCGTCCGAACACCGAAGTTAAGCAATGTTGGGCGCGGATAGTACTTGGATGGGTGACCGCTTGGGAACACCGCGTGCCGTTGTCCCTTTTTTTAAATTTCCAATGCCCGGATTATTTTTTTTTTTATTAATCTGTCAACATATATCTATGAAAAATCTGCTCTTTATCTATTCTTTTACTAAATTGGTTAAAATTTCATATTTTTAGCTTGAAATTATACGAATTTCCACTTCTGAGTTTACTCTATCATTCCTGCAGAGCACGCTATTTTACAGACAACGTCCATACCACATTGAAAGCACCGGTTCTCGTCCGAACACCGAAGTTAAGCAATGTTGGGCGCGGATAGTACTTGGATGGGTGACCGCTTGGGAACACCGCGTGCCGTTGTCCCTTTTTTTAAATTTCCAATGCCCGGATTATTATTGATCTGTCAACATAATATCCATGAATAAATCTGCTCTTTATCTATTCTTTTACTAAATTGGTTAAAATTTCATATTTTTAGCTTGAAATTATACGAATTTCCACTTCTAAGTTTTCTCTATCATTCCTGTGGAGACCGCTATTTTACAGACAACGTCCATACCACATTGAAAGCACCGGTTCTCGTCCGAACACCGAAGTTAAGCAATGTTGGGCGCGGATAGTACTTGGATGGGTGACCGCTTGGGAACACCGCGTGCCGTTGTCCCTTTTTTTAAATTTCCAATGCCAGGATTATTATTTTTTTTATTAATCTGTCAACATATATCTATGAAAAATCTGCTCTTTATCTATTCTTTTACTAAATTGGTTAAAATTTCATATTTTTAGCTTGAAATTATACGAATTTCCACTTCTGAGTTTACTCTATCATTCCTGCAGAGCACGCTATTTTACAGACAACGTCCATACCACATTGAAAGCACCGGTTCTCGTCCGAACACCGAAGTTAAGCAATGTTGGGCGCGGATAGTACTTGGATGGGTGACCGCTTGGGAACACCGCGTGCCGTTGTCCCTTTTTTTAAATTTCCAATGCCCGGATTATTATTGATCTGTCAACATAATATCCATGAATAAATCTGCTCTTTATCTATTCTTTTACTAAATTGGTTAAAATTTCATATTTTTAGCTTGAAATTATACGAATTTCCACTTCTGAGTTTTCTTTATCATTCCTGCGGAGACCGCTATTTTACAGACAACGTCCATATTCTCGTCCGAACACCGAAGTTAAGCAATGTTGGGCGCGGATAGTACTTGGATGGGTGACCGCTTGGGAACACCGCGTGCCGTTGTCCCTTTTTTTAAATTTCCAATGCCCGGATTATTTTTTTTTTTATTAATCTGTCAACATATATCTATGAAAAATCTGCTCTTTATCTATTCTTTTACTAAATTGGTTAAAATTTCATATTTTTAGCTTGAAATTATACGAATTTCCACTTCTGAGTTTACTCTATCATTCCTGCAGAGCACGCTATTTTACAGACAACGTCCATACCACATTGAAAGCACCGGTTCTCGTCCGAACACCGAAGTTAAGCAATGTTGGGCGCGGATAGTACTTGGATGGGTGACCGCTTGGGAACACCGCGTGCCGTTGTCCCTTTTTTTAAATTTCCAATGCCCGGATTATTATTGATCTGTCAACATAATATCCATGAATAAATCTGCTCTTTATCTATTCTTTTACTAAATTGGTTAAAATTTCATATTTTTAGCTTGAAATTATACGAATTTCCACTTCTAAGTTTTCTCTATCATTCCTGTGGAGACCGCTATTTTACAGACAACGTCCATACCACATTGAAAGCACCGGTTCTCGTCCGAACACCGAAGTTAAGCAATGTTGGGCGCGGATAGTACTTGGATGGGTGACCGCTTGGGAACACCGCGTGCCGTTGTCCCTTTTTTTAAATTTCCAATGCCCGGATTATTATTGATCTGTCAACATAATATCCATGAATAAATCTGCTCTTTATCTATTCTTTTACTAAATTGGTTAAAATTTCATATTTTTAGCTTGAAATTATACGAATTTCCACTTCTGAGTTTACTCTATCATTCCTGCAGAGCACGCTATTTTACAGACAACGTCCATACCACATTGAAAGCACCGGTTCTCGTCCGAACACCGAAGTTAAGCAATGTTGGGCGCGGATAGTACTTGGATGGGTGACCGCTTGGGAACACCGCGTGCCGTTGTCCCTTTTTTTAAATTTCCAATGCCCGGATTATTATTGATCTGTCAACATAATATCCATGAATAAATCTGCTCTTTATCTATTCTTTTACTAAATTGGTTAAAATTTCATATTTTTAGCTTGAAATTATACGAATTTCCACTTCTGAGTTTTCTTTATCATTCCTGCGGAGACCGCTATTTTACAGACAACGTCCATATTCTCGTCCGAACACCGAAGTTAAGCAATGTTGGGCGCGGATAGTACTTGGATGGGTGACCGCTTGGGAACACCGCGTGCCGTTGTCCCTTTTTTTAAATTTCCAATGCCCGGATTATTATTGTTTTGTTAATCTGTCAGCATAATATCCATGAATAAATCTGCTCTTTATCTATTCTTTTACTAAATTGGTTAAAATTTCATATTTTTAGCTTGAAATTATACGAATTTCCACTTCTGAGTTTACTCTATCATTCCTGCGGAGACCGCTATTTTACAGACAACGTCCATACCACATTGAAAGCACCGGTTCTCGTCCGAACACCGAAGTTAAGCAATGTTGGGCGCGGATAGTACTTGGATGGGTGACCGCTTGGGAACACCGCGTGCCGTTGTCCCTTTTTTTAAATTTCCAATGCCCGGATTATTATTTTTTTATTAATGTGTCAACATAATATCTATGAAAAATCTGCTCTTTATCTATTCTTTTACTACATTGGTTAAAATTTCATATTTTTAGCTTGAAATTATACGAATTTCCACTTCTGAGTTTTCTCTATCATTCCTGCAGAGCACGCTATTTTACAGACAACGTCCATACCACATTGAAAGCACCGGTTCTCGTCCGAACACCGAAGTTAAGCAATGTTGGGCGCGGATAGTACTTGGATGGGTGACCGCTTGGGAACACCGCGTGCCGTTGTCCCTTTTTTTAAATTTCCAATGCCCGGATTATTATTGATCTGTCAACATAATATCCATGAATAAATCTGCTCTTTATCTATTCTTTTACTAAATTGGTTAAAATTTCATATTTTTAGCTTGAAATTATACGAATTTCCACTTCTGAGTTTTCTTTATCATTCCTGCGGAGACCGCTATTTTACAGACAACGTCCATATTCTCGTCCGAACACCGAAGTTAAGCAATGTTGGGCGCGGATAGTACTTGGATGGGTGACCGCTTGGGAACACCGCGTGCCGTTGTCCCTTTTTTTAAATTTCCAATGCCCGGATTATTATTTTTTTTATTAATCTGTCAATATTTATCTATGAATAAATCTGCTCTTTATCTATTCTTTTACTAAATTGGTTAAAATTTCATATTTTTAGCTTGAAATTATACGAATTTCCACTTCTGAGTTTACTCTATCATTCCTGCGGAGACCGCTATTTTACAGACAACGTCCATACCACATTGAAAGCACCGGTTCTCGTCCGAACACCGAAGTTAAGCAATGTTGGGCGCGGATAGTACTTGGATGGGTGACCGCTTGGGAACACCGCGTGCCGTTGTCCCTTTTTTTAAATTTCCAATGCCCGGATTATTATTTTTTTATTAATGTGTCAACATAATATCTATGAAAAATCTGCTCTTTATCTATTCTTTTACTACATTGGTTAAAATTTCATATTTTTAGCTTGAAATTATACGAATTTCCACTTCTGAGTTTTCTCTATCATTCCTGCAGAGCACGCTATTTTACAGACAACGTCCATACCACATTGAAAGCACCGGTTCTCGTCCGAACACCGAAGTTAAGCAATGTTGGGCGCGGATAGTACTTGGATGGGTGACCGCTTGGGAACACCGCGTGCCGTTGTCCCTTTTTTTAAATTTCCAATGCCCGGATTATTATTTTTTTTATTAATCTGTCAATATTTATCTATGAATAAATCTGCTCTTTATCTATTCTTTTACTAAATTGGTTAAAATTTCATATTTTTAGCTTGAAATTATACGAATTTCCACTTCTGAGTTTACTCTATCATTCCTGCAGAGCACGCTATTTTACAGACAACGTCCATACCACATTGAAAGCACCGGTTCTCGTCCGAACACCGAAGTTAAGCAATGTTGGGCGCGGATAGTACTTGGATGGGTGACCGCTTGGGAACACCGCGTGCCGTTGTCCCTTTTTTTAAATTTCCAATGCCCGGATTATTATTGATCTGTCAACATAATATCCATGAATAAATCTGCTCTTTATCTATTCTTTTACTAAATTGGTTAAAATTTCATATTTTTAGCTTGAAATTATACGAATTTCCACTTCTGAGTTTTCTTTATCATTCCTGCGGAGACCGCTATTTTACAGACAACGTCCATATTCTCGTCCGAACACCGAAGTTAAGCAATGTTGGGCGCGGATAGTACTTGGATGGGTGACCGCTTGGGAACACCGCGTGCCGTTGTCCCTTTTTTTAAATTTCCAATGCCCGGATTATTTTTTTTTTTATTAATCTGTCAACATATATCTATGAAAAATCTGCTCTTTATCTATTCTTTTACTAAATTGGTTAAAATTTCATATTTTTAGCTTGAAATTATACGAATTTCCACTTCTGAGTTTACTCTATCATTCCTGCAGAGCACGCTATTTTACAGACAACGTCCATACCACATTGAAAGCACCGGTTCTCGTCCGAACACCGAAGTTAAGCAATGTTGGGCGCGGATAGTACTTGGATGGGTGACCGCTTGGGAACACCGCGTGCCGTTGTCCCTTTTTTTAAATTTCCAATGCCCGGATTATTATTGATCTGTCAACATAATATCCATGAATAAATCTGCTCTTTATCTATTCTTTTACTAAATTGGTTAAAATTTCATATTTTTAGCTTGAAATTATACGAATTTCCACTTCTAAGTTTTCTCTATCATTCCTGTGGAGACCGCTATTTTACAGACAACGTCCATACCACATTGAAAGCACCGGTTCTCGTCCGAACACCGAAGTTAAGCAATGTTGGGCGCGGATAGTACTTGGATGGGTGACCGCTTGGGAACACCGCGTGCCGTTGTCCCTTTTTTTAAATTTCCAATGCCAGGATTATTATTTTTTTTATTAATCTGTCAACATATATCTATGAAAAATCTGCTCTTTATCTATTCTTTTACTAAATTGGTTAAAATTTCATATTTTTAGCTTGAAATTATACGAATTTCCACTTCTGAGTTTACTCTATCATTCCTGCAGAGCACGCTATTTTACAGACAACGTCCATACCACATTGAAAGCACCGGTTCTCGTCCGAACACCGAAGTTAAGCAATGTTGGGCGCGGATAGTACTTGGATGGGTGACCGCTTGGGAACACCGCGTGCCGTTGTCCCTTTTTTTAAATTTCCAATGCCCGGATTATTATTGATCTGTCAACATAATATCCATGAATAAATCTGCTCTTTATCTATTCTTTTACTAAATTGGTTAAAATTTCATATTTTTAGCTTGAAATTATACGAATTTCCACTTCTGAGTTTTCTTTATCATTCCTGCGGAGACCGCTATTTTACAGACAACGTCCATATTCTCGTCCGAACACCGAAGTTAAGCAATGTTGGGCGCGGATAGTACTTGGATGGGTGACCGCTTGGGAACACCGCGTGCCGTTGTCCCTTTTTTTAAATTTCCAATGCCCGGATTATTTTTTTTTTTATTAATCTGTCAACATATATCTATGAAAAATCTGCTCTTTATCTATTCTTTTACTAAATTGGTTAAAATTTCATATTTTTAGCTTGAAATTATACGAATTTCCACTTCTGAGTTTACTCTATCATTCCTGCAGAGCACGCTATTTTACAGACAACGTCCATACCACATTGAAAGCACCGGTTCTCGTCCGAACACCGAAGTTAAGCAATGTTGGGCGCGGATAGTACTTGGATGGGTGACCGCTTGGGAACACCGCGTGCCGTTGTCCCTTTTTTTAAATTTCCAATGCCCGGATTATTATTGATCTGTCAACATAATATCCATGAATAAATCTGCTCTTTATCTATTCTTTTACTAAATTGGTTAAAATTTCATATTTTTAGCTTGAAATTATACGAATTTCCACTTCTGAGTTTTCTTTATCATTCCTGCGGAGACCGCTATTTTACAGACAACGTCCATATTCTCGTCCGAACACCGAAGTTAAGCAATGTTGGGCGCGGATAGTACTTGGATGGGTGACCGCTTGGGAACACCGCGTGCCGTTGTCCCTTTTTTTAAATTTCCAATGCCCGGATTATTATTGTTTTGTTAATCTGTCAGCATAATATCCATGAATAAATCTGCTCTTTATCTATTCTTTTACTAAATTGGTTAAAATTTCATATTTTTAGCTTGAAATTATACGAATTTCCACTTCTGAGTTTACTCTATCATTCCTGCGGAGACCGCTATTTTACAGACAACGTCCATACCACATTGAAAGCACCGGTTCTCGTCCGAACACCGAAGTTAAGCAATGTTGGGCGCGGATAGTACTTGGATGGGTGACCGCTTGGGAACACCGCGTGCCGTTGTCCCTTTTTTTAAATTTCCAATGCCCGGATTATTATTTTTTTATTAATGTGTCAACATAATATCTATGAAAAATCTGCTCTTTATCTATTCTTTTACTACATTGGTTAAAATTTCATATTTTTAGCTTGAAATTATACGAATTTCCACTTCTGAGTTTTCTCTATCATTCCTGCAGAGCACGCTATTTTACAGACAACGTCCATACCACATTGAAAGCACCGGTTCTCGTCCGAACACCGAAGTTAAGCAATGTTGGGCGCGGATAGTACTTGGATGGGTGACCGCTTGGGAACACCGCGTGCCGTTGTCCCTTTTTTTAAATTTCCAATGCCCGGATTATTATTGATCTGTCAACATAATATCCATGAATAAATCTGCTCTTTATCTATTCTTTTACTAAATTGGTTAAAATTTCATATTTTTAGCTTGAAATTATACGAATTTCCACTTCTGAGTTTTCTTTATCATTCCTGCGGAGACCGCTATTTTACAGACAACGTCCATATTCTCGTCCGAACACCGAAGTTAAGCAATGTTGGGCGCGGATAGTACTTGGATGGGTGACCGCTTGGGAACACCGCGTGCCGTTGTCCCTTTTTTTAAATTTCCAATGCCCGGATTATTATTTTTTTTATTAATCTGTCAATATTTATCTATGAATAAATCTGCTCTTTATCTATTCTTTTACTAAATTGGTTAAAATTTCATATTTTTAGCTTGAAATTATACGAATTTCCACTTCTGAGTTTACTCTATCATTCCTGCGGAGACCGCTATTTTACAGACAACGTCCATACCACATTGAAAGCACCGGTTCTCGTCCGAACACCGAAGTTAAGCAATGTTGGGCGCGGATAGTACTTGGATGGGTGACCGCTTGGGAACACCGCGTGCCGTTGTCCCTTTTTTTAAATTTCCAATGCCCGGATTATTATTTTTTTATTAATGTGTCAACATAATATCTATGAAAAATCTGCTCTTTATCTATTCTTTTACTACATTGGTTAAAATTTCATATTTTTAGCTTGAAATTATACGAATTTCCACTTCTGAGTTTACTCTATCATTCCTGCGGAGACCGCTATTTTACAGACAACGTCCATACCACATTGAAAGCACCGGTTCTCGTCCGAACACCGAAGTTAAGCAATGTTGGGCGCGGATAGTACTTGGATGGGTGACCGCTTGGGAACACCGCGTGCCGTTGTCCCTTTTTTTAAATTTCCAATGCCCGGATTATTATTTTTTTATTAATGTGTCAACATAATATCTATGAAAAATCTGCTCTTTATCTATTCTTTTACTACATTGGTTAAAATTTCATATTTTTAGCTTGAAATTATACGAATTTCCACTTCTGAGTTTTCTCTATCATTCCTGCAGAGCACGCTATTTTACAGACAACGTCCATACCACATTGAAAGCACCGGTTCTCGTCCGAACACCGAAGTTAAGCAATGTTGGGCGCGGATAGTACTTGGATGGGTGACCGCTTGGGAACACCGCGTGCCGTTGTCCCTTTTTTTAAATTTCCAATGCCCGGATTATTATTTTTTTTATTAATCTGTCAATATTTATCTATGAATAAATCTGCTCTTTATCTATTCTTTTACTAAATTGGTTAAAATTTCATATTTTTAGCTTGAAATTATACGAATTTCCACTTCTGAGTTTACTCTATCATTCCTGCAGAGCACGCTATTTTACAGACAACGTCCATACCACATTGAAAGCACCGGTTCTCGTCCGAACACCGAAGTTAAGCAATGTTGGGCGCGGATAGTACTTGGATGGGTGACCGCTTGGGAACACCGCGTGCCGTTGTCCCTTTTTTTAAATTTCCAATGCCCGGATTATTATTGATCTGTCAACATAATATCCATGAATAAATCTGCTCTTTATCTATTCTTTTACTAAATTGGTTAAAATTTCATATTTTTAGCTTGAAATTATACGAATTTCCACTTCTGAGTTTTCTTTATCATTCCTGCGGAGACCGCTATTTTACAGACAACGTCCATATTCTCGTCCGAACACCGAAGTTAAGCAATGTTGGGCGCGGATAGTACTTGGATGGGTGACCGCTTGGGAACACCGCGTGCCGTTGTCCCTTTTTTTAAATTTCCAATGCCCGGATTATTATTTTTTTATTAATGTGTCAACATAATATCTATGAAAAATCTGCTCTTTATCTATTCTTTTACTACATTGGTTAAAATTTCATATTTTTAGCTTGAAATTATACGAATTTCCACTTCTGAGTTTTCTCTATCATTCCTGCAGAGCACGCTATTTTACAGACAACGTCCATACCACATTGAAAGCACCGGTTCTCGTCCGAACACCGAAGTTAAGCAATGTTGGGCGCGGATAGTACTTGGATGGGTGACCGCTTGGGAACACCGCGTGCCGTTGTCCCTTTTTTTAAATTTCCAATGCCCGGATTATTATTGATCTGTCAACATAATATCCATGAATAAATCTGCTCTTTATCTATTCTTTTACTAAATTGGTTAAAATTTCATATTTTTAGCTTGAAATTATACGAATTTCCACTTCTGAGTTTTCTTTATCATTCCTGCGGAGACCGCTATTTTACAGACAACGTCCATATTCTCGTCCGAACACCGAAGTTAAGCAATGTTGGGCGCGGATAGTACTTGGATGGGTGACCGCTTGGGAACACCGCGTGCCGTTGTCCCTTTTTTTAAATTTCCAATGCCCGGATTATTATTTTTTTTATTAATCTGTCAACATATATCTATGAAAAATCTGCTCTTTATCTATTCTTTTACTAAATTGGTTAAAATTTCATATTTTTAGCTTGAAATTATACGAATTTCCACTTCTGAGTTTACTCTATCATTCCTGCAGACCACGCTATTTTACAGACAACGTCCATACCACATTGAAAGCACCGGTTCTCGTCCGAACACCGAAGTTAAGCAATGTTGGGCGCGGATAGTACTTGGATGGGTGACCGCTTGGGAACACCGCGTGCCGTTGTCCCTTTTTTTAAATTTCCAATGCCCGGATTATTATTGATCTGTCAACATAATATCCATGAATAAATCTGCTCTTTATCTATTCTTTTACTAAATTGGTTAAAATTTCATATTTTTAGCTTGAAATTATACGAATTTCCACTTCTGAGTTTTCTTTATCATTCCTGCGGAGACCGCTATTTTACAGACAACGTCCATATTCTCGTCCGAACACCGAAGTTAAGCAATGTTGGGCGCGGATAGTACTTGGATGGGTGACCGCTTGGGAACACCGCGTGCCGTTGTCCCTTTTTTTAAATTTCCAATGCCCGGATTTTTTTTTTTTTTATTAATCTGTCAACATATATCTATGAAAAATCTGCTCTTTATCTATTCTTTTACTAAATTGGTTAAAATTTCATATTTTTAGCTTGAAATTATACGAATTTCCACTTCTGAGTTTACTCTATCATTCCTGCAGAGCACGCTATTTTACAGACAACGTCCATACCACATTGAAAGCACCGGTTCTCGTCCGAACACCGAAGTTAAGCAATGTTGGGCGCGGATAGTACTTGGATGGGTGACCGCTTGGGAACACCGCGTGCCGTTGTCCCTTTTTTTAAATTTCCAATGCCCGGATTATTATTGATCTGTCAACATAATATCCATGAATAAATCTGCTCTTTATCTATTCTTTTACTAAATTGGTTAAAATTTCATATTTTTAGCTTGAAATTATACGAATTTCCACTTCTAAGTTTTCTCTATCATTCCTGTGGAGACCGCTATTTTACAGACAACGTCCATACCACATTGAAAGCACCGGTTCTCGTCCGAACACCGAAGTTAAGCAATGTTGGGCGCGGATAGTACTTGGATGGGTGACCGCTTGGGAACACCGCGTGCCGTTGTCCCTTTTTTTAAATTTCCAATGCCCGGATTATTATTTTTTTTATTAATCTGTCAACATATATCTATGAAAAATCTGCTCTTTATCTATTCTTTTACTAAATTGGTTAAAATTTCATATTTTTAGCTTGAAATTATACGAATTTCCACTTCTGAGTTTACTCTATCATTCCTGCAGAGCACGCTATTTTACAGACAACGTCCATACCACATTGAAAGCACCGGTTCTCGTCCGAACACCGAAGTTAAGCAATGTTGGGCGCGGATAGTACTTGGATGGGTGACCGCTTGGGAACACCGCGTGCCGTTGTCCCTTTTTTTAAATTTCCAATGCCCGGATTATTATTGATCTGTCAACATAATATCCATGAATAAATCTGCTCTTTATCTATTCTTTTACTAAATTGGTTAAAATTTCATATTTTTAGCTTGAAATTATACGAATTTCCACTTCTGAGTTTTCTTTATCATTCCTGCGGAGACCGCTATTTTACAGACAACGTCCATATTCTCGTCCGAACCCCGAAGTTAAGCAATGTTGGGCGCGGATAGTACTTGGATGGGTGACCGCTTGGGAACACCGCGTGCCGTTGTCCCTTTTTTTAAATTTCCAATGCCCGGATTATTATTGTTTTGTTAATCTGTCAGCATAATATCCATGAATAAATCTGCTCTTTATCTATTCTTTTACTAAATTGGTTAAAATTTCATATTTTTAGCTTGAAATTATACGAATTTCCACTTCTGAGTTTACTCTATCATTCCTGCGGAGACCGCTATTTTACAGACAACGTCCATACCACATTGAAAGCACCGGTTCTCGTCCGAACACCGAAGTTAAGCAATGTTGGGCGCGGATAGTACTTGGATGGGTGACCGCTTGGGAACACCGCGTGCCGTTGTCCCTTTTTTTAAATTTCCAATGCCCGGATTATTATTTTTTTATTAATGTGTCAACATAATATCTATGAAAAATCTGCTCTTTATCTATTCTTTTACTACATTGGTTAAAATTTCATATTTTTAGCTTGAAATTATACGAATTTCCACTTCTGAGTTTTCTCTATCATTCCTGCAGAGCACGCTATTTTACAGACAACGTCCATACCACATTGAAAGCACCGGTTCTCGTCCGAACACCGAAGTTAAGCAATGTTGGGCGCGGATAGTACTTGGATGGGTGACCGCTTGGGAACACCGCGTGCCGTTGTCCCTTTTTTTAAATTTCCAATGCCCGGATTATTATTTTTTTTATTAATCTGTCAATATTTATCTATGAATAAATCTGCTCTTTATCTATTCTTTTACTAAATTGGTTAAAATTTCATATTTTTAGCTTGAAATTATACGAATTTCCACTTCTGAGTTTACTCTATCATTCCTGCAGAGCACGCTATTTTACAGACAACGTCCATACCACATTGAAAGCACCGGTTCTCGTCCGAACACCGAAGTTAAGCAATGTTGGGCGCGGATAGTACTTGGATGGGTGACCGCTTGGGAACACCGCGTGCCGTTGTCCCTTTTTTTAAATTTCCAATGCCCGGATTATTATTGATCTGTCAACATAATATCCATGAATAAATCTGCTCTTTATCTATTCTTTTACTAAATTGGTTAAAATTTCATATTTTTAGCTTGAAATTATACGAATTTCCACTTCTGAGTTTTCTTTATCATTCCTGCGGAGACCGCTATTTTACAGACAACGTCCATATTCTCGTCCGAACACCGAAGTTAAGCAATGTTGGGCGCGGATAGTACTTGGATGGGTGACCGCTTGGGAACACCGCGTGCCGTTGTCCCTTTTTTTAAATTTCCAATGCCCGGATTATTATTTTTTTATTAATGTGTCAACATAATATCTATGAAAAATCTGCTCTTTATCTATTCTTTTACTACATTGGTTAAAATTTCATATTTTTAGCTTGAAATTATACGAATTTCCACTTCTGAGTTTTCTCTATCATTCCTGCAGAGCACGCTATTTTACAGACAACGTCCATACCACATTGAAAGCACCGGTTCTCGTCCGAACACCGAAGTTAAGCAATGTTGGGCGCGGATAGTACTTGGATGGGTGACCGCTTGGGAACACCGCGTGCCGTTGTCCCTTTTTTTAAATTTCCAATGCCCGGATTATTATTGATCTGTCAACATAATATCCATGAATAAATCTGCTCTTTATCTATTCTTTTACTAAATTGGTTAAAATTTCATATTTTTAGCTTGAAATTATACGAATTTCCACTTCTGAGTTTTCTTTATCATTCCTGCGGAGACCGCTATTTTACAGACAACGTCCATATTCTCGTCCGAACACCGAAGTTAAGCAATGTTGGGCGCGGATAGTACTTGGATGGGTGACCGCTTGGGAACACCGCGTGCCGTTGTCCCTTTTTTTAAATTTCCAATGCCCGGATTATTATTTTTTTTATTAATCTGTCAACATATATCTATGAAAAATCTGCTCTTTATCTATTCTTTTACTAAATTGGTTAAAATTTCATATTTTTAGCTTGAAATTATACGAATTTCCACTTCTGAGTTTACTCTATCATTCCTGCAGACCACGCTATTTTACAGACAACGTCCATACCACATTGAAAGCACCGGTTCTCGTCCGAACACCGAAGTTAAGCAATGTTGGGCGCGGATAGTACTTGGATGGGTGACCGCTTGGGAACACCGCGTGCCGTTGTCCCTTTTTTTAAATTTCCAATGCCCGGATTATTATTGATCTGTCAACATAATATCCATGAATAAATCTGCTCTTTATCTATTCTTTTACTAAATTGGTTAAAATTTCATATTTTTAGCTTGAAATTATACGAATTTCCACTTCTGAGTTTTCTTTATCATTCCTGCGGAGACCGCTATTTTACAGACAACGTCCATATTCTCGTCCGAACACCGAAGTTAAGCAATGTTGGGCGCGGATAGTACTTGGATGGGTGACCGCTTGGGAACACCGCGTGCCGTTGTCCCTTTTTTTAAATTTCCAATGCCCGGATTTTTTTTTTTTTTATTAATCTGTCAACATATATCTATGAAAAATCTGCTCTTTATCTATTCTTTTACTAAATTGGTTAAAATTTCATATTTTTAGCTTGAAATTATACGAATTTCCACTTCTGAGTTTACTCTATCATTCCTGCAGAGCACGCTATTTTACAGACAACGTCCATACCACATTGAAAGCACCGGTTCTCGTCCGAACACCGAAGTTAAGCAATGTTGGGCGCGGATAGTACTTGGATGGGTGACCGCTTGGGAACACCGCGTGCCGTTGTCCCTTTTTTTAAATTTCCAATGCCCGGATTATTATTGATCTGTCAACATAATATCCATGAATAAATCTGCTCTTTATCTATTCTTTTACTAAATTGGTTAAAATTTCATATTTTTAGCTTGAAATTATACGAATTTCCACTTCTAAGTTTTCTCTATCATTCCTGTGGAGACCGCTATTTTACAGACAACGTCCATACCACATTGAAAGCACCGGTTCTCGTCCGAACACCGAAGTTAAGCAATGTTGGGCGCGGATAGTACTTGGATGGGTGACCGCTTGGGAACACCGCGTGCCGTTGTCCCTTTTTTTAAATTTCCAATGCCCGGATTATTATTTTTTTTATTAATCTGTCAACATATATCTATGAAAAATCTGCTCTTTATCTATTCTTTTACTAAATTGGTTAAAATTTCATATTTTTAGCTTGAAATTATACGAATTTCCACTTCTAAGTTTTCTCTATCATTCCTGTGGAGACCGCTATTTTACAGACAACGTCCATACCACATTGAAAGCACCGGTTCTCGTCCGAACACCGAAGTTAAGCAATGTTGGGCGCGGATAGTACTTGGATGGGTGACCGCTTGGGAACACCGCGTGCCGTTGTCCCTTTTTTTAAATTTCCAATGCCCGGATTATTATTTTTTTTATTAATCTGTCAACATATATCTATGAAAAATCTGCTCTTTATCTATTCTTTTACTAAATTGGTTAAAATTTCATATTTTTAGCTTGAAATTATACGAATTTCCACTTCTAAGTTTTCTCTATCATTCCTGTGGAGACCGCTATTTTACAGACAACGTCCATACCACATTGAAAGCACCGGTTCTCGTCCGAACACCGAAGTTAAGCAATGTTGGGCGCGGATAGTACTTGGATGGGTGACCGCTTGGGAACACCGCGTGCCGTTGTCCCTTTTTTTAAATTTCCAATGCCCGGATTATTATTGTTTTGTTAATCTGTCAGCATAATATCCATGAATAAATCTGCTCTTTATCTATTCTTTTACTAAATTGGTTAAAATTTCATATTTTTAGCTTGAAATTATACGAATTTCCACTTCTGAGTTTACTCTATCATTCCTGCGGAGACCGCTATTTTACAGACAACGTCCATACCACATTGAAAGCACCGGTTCTCGTCCGAACACCGAAGTTAAGCAATGTTGGGCGCGGATAGTACTTGGATGGGTGACCGCTTGGGAACACCGCGTGCCGTTGTCCCTTTTTTTAAATTTCCAATGCCCGGATTATTATTTTTTTATTAATGTGTCAACATAATATCTATGAAAAATCTGCTCTTTATCTATTCTTTTACTACATTGGTTAAAATTTCATATTTTTAGCTTGAAATTATACGAATTTCCACTTCTGAGTTTTCTCTATCATTCCTGCAGAGCACGCTATTTTACAGACAACGTCCATACCACATTGAAAGCACCGGTTCTCGTCCGAACACCGAAGTTAAGCAATGTTGGGCGCGGATAGTACTTGGATGGGTGACCGCTTGGGAACACCGCGTGCCGTTGTCCCTTTTTTTAAATTTCCAATGCCCGGATTATTATTGATCTGTCAACATAATATCCATGAATAAATCTGCTCTTTATCTATTCTTTTACTAAATTGGTTAAAATTTCATATTTTTAGCTTGAAATTATACGAATTTCCACTTCTGAGTTTTCTTTATCATTCCTGCGGAGACCGCTATTTTACAGACAACGTCCATATTCTCGTCCGAACACCGAAGTTAAGCAATGTTGGGCGCGGATAGTACTTGGATGGGTGACCGCTTGGGAACACCGCGTGCCGTTGTCCCTTTTTTTAAATTTCCAATGCCCGGATTATTATTTTTTTATTAATGTGTCAACATAATATCTATGAAAAATCTGCTCTTTATCTATTCTTTTACTACATTGGTTAAAATTTCATATTTTTAGCTTGAAATTATACGAATTTCCACTTCTGAGTTTTCTCTATCATTCCTGCAGAGCACGCTATTTTACAGACAACGTCCATACCACATTGAAAGCACCGGTTCTCGTCCGAACACCGAAGTTAAGCAATGTTGGGCGCGGATAGTACTTGGATGGGTGACCGCTTGGGAACACCGCGTGCCGTTGTCCCTTTTTTTAAATTTCCAATGCCCGGATTATTATTTTTTTTATTAATCTGTCAATATTTATCTATGAATAAATCTGCTCCAGACACTCCGGTTTGGCCTGTGCAGGCGGCCTGCACAGGGAAGACAAGCCTGTGAGTGTGTGGTGCAGGCTTAAGATTGGAAATAAGAATAATGAATAGTCAAGAAAAATCGTGTTATTTCATGGAAATTATGTGGTTTATTTCTAGTTTATAAATTCAATTTTGTGGACCATTTGACACTTGAGGTGACACTTACATACTTACAAGCCCTATTAGTCTATATGTAGATCCACCCCCGTGTATGTACCTAAACATTTTTTAAATGTAGGTGTAATGATCACGTATTACCATTCCAAAATTGGTTTTGATTTCTGGAATAGTGATCTCGAAGCAATCCGTCCACACAGTAAACACTCACCCTGTATAAAATTTATTCATATTAAGGTTTACACTGAATAATAATAAATAAAATTCAGAATTTTTTTATTTTTCAACCTCCCCTTCCCCCACACAATGGCCTGCAAGTGGACCGAACTATTAGATTTCCCCGTACTAATTTTTTTCCCAGTCCAGCCCTGGCTCATAATATTACCTATCCGGCGACACCCAATAATTTATACTTTACTTCCGGTTTAACCGGAAATGGAAATAGTAGGAACGAAAAAGTTCCTCGCATGTCCCCATCTGTTATTTTTTATATTAAGGGTAGGGTACCCATGTTTAAGAGACCAACTAAAATTACTTATATTTCAGAGTATAATTAAAATTAAAAGTTAATTCTTTGACATTGCATTGAAAATAATGTGTTCTAAAAGTATTTAAAAAAAATTATATAATTAATGCCTAATTGGCGGAATTAGGTTTTCATTGATTTTCTCGAGAACTAATCGAGCGAATTATATCAATCTCGGTATAATGAATATTTCAAGCCTGATCTAGGTGGTGACTAAAAATTAAATAATAACCTTAATTAATAAATGCAAAAGAAACAAATTTGCAATTAAATTTGCGTAAAAATGTATATTATCGGGTATAGCTCCCATGGTTTTGTTTATTTCATTTTGATTTTACATTACCACCTAAGGAATACAACTTAGTTTCTGTATATAAAAAGAAAATGTTGTTAACTGGTATGATTTCGCCAAAAAACGCTGTTAAAGTTTGTTAATTTTTCTTAAATCAAATTAACAAGAACGAGCTGTCAGAACGATAGAAAAGGAACGCACATACAGATCATAAATAATAGCAGAGGGTAGTGTTATTGTCAGTGCAGGTAAACAAACCCTCGACCACTGTAATAAAACTAATTCTTTTTGCTATACGAATTTTACTTAGAAATGTGTCTTTAAAACTTTCTTTTCTAATACATACTAACTATATTAGATTAGACCTAGCTATTATTTTGTAAGACTTTTAGTAAATTGATGTAAAGCAAGTCGGGGGAAGATGCCACACATTTTTTAATTAATTTATAAAAACGTTATTATACACATTTAGATTAATTTAAAAATATGTGTTTATCACGCAAAGAATACACTATTGGATAGCAACATCAAATCGACATAAATTATTAGTTAACATAGTGAAAAAAAAATTTTTGTATTTTTTTGTAAAGTGAGTTTTAGTCCCGAAATTGAAAGGGGTGGATATAACAATCGGTGTTATGGAGCTGGGTTGTCTTATAACTCGGGATACGAGTTCCATAAATTAAGTACGGCTCAAAATAAAGAAAAGAAAAATTTAACTAGATTTTGTACACGGCGACGGAAAAGAAAATTGTTACAAAACAAGTATTACAAAAAACCCAATAAAATATTAAAAGTTACTAACGAAGACTGCGATTACGGTTCTGACTCGGCTGAACCAGATAAAAGCGAAACCGAATTAGAGAACTCCAAACTAAAAATTATGAACGAATTAGAAGTAGCGAATATCAAAGAGGTGCAAATTAAAACGTTAGGTCAAGCTAACAATATAGAATGGATCAAAGAAAGGAGAATGAGATTAACAGCTTCATGTTTTGGAAAAATTTGCAAGTTGAAAGACACAACACGTAGAACTAACGTCATAAAACAAACGTTCTATAGGAATGAATTGATAAACACGGCTGGTATTAGATATGGGGTTGATAACGAACCAGTAGCTATAAAAAAATTTGAAAAAAAGTTGGGTTTGAAAGTTAACCCCTGTGGTTTATTTATTTGTAAAAAATTTAAATTTTTGGGAGCTTCTCCAGATGGAATTATAAGTGAAAATGTTATAGTAGAAGTTAAATGTTTGCACAGTATTAAGAATTTTAAAATAAGGGATTGTCTTGAAAAAAGTACTATATGTGTAGGGATAGGTGAAAATGAAAAACTATTTTTAAAACCACAGCATAATTACATGTACCAAATTCAGGGACAGCTGTATATTGCTCAGAAGAAATCATGTATGTTAATTTTATATACAGATGTAGATTTAGAGGTGATAAAGGTTGACTTTGATCAAGCATTTTGCGATAAAATGATGGAAAAATTGTGTGCATTTTGGCATACTTATGTTCTGCCAGAATTAGCAGATCCGAGAATTCCGCGAGGTAAGGATGTGCGCAACGAGATATCTAAAGATATATCTGCTTAAACAATTGACTTCTACTATAACTTTTTTAACATTTTTTGTTCATGTGGGTTGGCTTCTAAAAATTAAAACATGTATACAGTAGGGTGCTTCTTATTTGACCTATTTGCAAATTTTAATTCTTACTCTCAATCGACTCAAAATAATTCAAAATAAATTATCCACGTAATAAAAAAAAATTTCTTGGACTAATTTGTGGTGTAAAAATCTGAAACTAGATAACATGTTGATCCACAAACAAAATTATAACAAACTTGTATTTTTTTAGCAACAACTAGTATTTTAGTATTTTATAAAAATCCTCAAGTTATATGGTTAGTATACACCAATTTATATGACATGTTCAAATGTCGTTCATAAGAAGCATTTTACAACACTCTTGTATACATAATATGTTACGTTGTGTGCATTTTTTTAACTTCTTCGGCTATAGGAAGAAAACTACAAATTCAAAAATTACTTTATTGGTAGAAACTCGGTTTTATTTTGATAAAAGAAATTTAGGAAATTATATCTTTTACTTTGGTAATAAATTGCAAAAAAACTTTTTTCCCCGTTTTTTTGATATTACCAAAAAATTGCATATTATGAAAATTTGAATTTGTGGTTTCTTAATGTTTGAAATCTTTTCAAAATGTAGGTATACAAAGATTTTATGATTGTGAATCAAATTGGTGAACATAATAATTGTAAACATGTAAAAAACCACTGTAATAATTGGGTAATAATCTTGCTATTTTAGAAGACTGAATAGTGAATATATTTGTGTTTGTTTTGAATTTTTTTTATTTATACTTTAAGTTTTGTAATCGCGCTTATTGTTTTATTATATAACATCCATTAAATTAGGAAAATGTTATTCATCGATAATAAATTCGTATCAAAACTTCAATACATCAAATGAAAAAAAATTACGAGTACATTGTCTATAAGTTAAATAAATTCTAGCCATCTTTTTAAAAAAATTTGCCGTCTTTGAATGTCAACTCAAGCAGGTAGTTTATTGTATGTTTTTATTATCATTGCTCCTCAGTGGGTGGCTAAAGCAAAATTGGTACCTAAATATGATTTATAACTATAGGTAGTTTGTGTTGCCTACCGTATTTTAAATTACAAATTTTAAAAAGTGTCGCCCTCATAGCAGCTAATATTTGAACTCGACATGGGTACCAAAACCTTAATTGTCGAAATCTACTGTTGAATACTCTACTTTTTGTCCAGAAATTTACTAAATCGTTTTGGTTAAATTTTATAGTTGTATTTACATAATTACTTATTTTCATTAACGATTTAATTTTTTTTCTTATTTTGCAAGTCATTTTTCGAAGCGTAATGTCCAATACTTTTAAATTTTAAATCTAAGTTCAACCTTTGCCGTATTTTTTTGTATTTTGGCAATACTCTATAAAAATTATATGTGCCTGATCATCATTTTTTTCTAATGAGCAGGATCCGACCTTAAAGCTAATTTTTGTGTTTGAATCCAAAAATCCGTCCGTTCGTAATAAAATCGATACAGGTGGGTAGCAGGGGTAGCCCTCGACCTACGATCACTAAATAAGGGGGTTATTATTTTGGACGCATTTTAACAGTTTAGAGCAACATTATTTACGCGGGTATAAATTAAAAATTTTATTAAATTTTTAAATTCAAAATAGAGGCCAATATAACGATTAATATTTTTCCAGGATCGGAGTTATGATTTTTAATATTTGGACATCTCGTAAAATTGGCTTTGATACAAATGAAAAGGTCTTGATGTTATGACCTTATGACCACAACAACAGTTTATTTCATATTTAGACGAGATTGCTATAGATGGCCTATTTTCCAGCCAGTCCGCTCCTGCAACTGTATGTAGTTGTTAAGTTGTTGGATTTTAAATTAATGGCGGGGATTACATCAAAACTTACTTCTACATCGCGCTCACCTTTGCCAGTTAACTACATAACTCAGCAAAGGTAGCATCGAGTTAATTACATTAAAAAACATAAATTTAAAAAAATGTAGTAGATGTTACAATGGTTTGATAAGAGTTTACTGTAGATAAGATAATGTAAATTATTGATGATAAGAGCGCGCTTAAAATACGCTCTATTAAAATCGATTAATTTAACTTGAAAAGTATCGACGTGTTGTAAATAATAAAGTGTGTGAGAAAAATGTTTAAAAAAAATCGTACCAAACACGCAGCAATAACTAATAATGGACCAAGTGAAACTTACGACAATAATAATTCGGGAAAAATTCAAGATCCCAATATTGGACGACCGCAATTAGTGTTTCATTGTCAATTAGCGCACGGAAGTCCTACAGGATTAATATCGGGATTTTGTAATGTTAGGGAACTGTATCAAAAAGTTTCCGATCATTTTGAATTTCCATCGTCAGAGGTGAGTTGATTTTTGTTATTTTCTTATAGACTAAAAAGCGCTCAAAAATAATTGCTTTATCATCACGTTCAAAAATATGCAAAAAGTTAATGTAATATTTTGCGGTTTCTTAAGAGAAAATTGCATTTAAAAACCTTGATTGAAATAACTTTTTTTGAACAAGAGCAAATTGCACATATCATTAACCGATGCAACCTTATTACGTTTACGTATACCCCGCACTGATATAATTAAGCGCTACTCTGGTAGACTTCTTATTTAAATTGTATAAAAAATACGCTAAACAAATTACCTTCTTCGTGTGCGGTTATTTATTTTTTTTGTTTTCGAATTTTACATTTTGAACCATCCTATTAGTTAAGGCTTTCAAAATCGTTCTCATCTTCTCCTCGTTAATTTTTTTTATCCCGTCGAGTTTTTGAAACAGGTAGATCAACTATAATGGATCAACAATTATAATTAAATTGAAAAAAAAACTTGAAGTTACAATTCCTTTCTGTTTTTGGAACTTTTTTAAAAAGTTTCAGTTAATTGAAGTAAAAGTTAGGAATTTGTTGTACGTTTTAATAAATAATGCGATCATATTTAAGCGATTTAAAACAATTAAAAAATAATTAATATACAGAATGTAACCAAAATATTTATCGTTTTATTTTTTCGTATCTACAGTGTGTCCCAGGCTTAATCTTCACCATTGGGATTTTGAGAATTACATGTATAAGATATCGTATAGTTCTGTTTTTTGAATCACTTCCGTTAAAAGCCAAATTAAAATAATATTAAAATTTTTTTAATTTTTACTCTGTAGGTATATCTTTTAATATTTTGAACTTTTTTAAGAAAAAGTTATTATAATCGAGAAAAACAACGGATGTCGCCATACGAGGAACTCTTTCCCGCCCGACAAATCTTTAAATTTTGTATTTTTATTAATTAAAATTTAATTTGATATCTTCAGAAAGCTAATATTTAATCACAATATTGAAAAATATACAGGGTGTTCCTAATAATTTTGATATTTTTGTAATTTCCGGTTTAACCGGAAGCGTTTTGGTAACTGAAAATAGTGTCAAATAATAGATATTAATGAGATTGGTAAATATATCCATTTTCAAGTTTTTATTTTTATTACAAAAGAAATTAGAGATTTGTTAAGTTTTAACATTAAAAAAATCATTACTCCGAAACGGCACTAGCGATTTTTATAAAAATTTATATTTCGATAAAGACTTACGTTGTCTGTAATATATCCAAAAACTAAAAAATATGGTAGAGGAAATTTTGAGAAAATTCATTTCAAACTTTTGACCTACTTTGGCTCCTTAAAAGTAGGCAATTTTGAAACAATTTTGAAAATCGACTTTATTAGGACGAAAGCCCTATATTTTGACTGTACAATGCAATTTTGAAATTTTTATTATAGTTATTACCGGACAAGTTATAAGGGAAAAACTACAAATTGGGACAATCGTTCTTTTGAATAAAAAAATTTTAAAATAATATTTTTCAATTGGGGTTCAGATGTACTATCTTATAGCCAAGTAAAAATCAATTTGGCTCAAATTTGCAAATATGCGCCCAAAATTGAAAAGTTTGACAGACGTAAACAGATCCTCGTATGGCCATATCCGTTGTTTTATTCAAAAAATATGCTATACGAATTCCTCAATCTTTTCAATTTCATAAATAATTTGGATTTTGTTGCCAATGCTTTATCTTTCATTTCGTTTCCTCCAAAAAATGAACTTTCTATCATTAATGAAAAATGATATACGAGTATCATAGTGAAAAACAAGTATTAAAGCTTTCTAGGACCTTTGTTGCGTTTTGTAAATTTTTTTCAAACACAATAAAAAGCTAAAAACAAGGCATAATTCCAAGTTGAATTTAGTGCACGAATTCATTACCTATGTACACAACTTCTCTCTTAAATAAATCACTGATGCAATACTAAAAGCTTTGTTTTGAACAAGCCTTGCATAAAACGGTAGTTTTATTTTTAGTTTTCAAAAAAATTAACAGTACAGTTAAAATAACAAATTTTTGAATTTTTATAATATTCCTTTTGCTCACACGAAAAACATTTCAATTTAACTACGTTCATAAATCAGAAATTAACTGAAATCTCAATTCTGTGCTTGTGGTTTTAGAAAAATTTCTACAGGGTGTGTAATTTGAATTTCTATTCAAGTTTCAATTTATAGCATCAGAGGTTGTAAAAGCTGCAGGATACTTACTTTAATGCACTTTAATGGCTATAAATTGATAGCGTCTTTTCGCGCAGTGTAGTATTTTTAATTCATTCGCTAGGATCTCTGGGTCCGTTAGAGAGTTCAATGTTACTGTGATCAAAAGAAAATGTTGCGAAAAATAATAATTTGAAAAACGATAACTAATCAAAAGTTATTTGCTTTAGAATTGGTGATAAATCGTAATGTAGACTTATTTGTATATTTATAGAGATTATTTGAAAGGAAATCAATTAAAATGATGTCATAATCTTTAATTCAGGCACAAATCGCAATTAACTTGACGACTGTGACGTTTGAAGTAGGCCAAGATGAAAGACTAGGCGTGAACCTTAATAACAAAAACAAACTGAAATAGAAGTGATCTAGAAGTTCTTGGTGTAGTATTGTTTTCAAAAAAGTCAGAATCGTCATATAACTAGGTACAGTCCCACCAATTTTATTACGGAGCTGAGGGGGCGTGGCCAGCGGTGTCATAGATTTTAAAGTACACTAAGAGTTAAAAGTATGTATTTAAGTTTTCAGTCGCTAAATTTGACAAGTAACTGTCACTAAAATTGAATATGGGTTAATTATGATAATTACGACAGCGAATTTTAAAAGTACAACTTACTGTCATTTTTAAAGGTTTTATCATAACCTAAAATAGTTGTAGATACACGTCACTTTTAACTATGCCTGTACCTAACCTGAATTCTTAATTATGATTTCACGAATCTTTTCCCGCAAAAAATATTTTAAATAAAATTATTTTAGTTGACATATTTTTGCGTAACGCAAAATTGGTTGGTGGAGCTGTATAATACTACAAACGTCATATTTGACAGAATTATTGACTTAACAGTCATCTATGACAGAAATCAATCTAAAGAGTTAATCACATCGGGACTTTTCAGTAGCAGCATATCGACAACCGTTCATAGTCGGCTTTTAATCAAAAGCGAGCGCAAAAGGCTCATTTTTATAGCAAAAAGTAGAAAAACTTATTTCCGATTTTCTTCTTGATTTTTAAACCTATACCTATTGAGTTTAAAAGAAGTTTTTCAAGGAAACCTCATAAAATCATTTCAGTAGGCATATAATAAAGTTTACTGCATTAAAAAAATTACATGCTATTTCTAGTCTCTGGTAATTAATTTTCTATGCACGTTTATAAAAAAAATTTAAAGTTTTATACACTTTTAATGTATGTACTGTACTACTACCTACATAATACTTTTTTAAACTACAACATAAAACAGAGAGGTTATTAATTAATCGATAATTATAAAAAAATTGTAATTGCGTTTTATTGGTTTAATTTAACAGTTTTTTTTTATAATTTATTATTGCAACTGTTTCGAAATTTTTAAATCAACACGTAGTTTATTAATTTAAACCTTGAGTTTTTATATCAGAACTATAAAGTCGATATAAAGTACTTTGCTTTTTTGCTGCAAATTGTACATAAATTAGAAGTATTGACATAGATTATTTCGATTGTCAGTTGTCAAGTGCTTGTCGCATGACACACCTACGTAAAATTTTTTGATCTTAGACGGTTGTGAATCTCGGCTTACGCCTCGATTCTCAAGCTCGGCCTCTGTGCCCTTGAAACATCATTTTATGTCTTTTTGTCATAATGTCCTACTAGAACAGATTTTTCATTATGGTAATTATGCCATTTTTTGGTTTTATAACCTACGAACCAACCGCTGTTATAGCTTTTGTTAGGCCATTTTTAAATTGCTCAACTAAAAAGTTGCTCTACTGTACGCCAGGATAAGTTCATTACTCTACCCTTATCAAAGGCAACTACTTGTTTGTATAGGTGCAATATTCTGAAAGAATATCACTCATTGTTTACTTTAGATTTGGTTCATACATAAGGCATTTCTGGTTATTCAGATACTGACTAAACTCACATCATATTTTTCATTGCCGTAATAAATGACTCAATATGTACAATACACTAAGACTTTAGATTATTAGTAGATAAGATACCAATTATCTGTTATTTGTACTATCGGAATTTCATAAAAGAATCCGAAATTTGTTTTTAATCAATAAAATTGTGAGACTTACAGGCGCTTATAGACTTACTCCTGTCTTCTAATTTTCAGTTCAGATGGTATTGTATTGTACTCAGAGGTCGATTGGCTTCTAAGCCTTGCAGAACTGCAACCATTGTTGATCTTTTTTTGATAACCCTACTCGTGTTTATGTTCTCAGGAATTCAATCTTTCCAGCGAAGCATAGAATGTCCCTGAGAAGTTTGCTCTTCACTTCTTCAGAAGTCAATTGAGCCCGCCCTAAGTGTTTTAGCCTAAGCCGAGCCAATGCATCGCAATTGTTTGTTGAGGTGGTACCTCACTAGGCAGTGTCCAATAAACAGACCCGCGATTAGTCTGATTTCGTTCTTTGATATTAGAAGAAGCTTTTTAGCATTTGTGGTCGAGTACTCAACGAATTTCTTCGACTGTCTTTGTCCTGGTGCGTTGTTCGTGAGAATTTTTGTTCTCAGTTTCTCATTTTTCGATCTCTGCCTTTCTATGTGTTCTAGATAGTCCACAGAATGGTTCGGGTTCAATCGGGAGGGCTTTTGAGCCTGTTCTAGCTAATCCATCAGCTATTTCGTTTCCTTCAATTCCTCGTGACTCGCCACCGAATGAAGGGCAACTTTGTTGTCCCTTGCCAGAGTTTTGAGGAATTTCTGCATTCCCAAGTGGTTAAGGATTCAAAGCCATCGACTTTGAGTGCCTTTATCGCAACTTGGCTGTTAGACAGCCTTTAAATTCCTTTGTATAGGTATTCTCGAGCACATAGATCTATTGCAAGAATTGTGGGGTAGGTTCCTAAGGCTATTGATCAGTCCAGATTATTCAGAATCATTTGCGCATCAGGCAAGCCTAAACGTGTGTGTGAAATCCTCAAATCCTTGATTTGGACCTGCATGAACTAAGAGTAGATATGGGTCTACAGAACAAGAACTATTCTGACTATATCATCTTACTAAAATTACTTAGGGGTAGGGGCTTAGAGACCGAGAGGCAAAAATTGGTCTACATCTACATAGATAAAAACTGTGATTGTTTCTCTATATAGATTCTGGATTTTGTTACAGTATACACGACCTGGGTATACTGTGTGTTTTCATCGTGTGTTTAGGCCAAGGCTAATGGCTAAATTGAGCCAACTCAAAGTCAAAAAAGCTGATGTGCAAGAATCTTTCCCAATTGCACCCATAATTCAGACTTTGCACATGCATAGGCAATTACGCATACGTAAACTTGAATGAGTTCCTTTTAAATGTTTAATCGATTTATTGGTTTATTATTTGTACATAAATTATAAATGTATGTTATTGACCTTTTAGATAATAATTATAATTATTATAAGGATAACTAATTACTTATGCAAAGAAAAAAATAGGTTAAGTTAATTAACATTAATTTTTACTTTATCGGGTACTTCTTTCAATGTTCCAAAACCTTGAAAACGAATTTTGTATTATGATCGAAAACTTTTTATTAGCCTTTGTGACGTTGGAGTCGCCCTGAGCCCAAAAGTGCATTAAAGAAACTTAAACATTTCTGCATCATCTTACGTCGTAGAGCAAAATCTACAGAACCGATTTTGATGAAATTTGATGGTTTTATTTAGGCACTGACTTTACCAAAATAAATTTTTTAATGTCATAGGTATCATAATTTTTTATCGGTTCCATTTGCTAAATTTTTCCAGGACCGGAGTTGAAAATAAAATATTCAAAAAACCAGCATTTCTTTTGTAATTAAAATGAAAATTTGCAAATGCATTAATTCAATCAAAATCTATAATTTTATACTATTTTGGCTTAACAAAATGCTTCCGATTAAACCGGGAATTAAAGAGTCATCAAATTTTTTTAGAAAATTAGAAAAATATTAATCTTTAGCAAAACTCTCAATATTTTGAAGCCTAATAAACTTAGCTTTAATACGTACAAAGAAGCCTTATTATGAGCACATGAGACCATGAGAGTTTTTAAATTAATTAAACCAATGAAAACATAAATTTTCGAAACTTTTTTGTTAACATACCACCATACTGGTATAGAGAAATTTTTTGCTTCTTCTTCTATTAATAACAACAGAATGTGTCGTGCTTTTAAATTAATAATAATCATTATCAATTAGGTATAAACAGTAACAAAAGTTAGTAGACTAGACGTATTATTAAATAAAATAATTAATGGATGCTTTATGCAGACCGCAAATAACTAACAATTATTTCTTGTATCCTCAACAAGATGAAATTTTTTATAAATAAAAATTCTTAAATAATTTCTTTTTTAAATTACTATAGTTGTTAATTGCCAAATTCGGCACTCAACAGAATACAAGTTTAATTTAAAGGAGTTGATGGCACAACAAATACGATTTTTTTTTGTTTGACTATTTCTCTTTTTCCTTGCATTTTTAATCTTTTTTTTCTCATTGTACTCTTCCTTTTTAAAAGCTTTCGATTTTTGAATTGAAATTTGAACAACGAGTTCAGTGTTGTGTTACTGGGGGTGGAATGTGTGAACTTTTATTTGTTCGTTGTTATTTCTAACACCAGTCATTATCAATAACAATCTATATTTTCCCATAATCAACGGAATATAAATTTTATAATTCTCAGATTAAAATATAATTCTCTTTTATTTAACCGGACATAAAGGTGTCTTTTAATGCTTTGATTATAAAATTTTAATTATTTGTTCATGTACAATTTTTCTAAATCAATTAAAAAAACTCACTGTGCCACTCTTATGAATAGTATGCAAATTCTGGGCCTCCGAGACCTATGAAGTTTTATCGCTATAACCACTTAAAATTTTTTATTTTTAACTGGTTCTTCTCTACGTTTCAAACAAATATTTTTCTCAGCTTAAATTTTGTTAGTAGGTAATTATCATATTATTTATACATCTAACACTGGCTGAGACTATAATTTACCTGAGCCCTAGAGGTTATAACTCTTTTAATCCTTTGCTCATGTTAACAAACAGTAATAATCTATTTAACTTTAATCAATATTTTTAAATAACTGTTTCAAGACTGTGAGGACAAGGTGATTGACTTACACGTATGATATGAAGAAAACTTGCAAGTGCGTACCAAACCCAACCAGATTCTTGATTTAAATCGAGAAATAAATTATACAAATTTCAAAATATTCCAAAACATATTTCGTGCCATTGCAAAACGTGTTTTGAAGAATCAAAATAATTTAATTTTATAAAATTTTAATTAAAGGTGGAGGTATCAAAAGAGCTTCAATTCGGATTATAATTTTTCATAAAAATAAATATGGTACTCGCTAATTAAAGTTTAAAACCTGTCTTTAATTCGTGAAATGAACCATTAGTTATTATAAAAATAAAAATTCACTTTCAAATATTCGTTGTCGTGTCACCTGTTTAGTTTCGCACAAGTGGAATCCACACATTCAATTATCATTAAATAATGGAATTATGAATTATTGTGAGATTAATAATGGAATTTCTTAAAATTACCAATCCATAGAGAATGAGAGAAGTATGTATAATAATTTATGTTATTACACATCAGTTTGTTATTGTCGTGCATTTAATTTGAATCATCAAGTACAGTCATTTTAAATCTTATAGTAAAATAATCTGTAAAAATCACGAGCCAGGCCTTAAAGGCCCGGAAAGGTTGAAGTACTTTTGTTAGTTTTGGATTTTTAAAATTAAAAATTAATTTTTGTTATTTAATACACAGAAACCCTCGCTTAAGAGGGCGGTTTCTAACGAATGGGCGTCTGATGTCTAATATTTAGACATTCCGCTCGTAACCGTTAGCGACTTTAATGTCCGGTTGATATCACTAATAGTTATAATTTCTAATAGTGTAAGGTTCAAAGAAGGCAATGATATATTTTAATATAGGAAATAAGAGCCTAATTATGAAGAAAATTCCAATTGAACTGTAAAGGATGTTGGGTAAAAACAACATCCTCTGTTTTTTTAAATTTAACAAAATTCAATTGGATTTTTCTTTCTAATTAGGTTCTTATTTTCTATATACAAATATGTCATTGCCTTCTTTGAAGCTTACACTATCAGGAATTATGACTATTAGTGATATCAACCGAATATTATAGTCGCTAATGGTTACGAGCGGAAAATCTAAATATCAACTTTCCAGCCCATTCGTTAAAAACCGTCTTAACAGCTGGGCTTGTGGAGCCTGATTTATATGATTTTTGATCTACAAACGCCTTGAAACTGACCCCTGATGCTCGCTCTTTCTAAAATAACGCTTTGCATGAAACTGTTGTAATTTTCCATGGGCTCCTGAAATTTCCGAAGTTCCTCTGGATACTTTTCTAGTCCAAGAAATAATAATACGGAAAGTACGAAATCTAAAAACCTAATAAAACCATCGTAAATCAAAGAGACAGAGACGTGACATCATGAACAAAATTCCTATCACACATTTAGAACAATTTAAAATTTTAAGTACCTACCTACAAATTTAAATTGCAAAGTTTTTAAAGCTTTCACCAAGCAGAAGTTGCTTGTTTGTTTTTTTTTCAAGATCTAGTTTTTTGCTTTTAAATTAATAATTAATCAATTAAGGTGTGTGTACGAGCTATCTGTGTTTAATTTGCTACCGACTAACAAACGTTTTTTGAAGCATAAATAATTTACATTGGTAGAAATTGAATATTTGCCTCGAGATTTGCTTTATACAGTGTGTCCCAGATGCAGGACTTATGTGTCATTGGAAATTTCTGGGCTTTGATTAAAAAATAACTTTATTATCAAATATCATCGAGTTGGTCATAAAATTTTGCCAATTCTTTCCCATTAAATAAAGCTATCTCTAAATAGTTTCTGAATTCCCAATGATGAACCTCGAATCTGAGTCACACTGTATGTGTATAAGTGTACTGCACAGGGTTATTTTTTTAAGTGGTACAAACATTAAGATCTCGGAAACGGCAAGAGACAAAATCGGTTAAATTATAATCAAAAATTCGAAAAATTAAATAGTTACCGATATATAAAAGCAAAAAATTGAAAATTGGACATTTTGTTTTACAACTGTAGTTCGAAAAGTAATTTAGAAAAAAATGCTCGGGAAAAACGCCCTGTCAAACGATACAAAACTCGACTTTTCATCGCATCGACGTTAGGCGTCGCGACGTTCAACTTTCTATTTTCTTACAGCAATTATTGTTGTTTTTGTATAAAATTACTCAGGAAGCTTGTCTAAATGTGGGTATCAAATGATGAGAACTCTTTATCTTGTTCTTTTTCTAATTTAAGTACACGACTTTCCTAGCTTATGTTATGTTACGTTATGTTAATATAATTACATCAAGTTGTTTTTGCTTTATTACACTTCATTAAATTAATGTTCCAATTAACTACCAATTTCACGCTATTTTAATTAAGTTTAAAAAAGTGACTTTAAAAACGAAGTTTTCTTGGTTACGTTTTTATTTAAAAAATAACATAAAGTAACATAATAACATAACATAACCTAAAAAAATTGTGCAAATTATGAAACAAGATAAAAAATTCTTTTTTTGTTATTTCGTACCCCAATTGAGACAAGCACACTGAGTAATATTAAGCAAAAAAAGGTTCCTGTAAAAAATGAATATTGAACGTCGCGACGCCTAGCGTCGATGCGATATAAAGTGGAGCTTGGTATCGTTTGATAGCTATTTTGACTTCCTAAAAAATATTTCTGAGCATTTTTCTTCTAAAGTAATTTATTTTCAAATTATTGCCGAAAAATAAAATTTCGAATTTTCAGTTTTTTCGATATCTCGGTAACCATTTTGAATTTTTGAATTTTTTAAATATGGATTCTTAAGTCTCATCAAAAAAAGCAACTTTTTGAAGCCAATTTAACCAATTTATAGTAACTCTTACCGATTCCTAGATTCCAAGTTACTACTTAAAAAAAACACCCTGAATAGATAAGGGTCGTTTTACATGGACTAAATATCGCACTAATTTATTAGTACTGAATCAACTCAAGAAATAGTAGAAATTTTGACTCACGGCCGTGCACGACATTAAAGAGTATCCCGTGCTTTTGCTCTTTGAGTTGATTCAGTACAAAGAAGTTACTTACTACGATATTTAATCCATGTAAAACGACCCTAAGAGTGGAACAGATAAAAGGAACGGGAAATATTTAAAGATGTTGCAGTATAATAAAATTTAATTATTTTTTATATAATATTAAAAACTTTATTATAGTAAAAACTTGTTTATTCTTCAAGTGAGTAATTTCTATTAAGAAGCACTTAACAGCTCTTAGGCACCTATGGTATATAAAAGTAAATGACTTCCATGGAACAATTTGCTACAAACTTAACCATAATTAAATTATTACTAATGTTAACGGTTAATGCTTGTAAACAATGTCTGTAACGAACTTAGTACAGATGGTGCTACAACAAAAATAGTAAATGGTTTGGATTACCATACTTATTCTTTACATCGGGATGGTCCAATTTTCATTGTCCATCAGCATATATTTTTTTAAATAGAGTTATACAATACAGGGTGGGCCACGTAACTTAGAGTCTCTGACGATTTTTAACTACAAACCAGTGATCTAGTCTGCAATGATATTTGTTATTTGGGTTGCAGTTTAAAATTTTCAGGTGCTACAAGTTTCGTGGACCACCCTGTAATTTTTCTACAAACTGTATTATGATAGTATAGTATATATCTTTTTACTCAAAATGTTCTAGCTTTATTACTTGTTCATGGGATTTGATGGAAAAATCCTTCTGATGAGTGTCTTGGCAGAGACCTTTGACATTGAAGGTCGAGTCGAGTTTCAATTAAAAAAAAACTGCATCTAAGTTTTCTTAACACCGTGAGAAATCATTCTTCAGTTACTAATATAGATGACAAGATGGAGATATGATTAAAAAGTTTTAAATTCTCACTATTTTAACTTTATCCATCAGATCTTAACTATCAAAACTCCTCCCAATACCAACTTAAATCATTACAACCTGAAATGACAGCAAAATTATTTTTACTAAATTTTGTTCTTATAACTTATAAGTCCATAGAACTAAGGGGTCATTAGAGATCTGCTTGTCAATTCTTTTTAAAACCCATCGACATCGACAAGTTTCTATTTTTATTATTTATTTGTGTTTAACTTTTCCCATGCATTTCTGTTATAATTTTTTAACCGTTTGGCAGGCTTTGTCACTTAGCAATTTCTTCTAGTCCAACTTTTTTATTTACTGAATGGACAAAAAATAGCTTTTTTGTAGTACACGCTACCTGTACTTTTCTTGTTTTATATGTTTGACGAGGCAAGCATTTGACGTATTTATTTTGCATAAAAAGTTAAACTTTATGTAAATTCTATAAACGTCTGATCATGTTTATGATAATCAAATAGAATTGCATATAAAAACAAGTTATTCCATATTTTCTTATCTAGGTACTCTGATGTGCGAAAAAACAGCAATTTACTTAAATCGTTCAAGTACGTATGTGTCTGTTCTAAATTAACTCTGAGGTCTTGCATGTGCACGTGACCAGGCCTCTGGGCACATTTGAAATTGTGGGGACTAGAACGCGTCCCCACAAGTATTTTTTGTCTCACGACTATAGTTTCACAGTTTGAATCGTGAATGTTAGTAGATTTATATTCCATTCGTGTTTTATATTTAGTTGTCCAGTTATAATTAGCGTCGCTCATCAAATGGCTACAAGAAATTGAAATATTTAAGGTCTCCACTTTTAATGTACAATTCAATAAGTCGATGTCTGATTAATTGTGGGTTTCCCAAAAACGTACTGATTACAGCGTCATCTACAACAGTTTTTGAAGAGTTTTTTGCGAAATTTCTTTTATGTAGTCATAAATAAGATAAATACCTATTAAAAGCAACTCGACAGTGCGAAATTAGAAAAATTCATTAATATATTACTAACTCATTCGAGTTTGAATTTAAATTTGGATTTTGAGGTTAGGTGTATGTTATTATGTTATATCGATGTCCACTTCAAACGGCTTTGGTTAATTATTTTCTATTTCTTCTTCTTTATTTGCCTTGTTAAAATAACATATTTAAGCAAATTCTTTAACAGGTGGTAAACACAGCGGCGTAGATAACCGCAGAAAATTCCCACTGATGAAAAAATACCATTAATTTGTGTTCATATTTTTATATTATTAAGGAGGTACTAAAAAGGCGACTTCGGGGCAACCGTCAAACTGTGGGCACTAAATTACACCTTGATAGGAAAGGTATAAAACCTATTTTCAAATAACGCCGGCGAGTCGGTCGTACGTTGAAAGAGAAGCTGATCTTACGAGAAGTCAGCTCCGAGATTCGAAGCAAATCATCTGCCTCGAAGACCCGGCCAAGAAACTCTTCAAGGTCGTCAAATGTTTAGATCAGAGATTAGGCTAGTTCTTATTTTTATCGGTTACATTAGGTTAGGTTGTTAAAGGTCAAGTTTTGTCAGTTTAGATTATGTTAGGCTAGGCTAGGCTAGGTTAGGCTAGGCTAAATTAGGTTAGGTTAGGCTCGTGACCTTGACCTCACAGCTTCCAAGAATTGCGTGACCTGGACCCGCGACCTTCTAGAACGGCCTTGACCTTGATAAAGTAAAGCCGAGGGGAGGAAGGGGAAGGGTGTTTGCTGGGAAGGCGTTTTGTCGGTTTAGGTTAGGCTAGGCTAGGCTAGGTTAGGTTAGGTTAGGTTAGGTCCGATTTTAAGTCTCAAAGAGGTTATGTTTATAGTCCTGATTAGGCAACCTTCGCAGGCTCAATGAGGTATAATAATAATATGTCCTGTGTCATTATGTCAATAACTAACTTTGGCACTCGACAGAAACCCAACATCGCCCAACCACCGACCTAGCCGTGACCTGGACTCCGCGGCCTCCAGGAATCGCGCGACCTTGACCTTTGACCGAACGACCTTGACAGAACGGCCTTGACCTTGAAAAATTATCAAATGACCTTGAAAAACGGGCGCGCCGGAGGAGAATAAAGTTGTTGGGGGGGGCGCGCCGCGAAAGCCAGCAAAGGGGGGGGGGAGGGGCAAGGGGGGGGGGTGTTTGCTGGGGAGGCGTTTAAGGCTATCTTGTTTTCGCTCACCCAACATTTTTTGGCGATTCTTGATACTTGTAAAACGAAATTCTGAAGATTTGACGATCTTACATTAATTAAGGGGACTCTCCCATAAATCATTTTTGCATTGAATCTGCACATATATCGGAGGGTATCGTAAAATTTTGCATATTACAGTGATCAGAATCGGATGTTTAATGTCGCCATGTTTCCAGTTTTAATGTCCCCACATTTCAGCATTTTGCTAGCGTCCTCACAAGTATCTAAAAGTTTGTATGTATGTTCAGAAATGTGTGAGTTGTTCCATACAAACAATAATAATTTTAGTTTTATTGAATAAAAATAAAAATTCATAACTTATTGAAATCTCATTTGGTAATGGTTGACAATAATTTTCCATAGTATAGTATTTAGGTCAATGAAATACATTAGAAAATTTCTGTTTTCAAAATTGTAATACCTTCCTACCACTGAAAAAATTGTAGCAAAGAAAATTTAATTTAATATTACAATTCATTTAAAGGCACCAAGTAATAGTTTTTGTTGGATTGTATAGGTATAGGTACTCAAACATCGTTGAACACACTATACAATTAGTTAATTAAAATAAGCATCATTTAAGGAGGAAGCTATTACAAATTATTCTCATGAGCAAGTTTTATTAATTAATATCAATCATAATTAAGAGATCTTAGAAGGTTCCTTTTAAGCCATCAATTTTGTTTTTTTCAAAAGCTTGCTCGATTTGATGTTCAACAACTTCAGAATTAATTATTTTATGCGAAGTAATTTTTTTCAGTGGTTAGTATTAATTAATCTGGGATTAATTTATTACTTGCAGATTTAAATGATCTTGGATTAAATATGTAATCTTCAATTAAGACTAAGAATTTAATTTTCCACTTCCAGCGCAATGGTATCAAAATATACACTATACAGGGTGTCAATTTGAAAACTTCCCACCTCTAGTATCTTCGCTTTAATATAAAATATTGAACATTCGCGAGACCAGGCTATTTTAATATTGAGGGGGACACTTTTATTTGCTACTCAGAATACCGCCACTTGAACCTCTCAGAGGTGGTGCAATTAACCCAGGGCTGGAATGGGAAAAATTAGTGCCGGGAAATATAATAGTACAGGTTTTTGATTTTTTCAATTTATTTAAATTTTTGCAATATATTTTTTTAATGTCACATCACGGACTACCGGGAAATTCCGGTAGTCCGCTGGGCCAGTTAAATGGCCAATCCTTGCTCCAGTGTTTTAAAATGTGAACACGAAAAATTACAACTACAGTAAAATTAATTGCTTGATTGACCTCTGAAGGTCCATGCAGATTTTTGCTATATCAAATATCAGTACAGTACATGGACGTAGACAGTGGTGACTGGCTGAGCCTGCCCTGGAAAATGTTAAGCCTGTTCTACCTAGAGCTTTTTAAGGATTTCGCAGTAGTAATGAAACGATAAGTTCCTAATTGGTGAAGAAGAAAACATTTTGAAAAAGTCAAATTTTTGCAAACTTTGAGCAAAAAACTATCATCTTCAGAAGATATTACAGTGACCAATAGATTTACACAAACCCAGAAGAGAGAAAACCCTGATTTTAACTTTACACCTCTCTTGAAAATTGTTGAGCCTGCCCTGATAACATAGTCTAGCTACGGTTTTGAATGTTTTGATACAGTAACACAACAATATACCGAGTGGTGACCGGATCTCTCCCGTCATATGGATTTAACATGTAAAATCATATTTTGGTATTTTCCTACTTCCCAATTAATTTTAGGAAAAATATCTTCCAATAATAGTTTTAGAGCATAAAATTCTGCATCTAAATCAATCAACAAAATTAGTTTTGGATGCTTTATAACGCCAGAAATTTAATTTCAAAATTTCCAAAATTATCAAAAATAGCGATTGCTATGAAATACTTTAAATTATAATGATTAACGGTCGTGATTGTAAACAACAAATAAAGTTATTCTCGAGAATAAAATTTATATTTTTTAGACATGGCAACGTAGCAACGTTACAATGTCAAAATTTGAGGTTAAGTTCTATTTGGGTTGTTTATATTCAAACGTCAAACTTTGACATTGTAATGTTGCTGCGTTGCCATAATTTAATTTTTTTTTCTAAATATTATTTATTATTAAATAAATTCAATAATTGAACAATAAAATACAAATTTAGTTTGACAGATAAAGCATAAAACATTTGACAATTTTTATTTGAGTTTCAAGTCAATCGCTATTTCTGCTAATTTTAGAAATTTTCAAATTAAGTTTATGGCGTTATAAAGCATCCAAAATTAATTTTGTTAATTGATTTAGATGCATAATTTTATGCTCTAAAGTTTTTATTTGAACATTTTTTTTCTAAAATAAATTGGGAAGCAGGAAATTACCGTAGTCTGATTGTATAATGTTTAATCCCTATGACCGAGTGGTCCGGCCACCACTCTGTAGAAATTCAAATTTTTGCTTGTTTCTAACGTCAATATATTAACCCTTGATTCAACAGAGTTTTTAATTTCTATAAGTTTATTAGGTAGTACATTCCGATATAGGGTAAAGTCACCCATATTGAACCGGCTCCCAAATTGAACCACAGTTAATTTAGGGGTTTCTAACAAAATTAGCGACACCTGCTCAACAATGTTTTAAAGTGCACTTTGATAAGACTTAAGTTCGGTAGCAACTGGCAAGGTGCGGTTCACACAGTCTTTTTCCCGCGTATTCATGTTTTGCCATCACTTCACGTGTAATTTTTTGTGAGTGTTGCTAAGAAAATTTAAAACCTATATGCAAGGGCAGGAAAATTTTGATGTAGGCATGAAGTAGTACTATGTGTAAGGAATTTATCAGCACATTTAAAATAAATTACAATTTTGTCTTTTAAAATTAAAAATTATGATATAAATTTACTAGAGGTTGCTTATATTGTACCGGAAACAGTGTCTCAAATTGAACCCGGTGTTCATGATGTATTTTTTTTCTATTTTCAATGTGATCAAAGATATTGTCAAAATTAGCAGTTTTGCTACAAACAAAGGTAATTTTGACCCTGTTCGAGCACGCCTCTGATCTGGAAAAATCTCTCCCATAATTAGGGTTCCAAAATAAAGCGATTCGTGAAAAAAATTGCTATCCCTATGCTTTTTTCTAAAAACGCTGTTTTTATCGGTAATCCGACACTAATATTAGAGTTTTTTTGTTTTATAAAAGTGTTTGCATTAAAGTTTTAAGCTTTTGAACGGTTTAAGGGTATTTTTTTAAGTCAGAAAGTGCAGGTTCAATTTAGAACACCAGTGGTTCAATTTGAGCAACTAGTTTTCTAAATAGAGCGTGTCACTTGTCATGAAGTTCAATTTTATTCCACGAGGTTCGCACAATCGACGGTCCCAAACGTCAAATTACAGTATTACCAAAATACTTTTATTGTATATAATTATAGGAATTTTTTCAAATTTGTTTGAATTAAGTAATTTGGCAATACTGTAATTTGACGTTTGGGACCGTCGATTGTGCGACCCTAGTGGAATAAAATTGAACTTCATGACAAGTGACACGCTCTATTGAACCATTTGACAACCAAAACATTTTTTGTCATACAAACATGAAAAAAGTTGCGAAAGGTCGCTAACTAGCAGTAATGTGTTGCTGAAAGTCCACACATTACTTCAGTACAAAACACGGGCCGATTTTTCCTTTTTTTACCAAGCTACAGCGATTTTTATGAAAAATGGTTCAATATGGGCGACTTCACCCTACGTATTTATAGGTATCTTAAACCTTCTCAGCAGTTTCTACTTCACTTATACCGTTTGTTAAATTTTTGATTAGGTATAATTATTTAATTTTTAAACTGTATATGGAAGTTAAAAAGTGCTCGCTCAATTTAAGAGCAGTTAAAATGTAGTAAATATAATCCCAAAGTTGAACAAAAGCAGGCGTAAATAAAGGCTCGCTTTTATAGAAGAACAAAAATTATTAAAACACTCTGTATAAATCTCGTTAAGTTAAAAAGTATGGAATCTACAGCGGTTGTAAAAATTATAAGTTGAGTACACTCAACCGGTGTAAAATAAAAATGAAAACCACCACTTAAATTTAAACGAATACAGCGAATACCTACAAATTATGCAAATTTAATTTTTTTTAAATAACAATTTTTATTTTTATTTCTCAGTTGTTGTGGTCCAACAAGTTGAACTTTACAACTTTTTTGTAAACTTGGGAACTCTCGGAAGATAATTTATTTTTCTATTTCTATTCAGTTTTTCTCTTCAGCGGAACGAATTTTCTAATAAATAATTTTAATCAAAATTTTTAGAAAGTGCAATTTTTTGCAAAATTTGCATGGTATGCTGTATGGTAATTTTTAATATAATTACACGAAGTGTCAACCGTCACTAACATTTTACCATTCTTGAGGAGTCCCTAATTAGACAAAGCTTTTCTTCAAGTTCAATTATTTTTAATTTAAATTCCTTTCCACTCGAACGAACATTTTATTCAATTTCATATTATTTATTTATACGCATCAGGTGGTTAATTTTAAATGGATATCGATAAGTGTTGTTGTTTGTTGTTTGTAGGTAAGGTACATACATTCAATTGATGAATTTCTCATAACGCACTATACACCATGTGTACTATTGGCAGGAAATACGGTTAGTGCACTTAACAGGATATCCCAGGTCATCTGTTATCGTTATAGGGTGACTGAATAAAAACTTTTAATTGTGCTTATTATAAATTTACCAACAAACACAATAACAAACAGTAAAGAGAATTATAGCTAATATCTGTACTGTGTACTACCATGTACTATACTGTGTAAAAAAAATTATTTAAAGTACAATAGCCTCGATATTACAAGATAAAATTTGCTTTTTATTGTACTACAAAAGGTTAAATTGAAGCTTCTCTATTCATCATGGGAAACTTTTTGCTCTTATTATAATAATTTAATTTTTGTTGTATAATTGTTGTGACTTAACCTTAATCCTCACTTTACATTAATTAAAAGTATGGAAATTCGCTTAATTGCAAGATCTTAAATTTATAATTACTTTTTAATATTTGATATAAATTATTTATTACCTATATTATAGTGTTTTTTTAAGTGGTTTTATAACAACTTTATAATTATCATTGCTCCTAGCTGCAGTATATATTTTGAGTTAAATTAGAATTCATTTCAGTTTTGAACATTTTGATAGTTCTTTAGAGATATTTTTTGTAAAATAGCTCTAACTGCTAATATTTATGTATAGGGTGTATCACATTTAGTAATATTGTATGTGTGCATGGCCTGCAGGGTGCTCCAAAGTAATTTTTTACAATTTTTAGAATAAAGCACTCCGTATATTTTTGCAAAACTGTTTAAATTTGACCCGAATTTCAATTCTGTAAAAATGTACGTAGTGTTATATTTGAAAACTTCGCGAAAAAATACATTTTGTGTAAAACAATCGGCCCTGTATTATAGTATTACGCTTTTTGGCAAAGTTTCGCACGTTTTTGTAAGTTGACCATTATTACTAGTCGGTGGCACAAACAGTTTCAAAAGATTTTGATTAGAACCCTGTCATCATGGCTCCAAAGTTGACTCTATTTCGGCATTTAAGTGATAGTCAACCTTCGTTTATAATACTGGCCCTTAGAGAGTTGAATAACTTTTGTATTTGAATGTTATGCTGTATTTCAAGAAGCAAGCGAGTTATCGAAGACCTACCCTAAATGACTCGCACGTCACACTGTACATACATATGTACAGGGTGTCGCACTTAGCATGCTCACCATGGGGATGTCGTAAACTGTAAGAGATTTGAAGTCGGTTAAAGGACACAAAATGTAGTCTTTTTAATGGCCAACTCAACGCTACTTTTGTTTTTTGAAAAAAATTATTGGCACTCTAGATATTTAGAAATAACTGAAAAAGGTCATTTTTTTTAAATTAAAACCCCATAACTTTTTTATTAATCAAGATAATTTTAATTTTCTAAAAAAGGATAATAGGCATTACTAAAGCCTATAAATTTAATGGGGAGAGCGAGGCACATTGGGACTGCTAAGAGTTTTTCTGTCTTATTTTCGGTGGTTATGTTCAAATTTAATTTCTTTTATAGGTAAGTTACACTTTGATGTTTTATCTAAAAGATATAGTATGTTAGTATTAGGAATTTGCATTAACTTGTGAGAATTTCTGTTTTAAAAAAAAAATTGAAATGTGTCCCAAAGTACCTCATGGTGGGGCAGTTTGGTACGGTGGTTGGGCAGTTTGGGACACACGTGTAATTGTAATAGGGTTTTCATCAGGAATACTACTCTCTGAGTTTGAATATTTATTTACATTAATTAAATAGAAAATAACATATAAAACATAATTATGAGTTACAGTAAGTATCAAAAAGCAAAAATTAAGATAAAATTTAAGAAAAAAATAGTTTTATTGGATATCGTATTCTTTTTAACCCAGTCCTAATTTGCCCCACATTATTTGTCCCAATCTGCCTCACCGGTACTAGCGTTAGAAAAAGTAAGATTAAAAATGTCTACCCCATAATTGAATTAAAATAACCTCACTAACGTGAAGCTTATAAGTTGCTGTACATATGATAATAAAGAAAGAAACGTAATGACTTATAATTATCACAAAAAAATCTTAAGAATATAATGGACATGCACTTCTCTAAACGGTAAATTGTTGTTTAACTTTTATAACTTTATTAATATTAATTTTAGAAACGTTATTACTGGTGACGCGTGTGTGGCGGTTAAAGGGGAACCCTCGACATATAAAACAATAGTTGATATCATAAAAATAAGCGCGAAATTTCAATTGTCTCAATGTGCCTCACGTCCCAATGTGCCTCGCCTTCCCTACAAAAGAATTTTTTTATTACATCGTTTTGGAGATATGATGCAAAGTTATATTTTTTAAAATGCAAATCTAGTATGGATATTATGTTATTGAATCTAATTTTTTTTCTTTTAAAAAGTATAAGGGTTAATAGGGTTAATTTGTAAAATTTTTGTTTGGTAACATAAAATTAGAAAATAAAGTTATTTATTGTAAACAAAAAGTTTTTAAATCAAATTGTTTATGAAGCAATCGAATAAAAAAAACAATTGAAATTAAACATAAGAATATTCAAAAAAGTGTAAAAATAACTCATAGAAAACTATGTAATTACTAAAAAAATTAAAAAAATTTAAAACGTATATTTTTGAAAAGAGAAAGAAATAATTAGCTTTGCAACAACATAAAATTGAGGAAATTTAACTTTGCTTCATATGTCCAAAACGGCATAATAAAAAAAATCCTTTGTTTATTAAATTTATTGATTTTAGTAGTGCCTATTACCCTTTTTTTGAAAATTATACCATTATACCGTATACAGGGTGGTGACCGGACCTCTCGGTCATACAGATTTAACATATAAAAACATACTTCGGTAATTTCCTGCTTCCCAATGTATTTTAGAAAGAAAATCTTCAAATAAAAGTTTTAGAGAATAAAATTCTGCATCTAAATGAATAACCAAAATTAATTTTGGATGCTTTATAACGCCTGAAATTAAATTTGAAAATTCCGAAAATTATCAGAAATAGCGATTGCCATGAAATATTCCCAATAAAAATTATCAATATTTGACATTGACATCTTTCAAAATTATTTTTGAGAGTAATTTAAATTAAATAAAACTAAAAATGAAGTAATTTTTAGGGATGATCACTATGATCATACGTAAATATTATTTATTATTAAATAAATTTAATAATTGAATAAAAAACTCAGAACTGTTTTGACAGACAAAGCATAAAATATTTGACGATTTTCAATTGTGTTTCAAGGCAATCGCTATTTCTGCTATTTTTCGAAATTTTTAAATTAAATTTCAGGCGTTATAAAACATCCAAAATTAATTTTGTTTATTCATTTAGATGCAGAATTTTATTCTCTAAAACTTTTATTTGAAGATTTTCTTTCTAAAATACATTGGGAAGCAGGAAATTACCAAAGTATGTTTTTACATGTTAAATCTGTATGACCGAGAGGTCCGGTCACCACCCGGTATAAATATTTTTTAAATTACTTCTAAGGTCAAGGGCCAAGGTGAACAACATGAGTGATCTTGTGGCTAATTCTTCTGCAATTAAAAACTATTTATGAAACGTAAAGTTTGGTGGTCTTGACTCAAGAATATTGAGATTCTCTTTGTAGTTATGTATCAGTAAAGTGTAGTTTGATATTTATTCTCTTTTGATCAATAGCTCAATGCACCCTAAACGATTCTTATCAGTAATTCCATTTTTGTTTTATGTATTTTTTCTCAATTCCTTCTTAAGACCTTTCAAGTTTTTGTTAGAACAGAACTTCTCTAGATCTCAAACAAAAACAAACTACGATCAAATATGTAGCCATGTAAGAAAATATGAAGTAGCCACAAAGTCACATAGCATACATAGCTCAGATTAATTAGCTGTCATAATTCCACCATTCTTCTTTCAATTTTTTCTAGTTCGTCTATCTATCTTTTCCCATTTATCTACTTTTATTCTGTTATTCACTGAATGCGGAATGCGAATATTCCATCATGAATTTTCATACTACCAATTTCTTTGAATATTTATAGCCTCTTCTTAATAACCTACAAATAAATTAGTATTTTAATATTTTTATTTAAAATCTCAAGCACATCAATTTAAATCTTTCAAGTTGGAATTTAACCTTGCTAACCTCTGGTAACCTTTCGGTATACTTAGTGAAAGTTAATTTATACCTTCTAAAAGTACACGATGCGTACCTTACACATTTGCAAAACTATTCTTTAGTAAAGTTGATTAAAGTCATCATTCATTTGTTACGTTAAACCAATTAAGATATAATTTGTAATAATTTTTTTTGTAAACCTGTCAAATTTGTTTGATAAAAAAAGATTACGAGGACAAGTATTACAAAACTAGGAGATTGGGAAAAATTGTACAAGATGAGCACAAAATAACATATAAATTGTTTCCGCGTTTTCTACAAATGTTATTTTCAAGTAAGGAAAGTAGGTGACAACTTTAAAGAATTTTATTGTCTCATTTCTCTAATTTTACTTAATATGGTTCTTGCATCAAACAACTTTTTTTAGTAGATCACATCTTAAACGTGACTTTTGTTAATAATTACCTCGTTTAATGGTCTAAATAATCATTTGTTTAAATTGCCTATTTATTTTGTATTAAGATATGAGGAAAATAACGAATTAATAAACATTACGTGTGTCATGTCATGTCCTTAATAACTATTCATATATTTTTTCATAGGATGTAGGTACGCAGTATAAGTTAACTAATATGACCTAAGAAATAGTCAGCCTGTCTGTCCAAAATAAGGGGATTGTTTTGGGCGCGTTTCAGTAAATTTGGCCTTACCTCATTTTAACTTGACTAAAAGCTAGTACATCTTGACCCTAGTTATATAAATATATTAAAAAAAAATTGAATTAAAAATGGCGACCAATAACAACGATTGTCCGATTTCGTGGTTTTTCTCGTATAACTTAGCAGGTAACTATTTTCAAGAAAATCTCAAAACGGTATTCTGTAGCCAAAATATAAGGCTTTCGTTCTAATTTAATAAATTTTTAAAATTGTTTCAAAATTGACTACCTTTAAGGGTCAAAATTGATCAAAATTTTGAAGCCGATTTTCTCATAATCGGCTCCGTTCGTTTTTTTCATTTGTTGGATATGTTATAGAAACCGTAGTTCGTAATTGAATGACACTTGTTTCATATTCTTCTATGAACCAGGACAGGAGTTACGATTTTTTGAAAATAAAAAAATCGAAATTTCTAAAATCTATAGTTTTTATTCTAATTAAATGAAAATTTGAAAATTGGTGTACCTATACAGGGTGTTAAAAAAAGTGTCAAACACTTTATAGAGTGATTCTTTGGCTAATTCTCATCATAAAAGTTCATATGAACATATGTTCAAATCGGCATAGTTATAAAGTTACAGGATGTTTAACAATAACAAAAAATGCAGAAAATTGTACTGCATCAATAGAAAATTTTCATGGGTGCTTCTTTGGCTAATTAAATTACCATTATAAAAGTTCACACATGAACATAATATGTTTAAATCGGCTTAGTTTTAAAGTTACAGGGTGTTTAAAAATAATAAAACAACGGATGTGGCCATACGAAGAATTTTTTTCTGTTGTATTTTTTTTTGCGCATTTCTTTAAAAGTTTATAATTTAAAATTTTCTTTATAAAGAAAATATAAAGTGTTTGGTATCATGTAATAGCTAATTTTACGACATTTCAAAATATTTAAAAATATACAGGGTGGTTTTAAAAATTTTGATATTTTTGTAATTTCTGGTTGAACCGCAAGCGTTTTTTTAACCGAAAACAGTGTCAAATAATATATATTTATGGGATTAATAAAGATATCAATTTTCAAGTTTTCATTTTTATTATAAAAGAAATTAGAAATGTTTGAAGTTTTGACATTTAAAAAAACAATTACTCCAAACGGGCTCCTGCGATTTTGATAAAAATTTATATTTCGATAGAGAATTACATTGTTTATAACATACTCAAATTTGTTGAAATCAGCTGGACCAGTTTTTGAGAAAATCTATTTTAAAGTTTTGTCCTACTTTGGCCCCTTAAAGGTAGGCAATTTTAAAACAATTTTGAAAATCGACTTATTTAGAACGAAAGCCTTACATTTTGGCTGTACAATGCCGTCTTGAAATTTTAATAAAATTAATTACCGGCCAAGTTATAAGGGAAAAACCACAAAATGAGACAATCGTTCTATTGGCCGCCATTTAAAAAATTTAAAATTTAATTTTTCAATTGGGGTTCAGATGTACCTTATAGCCAAGTAAAAATGAATTTGGCCCAAATTTTCAAATATGCGCCCAAAATAACCACCTTATTTTTGGACACCCTGTATAGATTTCTTATAAAAGCTTAGTTTGCCGATGAAATAATATTAAAGTGGCTAAAATCAAATTTCATCACAATCGGTTCAGTAGTTTTTGCCCCACAGCTGTAACAGACAAACAAGACAGACATCTCAGTTCATAAAATCGAAATTTTTTTTTTGCGTTTTTGGAATCAAGAAGACACAAAACATCGAGAAAAGCAATAAAAATATTTATTATTATTTTTTTTGTCTCTATTAGAACAACTTTTTCTTGGATTGGAAAAAGTTAAAAATGCAAAAAATCGCCGATTTTGGCATATATTCGTATGAACTTTTTTGATGGAAATTAGTCAAAGAATCACCCCTCAAAATTTTGGACATTTTTTTTAACACCCTGTGTTTTATGCCATGAGTGTCTCATATTTGAATTTGACACTATTTTTTGTTAATAAAACGCTTTTGGTTAAACCGTAAATAAAAGAAATATTAAAAGTGTTTAGAAACACCCTATATATTTTTAAATATGATTAAAGCTTGTAAAATTGTCTGTCAGATAATATAAAACACTCTATATTTTGACTTCCGGATTAGCCAAAAATGTGATTAACTTTTAACTTTCTTATTTTAAATAGAAAACTCTGTATATTTTTGAATATTTTGAAAGCTCGTAAAATTAGCTCTCCGATGATACCAAACACTCTATATTTTAACTTCCGATTTAGTCAAAAATGAGGCCAAATATCCAATTTTATATGTAACATCCTGTATATTACTGTTACTGGTTTGAAATGAGGGAAAGATTCTGATCATAATATTTTTTGATACAACTTTTTAACCGTGAAATACAATTCTTTGTTTTAAATATTTTACAACCTTCTTAAATTAGCTTTAAAAAGTCCTGTTATGGCCACATCAGAGTCTTTCATATACCTTTTCTTGAAAAGTTACTAACTTTTGAAATTTTTTTCAGGTGTTGTTCTGTACTTTAAACACATACAAGATTGACATGAAAAAACTTCTTGGAGGCCAAATAGGATTAGAAGACTTTATATTTGTTCACAAAAAAGGTAACTATTTTCTACACCGTTTTGGCTTTATTTTAAAACATCATCAGTTTTCAAATTTTTTATATTTTTAATTTTTCCCTTTAACTCAAACTCAAAACAGTGTTTCAATTGTTTTATTCTGTAAAGAACTCGTGTTTGATATTTTCAAAATTTTATACACTTTCTCAACAAAAACAAAATAAGACGTAAAGTACGGACCAATAGCTTTGCACAATAAAATTTGACAAAATTGATATAACAATGGAGTTAAATTACGTATTTTTACAACTAATTTAAAATTCATTTCTTTTTAACGACCGATTCAAATTGTATAAACGCAAACACCAAGGTTAATATTAATTTTCTCTGTTTGTTTTAAAATGTAGGTGAATGTTATTATAATTAAGTGTAATTCTTGTAAAATATTTCCGGAATGTTATTGTTTATGAACTAATTATTTTATCTCTTTACTAATGTTTTATTTACCTATACAAATTTGTAGAAGAAAAATAAATTTTTTATTCTTTTTAGGAAGACCCAAAGAAGTTGAAATGGTTAAAAGTGAAGAAGCTTTAGGATTAACAATAACAGATAATGGTGCTGGTTATGCGTTCATCAAAAGAATTAAAGATGGATCTGTGATAGACGAAATTCCACATATTCAGGTAAATATCAATAATTTTTCAAAACCTCTCACAGGTTTTTAATTTAAAAAATCGCAGGTAGGAGATCATATTGAAAAACTAAATGGAATGAATATGGTTGGTAAAAGACACTTTGAAGTTGCAAAAGTGCTTAAAGATATACCAAGAGGTGCAACATTTACAATACGTCTCGTCGAACCAATGAAAAGTGGATTTAATAGCATAGCTCCTAAAAGTACTTTAAAAACGCCTAAAAAAGGAGGCTACGGTACTGGTAAAGAGACACTTAGGTTTAAAGCAAATGGAAAAGCAGCAATTGAAAAACAAGTACGTATACTGCTTAAATTTCGCATAAAAACAAAGTCAACCAAGTGTGAAGGTGTGAGGGAGTTACTAAGTATTTCTATTTGTTTGTGCAACAATAAGCAACTTTTACACGCTCCATTAACTATTAATTTCCACACTTAAATTAAACGTACACCTTTACTTTATAATTTTTTTAAATATTTTAGGATGATGAAATGGATGCTGGTGTAGATAAAATTAATTTAATATTAGAAAACTTTATGGGTATAAACGACACCGATTTAGCTACTCAAATATGGGAAAAAGCAATCGGGAAAACAAATTCCATGGATTTCGCCGAAGCCATCGACAATTCCGATCTCGAAGAGTTTGGGTTTTCGGATGATCTTATAATTGAACTTTGGGGTGCAATTACGGACGCACGTTCGGGACGTCTAAAACATTAAAACTGTGCCACAAACTTATAATGCATTATTTTTCCGTTTTGTAAATATTTATTTTTAATAATAAATGCATGTAATAATTTTATTTTCAAATACAGTGCCGTAGTTTTAGTATACCTACTTTAATTAACGAATAAACTACTTATAACATTGTCAACTTAATTTATTATGTTCATCAATAAAAAGTGTGTATTTTGTTCAATTATTTGATTAAATGTTTATACTTTAAGTGCAAAATTCAATTCGATTTTAAATAAACTGCTTCTTCAGTCGCGAGTCGAATTCATTGCACGGGATGTTAGTGCGTACGCACCTTTATATTTTAGGTAAGTTTTATCGCGCACTTTAAAAACTTTTGATAAAAATTGAGCAAACCTAACCCGTGACGTTTAAATTTAATCAAAATAACATGTTTATCGAATATACAAATATGTAAATTTACAAGGATAAAGTATTGTTGGATTGTTTCCAAGTACATAAAGTGCGTAATCGGTTATTAGAGGTTAGAATTTCAACAAAATATTCAGAATGTTCAAAAGCGCCCATTTGACTTTTAAAAGTGGATTTTTAAATGTAGGAAGAGCAAACAATAAATCTTCATATTCTTACAATTTATATAAGGTAACAATAGGTCATTAGTTATGAAAATTAACGTAAAAAATTAAATTAGTTAAAATAAAGTTAGGTTAGAATCAAATGTCAATTCTAGCTCTACCGCTTAAATAAAATCTTGATCATCAAAAGTTACAAGCTGTACATTCAATTTAAAGAATTAACTTTAATAAAACAGAAAGAAAATACTATTATTTGTAGTTTCATTCGTGTGTTCATATATAAAAATCATTTTTAGATTTTGTCGTGCCATTATGCAACAGCCGATTCGAGTTCGAAATCTAAAATATATTGTAGTGCTGAAGAAACAGTAAGAGACATTAAAGATGGTTCAAAACTTTTAGTTGGAGGTATAATTTGCCCCTTGAGGTATAGTTTAATTTATTCACGTATTTTTAACTTTAGGTTTCGGCTTATGTGGAATTCCAGAAAATTTAATCGCCTCGCTATGCAACCATAGTGGCAAAGATTACACAGTAGTTTCAAATAATGCAGGAGTCGACAATTTCGGTTTAGGTTTATTATTAAAACAACACAAAATTAAAAGAATTATAGCTTCGTATGTTGGTGAAAATGCTGAATTTGAACGCCAATATTTGTCTGGTGAATTAGAAGTTGAGCTAACACCGCAGGTATATTTTTTAAACTTTCGAAAACAAATATTTTTAATCTTACTATATTAGGGCACATTAGCTGAAAGAGTTAGAGCCGGTGGTGCAGGAATTCCAGCTTTTTTCACACCGACAGCTTATGGAACTCTAGTTCACGAAGGTGGAGCTCCAATTAAATATAGTCAAGATGGAAAAGTTGAAATTGCAAGTACACAAAGACCACAACAAGAATTTAATGGCAAACCATATATTATGGAAGAAGCAATTACTGGAGATTTCGCTCTTATTAAAGCTTGGAAAGCAGATCCACAAGGAAATTTAATTTTTAGGTAAAATTCAAAGTTAGTATTCTTATGTATAACCAATTTGGTTTTTAGGAAGTCGGCACGTAATTTTAATCCAACAATGGCTAAAGCCGCCAAAGTAACAATAGCGGAAGTTGAAGAAATTGTTGATATGGGAAAAATTCCACCCGATAGCGTTCATTTGCCAGGTATTTTCGTCGATCGAATTGTTCAAGGTGCCAAATATGAAAAACGCATTGAAAAAGTAAAGACAGAAAAACTTTGTGATAAAGATTCGCTTGTTAAAAAGAATGTAGGAGCCGAACGCAGAGAAAGAATAGCAAGAAGAGCAGCTTTAGAATTTAAAGACGGAATGTACGGTATCCTTACGAGTAAAGGCGTTAATTAATACACAAACGAATATTTCCTTAATATATTTTATAGTTAATTTAGGTATTGGAATGCCTATGTTGGCTTCGAATTACATTTCGAAAGATATGTGTGTTTTTCTACAATCTGAAAATGGTGTTCTTGGTTTGGGACCTTATCCAAATTTTAATTGTGTGGACGCCGATCTTATAAACGCTGGAAAAGAAACTGTTACAGTTGTTTGTGGTAATAAATTTAACAAGTGCTCATTTCTTTTATTAATTCTTATTATTGTAGGTGCTTCGTACTTTAGTAGCGATGAAAGTTTTGCTATGATAAGAGGGTAAATTTTTCTTTATTTTAAATATTTTTAATCTTTGTTTTTATTTATTTTTTGTAGAGGTCATATAGATTTAACGATTTTAGGTGCAATGGAAGTTTCACAATATGGTGATTTAGCTAACTGGATGATACCGGTAAAAATAATTTTTACAATTCAGAAGTTGATATTGAATATAAAATTTTAGGGAAAACTTGTAAAAGGTATGGGTGGTGCTATGGATTTAGTTGCAGCTCCAGGTACAAAAGTTATTGTTTGTATGGAACATGCAGCTAAAGACGGAAGTCATAAGATTTTGGAACAATGTAACTTACCGCTTACTGGAAAGAATTGTGTTAATATGATAATTACAGAAAAGGTACGTTATTAATGAGATATTTTTGGTTGTTTACTTATCGTCGACTTTTTTAGGCTGTTTTCGAAGTTGATAGTGAAAAAGGACTCACATTGATTGAAGTTGCTGAAGGTGTGGGAGTCGAAGATATACTTGCCACGACTGGATGCAATTTTAACGTCGCTGCTGAAATAAAACCTATGGGACAGCTAGGTAGTGATGTAAACGAAGCAAAGGAATCTATTAAAGTTTAAGATATGGAAATAATTTTTCTACATTGTTATTTAGTTTAAGTCATGAATTATTTCAACCAATTTTATACTCACAAAAATTGTAAGATATTTAAAACAAACTTTTAAATATTCTCAATAGCTTAAACATCTTGCAATTTTTAATTTTTGTACTGTAAAAGTGATTTTAATTCGATTCTTTCGTTTTTTAATATAAAATTGTAATAATCTATTTTTTTCAATTTAATTAAGATTAAGGGTGGGTAATGAAAAGATGTTGAAATTAATGTACAACGAATTTAAATTTTTTTTGTGAATTTAAATACAAAACCCTTGATACTAACAACTTAAAATTTAAAATATATAATTTTTTAATAAATAATTTACAAAATTACGAATTTGTATATCACGTCCATGTAAGAAGAACATGAGTGATGAGGTGATCACACTCCATAATGATAATGATGATACAGAACTAAATACAGTGTGTCCCTGGATGAGCTTGCCAAGAGGGAAAAAATTTTTATTTTTCATTTTAGGTAAAAAAAAGTATTCTTTATAAAAAGTTTTGCTTTTTTTCAAACTCCCAAGTATGCAAAAATATTAAAAATAAATTTTCAAATAAAAAAATTGAAATTTTTCTCTAAATTTTTGAAAATTTTTTTTTTAAAGTCCGAAATTTTTAAAAAAATTTATAGAAAAAGCTTATTTTAGGTAAAAAGTATTCCTTATAAAAAGTTTTTCTTCTTGAGAAACCTCAAAATCAATTCTTAAATTTAAGTTTGAACTTACAGTGTTGAAAAAAGTACTTTTTTACCTAAAATTGACTTTTTATCAGTTTTTTCAAAATTTTCGGACTTCAAAAAAAATGTTCCAAAATTTAGAGAAAAAGCTCAATAACTTTTTAATTTGAAAATTTATTTTTAATATGTTTGCATATTTGGGAGTTTGAAAAGAAGCAAAACTTTTTATAAAGAATACGTTTTTTACCTAAAATGAAAAATAAAATTTTGTCCCTATTGACAAACCCAACCGGGGACACACTGTATCTTAAATTATTCTTCCCTGAACTTTGCTTTAATAAACGCAGGTAAAGGAAGTAAATACAAAAACATATTAAATACAATCATCCCTAAAGCAAAAGCAAATGTAATACCAATATTTAGATCAAAATCTAAAATGCCACTAAAAATAATATCTCTAGGATCCCTTGCATATCTATCGGTTAAAAATGCTTGTCCACTAGCATAACGACAGTAACCATTTGATGGTCCATTAAAGTTGGCTGTTTCTATAATATTTAAACTACTACAGTTGTGTTGGGAATCAAATGGTAGAGGGTCGTGAAGTTCAGAACTTAAAAAAATTTGGCGGTGTAAAAACGCTGCAGCGTAGCGAGTTTGAGTTGCGTATGTTAGGTAATATAGCCAATCTTGCAGACTTTTCATCGATCTAAAAAGAAATTGTTATACATGGTAAATAAATACTAGTCTTGTGTACCTTAAAATTCCGCTACTGAGTGTTAAACAGACGCTTGCTACATAAATGCTGAAAATTGCTGCAGTTAGATGATTTTTGACTATCATCAAAATTGCCATTGTTTGCTGCTCGCAGAATATGTAACATGCCCATAATACTAAAGAAAAGTACAAATATTCTATAGGATCTTCAATGGTACCAATTAGTCTAAAAAAATTGAATTAGTACCGATTTCAAAGTTCCCTTTAGGAAAATTTACGGAAATAAGAGCGCGCTGGCTCCAATAACTGAAATAAACGAAAATGGAATTGAAACCAAATTGTAAGTTAGCAAAAATAACGTTCCTCCATAAAGTCCTTCTTGTGACTCTTGGTAGTAACGCGTTCTATAATCTGGATCTAAAATGAAAGTTGTAAGAACAATTTCCATCGTGATGTAAACGAAACTTACAAATTAGAACAGTGTTAACAATACTAAGAAAATTGACTGCAGCTAAACTGTTTAATATTAAACCACTTTTCGAAATGAAGGTGTGTTGATAGTTCTGAAAAATAGGTAAGAAATAAAACTGTTAATTTAACTCGTTTTTTAATTTACTTTGACGTCATGATAAAAACTCCATAAAAATAAAAAGAATAACGGGACGAAAAATAAACGTAAAAATAGTTGTTTAAGTCCAGCTTTTCTAACACTAAACGTCGCCACCAAAAGTCTCCTAAAATAAACAAATTAGAAAGCGTCGAGCAAAAGAGTTAAATTCTTACGAATAAAGCATCCAGAAAGTTTTGAAACAAGAAGGACGTTCTTGCAACAATGGAATTTTATTATTATGTCCCATTCCATTCATGTGATCTAACGGATGAACAGAAACTGAACTTTTGTGAAAAGGACCACCTTCAATTTTAAATTTTTCCACAAGAGCAGCTATTTGATGGTTGCTCTCGACGAACCTTTCACGAGATCTTCGATCGACAGTAGATAGACAAACTAAAAATATAATTTAAAACTTGATTTTACAGCCAATTGCGTTACTTACGATAATACATTAATGGATTTTCAAGTTGTGGACATGGAAATCCAATAGCTGCAAAATATTCCAACATTTGTCTCGTACTTCCCATGTAGACAACATCGCCGAGACACAAATATAAGACTTTTTCTAAAAATGGAAAAACGTCCGATCTCGGTTTTTCCATTGTTAAAATAACAGCTGTTCCATATTTCTTGGTAGCGTTGGATAAAATTGAAATGATGAGATAAGTGTTTAAAGGATCTAAATCCCAAGTAGGCTCGTCAAGAAGAAGAATAACTGAAAAGAAGAAAATAAAGTATTAATTTTTTTAAATGGAAATTTGAGCATGCAGCAGTAGGTTTAAGCCTTGGAGTCTCTGACGAATGGTTTAAGATACTCTTGATTAGATGAATTTTTAGACAGGTCGTTCATTCATTCATCATCAATCATCATGAATTAAGATTAACCACCTGTTGACTTCAGTGTTGTAAATCGAGCCTTATAAACTACAAACTAAATGTCCGAGGAAATTTAGAGATAAAACTATGACTGGCGACTCCTGAGACGCTACTGAAGCGAAACGGGCAGTTTTTGAGGATTCTCTATTTGGTGAATGCAATATTAAGAATCAGAGACCTCTCTTTAGATCCAAAAGCCGAGCACAAAAGTGACAAAAGGTTATATCGATAAACCTTAGGTCTTTTGTCAAACTTTCCATAGCGGACCCAAGAACTTTTGCGTCTCTGAACTTGATAACTCTGCTGAACTTGGCAACGTCGCGTAGTTGAGAAATTCAGAAAGAAAACCCCTACAACTGTCAATTTCCACTAAAAAGATAACGATTTAAGTATGTTGTTTGATTTGGTGTGTGGCATAAATAACGGGCCCGCTGGACCCGCGTTGCGGGGTCCCCAAATAAATGGGGTCCCCCAAAAATTCCGTAGTTTGTAGTACCATAAATAGGCACAAAAATGTTTGTTTTTATAATATTTGAGAAATTAAAAAAGAAGTAGTAAATGCTTTTCTTTCCTCGTAAAGTTATCTATGACAGTTGCAGGAAAAATTATATGAATTTTGGACTTCCAACTCGTGCGGCTGCTTTGTTCCGAAAAAATGTGTTAGACAAGTTTAAAACATCCGATCACAATAAAAAAATATGCAGTTATTCGAAATCTACAGGCGATTAATTCTAGAGACCAATAACATACCTTTTGGTTCAGTAGATTTGTTGAAAAAAATTCGAAAGCACCAAATGCTGATCAAAAATTAATTTATTCATTGCATTAATTTATTGCAAGAAAGTAATAGAAAACTTTTTTGTTTAAGGAAAAGATAATAATTGATGAGTAGAATCGACTTGTCATTGTTGAGATTTTCCAGGTGCAACTCAACGGCTAAAAAGTGCATAGAGAATCGGAACTCTTGAAAGGGTTGTCATGTAATGCGATCGTGATGAAAATCAAAAATTTTAATTGTTGTTTATGTGCAAAAAGTATGGGGGGGGGCTAAGGCCCCATTCTAAACCTTGTGGGGAGGCCCCCAAGTTCTTAGTTACGCCACTGTCTAACGGACTGGACAGAGAAGGCTCGGCTACTGCGCTTATAGGTACCCTTTCATAGTTGCGACTCTCACTGGACGACATTGTCGATTAAATAAGCATCTAGACGTAAAGAATGAGGGTTGCTAACATTCCCAGCTGTAGAGGATGCAATGAAGCTGACACAACAATGTCTGTCACTACTCCGACTTTGAGCAACTTAAATTATCTTAGGTTCGAAGTGGTTGCGACTTCTTGGGATTATAGCTAGGGTAGAGTCGGGATCACGCTAACATGGATATTTTTGGGTAACTCGTACGTATTAGTAGTCGGGGATATCTGGTTCTTCAATTTGAAAAATTTATTTTTACGTATTGTTTTGATTTTCAGCCTTCACTGATAGCTGAAACAGGCTGGAAGTAAAAATGGTGCGAATGAGCTGTCTTAGACTTTCAGTGCCTCTAGCCGACAGATCTGATGTTTCCGGGCCGCCTAGGGAAGATGTAATCCAGCTGTGCTGAATTTTCCCGACTCAGAGCCCAAATTTTGTGGCCTAGTATTTTTTAATAGCCGCTCTACGCCGCGCGTAGAAACAGATCGTTGCATCCCTGTTGTATTCTTTTTATTTGCTAAAACCAGAGACACTGCTTCTCCGTCACCCCTATGGTTGTAAATTTCTTATACAGGGTGGGCTACAAAACTTGAAACCGCTGACGATTTTTAACTGCAACCCAAATAACAAATACCTATCAAGAGTCTATACTATTTGTCCACAAATGTAGACAGTTGTGTCATTTATAAAATGAAGACTAGATTACATCGAGATTTTTCGGTACAGCATTATGAACAATCGTTCGTACTCGGATCCACTTCTACTACTAAGCTTCTGTCAGCTTCTGTCAAATTATAGTAAAGTACGTTATTCTATTAAAGCGGCACGTGTTTTCTGCATCTATCTCAATAGAAGCCGCGCTATAGTTAGCTAAATTTTGTAAACACATATTAGGAATGAGTCACTCTGTATAATTGTGGAATTGGACTTTAGATCATTGAATAAAAAATACCCCCTACTCTACCAGGAAAGAGCTTTTTAGCTAATAATATGGATCGCAGTGGAAGAGTAAGTATAGCGATTTCCGTTATATTCCTCCGATAGAAATGATTGCTTATACTCCCACTTATAAGAATAGATCATGACAAACCAATAATAATGTATACTTTTCTAAGGTCTAGAATGTCTAGATAGTTATATTTTTATAAATCAAAAAATGGATCAATGGGTGCATCCACCGGACGTAATAGTTGTGAAGCAGCTACCAGTTGCTACATCATTAGCGCTACTATCGTGCGGTAATTTTGTTAAGTGAGCAGGTATCGAGATAGTTCAACATAATGCAAATGAAATGCGCTCGATAAAAGGGCGACAGCTCCTCAGACGCTCTCAAAGCAGGGTAAGTCACCGAACGATTTTATAGCTGCTCCACAACTGTTACGTCCGGTGAATGCACCCAGTGTATCAGTGTAGGCAAGTGTCAAACTTCTTATGAAATTAATTTTTTGAAAACTGTCATAAATTACAATTATATTTCAGTTTGACATTTACCTACACTGATCCATTTTTTTATTTATAAAAATATAACTGTTTAAAGTGATCTAGAGTCTAATGATATTTGTTATTTGGGTTCCAGTCCAAAATCGGCAAGGGAAGGGCTACAAGTCTCGTGGTCCACCCTGTAGTTTAAAATTTCAATTTTGAAATCTTAAGGATATTAGTCAAAGAAAAACAGAAAATATTCTTACTTGGATCTTTCATTAATTGAATTCCAATCATAAGCCTTCTATATTCGCTTTTACTTAAATTTTCCGTACATCTATTAGCCATTTGTGAAAGCGCCAAATCAGCCATTACTTGTTTAACTTTATTTTTTTTTAAATAACCCGATATCTAAAATTTATTTAAATAATTAACATTTATGAATAACGATTTTAAAGAAATAACAGCACCTTAGTTGGCGTATAAAACAATGTTTCCTGGACGCTAAGCCCTGGAATTAAATCACATTTATGAGTAACATATCCGCATCTTTGTTGAAAAATTGTTAAACTCATAGGTTGATTATTTAATAAAATTTGTCCCCTAATGGGTCCTTGAACTCTTCTCGATATTACATCCAATAAAGCTTTTTTACCGCTACCTACAAAAAAATTAAAATTATTTTTAATTTTTAAAAATTTGTAAAATCTTACCTTTTGAACCCAAAATTGCCAACACTTCACCAGATTGTACGCTCAAAGAGACGTCTTTAAGAATCACCCCTTTTTTAATACTTCCAGCAATTCTTTGCATACAAGAACTAGGTTCGACCTTAAAATCAATTGTTTTAAAAATTTTTATAAATAAATAAAAATTACTTACCTGTCCCGTATAAAAGACATTGCAAAGGTCCAAAATGTAATCACTAGCGATCATTTTGAAACAAAAAACAACACTATAAAAGATGAGTCAACTTTAAGTACACATTTTGCTTTGTTTTTCAAATTTAATAGATTTTTTAGGGGCACCAACACAACAGGTAGACACACAAGAGGTGTGTTCAGGTGAGAAGCTCAAACTTATTTGTGGCGTTACGTTAATAAAAGTCGCGGAAAATAGTTTTGATGTTCATTTGCTTTTTTATTTTTTAGGTAGGGAATTGAAAAAAAATTGAAATTTTGAAAATTTACGACGAATGTGAAAAACCAAAAATTCAAATTTTTTGTTTTTTGAAAATTTTCAAAAAAAAAAAAAAATGATAAAGCAAGTTTGAATGAAAAGACGTTTTTGTAAGTTTGAATAATTGAAAAATTTTATTTTCACCTTTTAAAATGTTAAAAAAACTCAAAATTATTTTTTATTGTTTTTACCTCACCCAGAATTACCAACGTTGCAACTGATACTTAGACAATTAATTAATAGTTTTAAACAACAGCCTTAATTGCTTTTTGTAACAATAAATGAATTAAACATTTACTTGGATTTCGAAATGATTAAAAATAAATTTTGAGTTCATTTGGCGATTTTATAAAACCGTTCGATTCTTTATTTCAGCTGGGGAATTTAATAACACGGTGATGGTCACGAATTCTTGGGTACGTAGAACTTGGTGTTTCAGTAGTGTTGTGGCACTTGGATGGTATTGTTTTAAAAATTTCGGTGCTCGAACAATTGTTAACACAATTAACACGAAATTAAAACAAACTTTAAAAAAAAAACCCTTTGTATAAGTGTTTAAAAAAATGTGACTAAAAATGCGTGGGTTTGAAGGAATTTGAAAGTTTTTTGGACTAATTTTAGACTTGGATATAATGAGTAAGTTTTTTGATTTTTTTGATAATAATTTACAATTACATCACTATACTCATCATCAAGTAGATACACGTTAATTAATAATTATACGTTTGAACTGCACCTTAAGATTACCAAATTAAGCTAAATTATTCTTAATTGCTAATTTCTTAGGTAATTTTAGGTTTGGCTTCCTATTTACCTTGATTATTTTTAAATATTATTGTAATTAAACGAGGGATTCTGTTATCCGAGCATTTAAAAATCGCCACCTACGATTGTTTGCGTCTTGCACAAGCGTTCAAATCTCAGCTTTATAAAGCACGATTGGTTCATTTTAGCGTTTTTAAATCTGAATTATTGAATTAAATTATCATTCCGACAGTTTCACTTAGAGATTTTCATTTTTGATAAGAAAATCACTTGTGGAAAGACGGAAGATAATTAATAAGCGCTATAATTAATTAATTCGCGTAATTCTTGTTCACAATCACTTTGTGTTTACGTAACTGGTAACAAGTAACTGTTTTTGAAATTAACCAAAAATTAATGATTAATAACAAAATAATTATATTTCTTCGTACCTTTGTATTATTTTTTTCTGCACAAATGCGTACATTATATGCGGAGGTCATAAACTGTTTTCATACACACATTGTTTCTTTTTGTTCAAAAAAGTATACTTTCTAAACCAACAAATCACGTTTGTTAGAAAAGATTATTAATTTAAATTGTAACATTAGCCCATTTAAAAATTTATTGATTTCAATGTCGCCTTTTTCACATAATAAAAAAGAAAACAATGCTTTAAAATGCCTCCGCATAATACGTGCTATAATTTGTTAAAGAAAGTAGCAAAATGCCCTAAATTTTTTTAAAATTTAATATCATTGTTGTTACAAGTTAAACAATTTAAGTGCTAAATATTTATCCATCAAATAAAAACGGCATGTCGCCTTATGGCATTCGTGCAAAAATTAGAAATTGAGAACAAGCGGTTTTTGATGTGTATACGACGTTGTATATGAACGGGATTCTCTGCATTTGAGAAAACTAATTTTTGAATATTATAATTTTTTTCTTCTAATTTGTGTCTAACTGTAATTATAAGTCTGTTAGGTTGTTGACTTGCGAGTAGATTTATATTTGATAATTAATTATTAGGTAAAAAAAAATAATCCACCCATTTCTCGTTACGTAATCGAATTTACATCGTTATAAATATTTATCATTTTGTTTTATAATTATGTACTCTACTTTATTTCATTTAATCATAAGATATGAAATCGTTTTTGCATGAAGTACTTCAGTTTTACTTAAATGGATGCGCTCGTAATGTGCTGCACGAGCGTGTGTGTGTCGATGAAAATTATATGGGGTGGGTCGCTGGTGCGTGGACAGAGGATTGTTTCTTTAGTACCTAGTTATAAATGAAAATGAAAAGATGGCAAGGTTAACACAAACTGTTTTGTCTTGTAATTTTCTTTTATTTCCTTTTTGAACGTCCATTATTTTAGATTTTGCAAATAAATTCGAAAATTTAAATGGAACGTATACGAACCTAGTATTTTTGATATTCTAAAAGTATATGAAAATCTCCTTACAACGATATATCACGTGTTGTAGTATCAATAATTAAAAGTGGAAATCGATAATTAAGCAACTACAGCACGCACACGTGCAAATTACAACTTTACGTAAAAGTAGGCGGTGAAACCAATGAAAATAGTTTGATTGTTTCTAGATGTGCAATCTTCTTTAAGACTTAGGTACCATTATTAAGATCGTCTAGAGCTAGATATTGTAGATAAGTAACATAAATTTGTCGTTTCGGAGTTTGCCAAATCAAAAAATCCAAAACAGACGGATAGCACAATATTACTAGCCACAGTGGGTAGGGTTATGCCATTTCTGATCTAAAATGTTTAAAATAGCAGATATATCCACTGTGATACCTCAAATCAAACACTTTGTATAGGTACTTAGTGCAACTCAAAGTTAGAACTCAAATAATTCTTTTTAACAATTTTCTGCAGCAAATCCCCCGGAAGTAACTGACTTATGCACGTAGGTTTCTTAATGCTGTTTAGTCAAAATCAACCTTCAGAGTAGGTAAAGATTGCACATAAATAAAAGATTTTTATGGTTTTAGTGGCGATTAATGGTAATAGCGACACAAAGAAGAGTTTACGATCTTTAAAGGACAAAATACCCTTTACCTGCTATTTTTGAACTGGCCAAGTACCTAAGGGTGTGCGCAAATTAAAAGTTTCGAGCATAAAGCCTAGAGCATAGCATATAGAACATAGCGTTTTGGGGTGCTCAAATTGAAAGCTATAAAAACCATTTATTTTTAGGTTTTCTTTACATTAGAGTATTACTGGTATTACGTATCAATGTTCAAAACTAGATTGTTCTAAAAATCTCAATAAAGTACCCAAAGTAAATATTTACATCATAAGCTGTTTAAGAAGATCTTAGATCATTCAAGCTCTAGGTTATGAATTCTTACTTCATTATTAAACAAGTTTCTTTATAAACCTACGTGATTGATTACCTTCGTTTTACTGTACAATAAGTTACTAAAGCTTGAGGTAGGTTAGAATGGAATCCCAGTTTCTTTCAAAGCAACAACCATCTGATGCTATCAGAAAAGTACCGTTTTCAGTAGATATTTTGAAATCAAAGAGACGCACATTATTCAAATTTCCCGCTAAGAAAGCGGTGATAGTGCAAGTCCGTGGTTGGTCAAAGGGCGTGGTTATTGACTTTTTTTAGAAATAGGCTTTTCTTCAAACGTCAAAAAAAGTTAACATTTGGCAGATTTTGTTACTGAAGAAGTGAGGTTGAAGTTGTACTTTTTTGTACTAGTACAAAAAAGTTCACTCTTTTGTATTAAACTCCGTTCAGCGACCAGAAATATCTAGGCGCCTCACTATAAATTTCTGTCAAATAAGATTGACGCATGTTAATTCTTACGTAATTGTGATAAACAGTTTTTCAAAATTTGACTAATAAAAAAATTTTATTTGAATATCGCACGCTTTTTGTGGGAGTGGCTTAGATATTTCTGGTCGCTGAACGGAGTTAGTACAAAAAAGTAAACTCTAACCTTTTATTGATTTATAAATTATTAGTAGTTTATGATAAATACGTCTAAAAGAGGCGTTTTATTTGTGAGTGGAAAAGATTACGAAACGAGCGTAGCGAGTAGAGTAATTCCACGATCATTAAATGCATATTTAAATTCTGAGACGGGGGGGGGCTCTTAGCATTTGCTTACTTCTACTACATAGTTAATTCGACACTGTTGATATCGTCAGGCAGTGTTTCTCGTAAAACTGTATAGGTATAGCGAAAATCTTCAAGTGTACCGTAAAATTTTGTTTTGACTTTATAAGTTTTGCCAACTCCGGCAAATTTTTCCAACTGGGTTATGGGTTCGTCCCTGTTTAGAGTTACCAAATCCATATACTTTTTGACACCATTTCAGAAAATTGAATTAGGTGCATACTTATATAATCGCATAGTCGTAGGCTCTTTTCTTAAATTCTGATTTGTGGAAAACGAAACATCTGAATCAGTCTCGTAACGTCTACAAATCTAGAAGTTTCGGGTTCGAATCCCTGACGCGTACTTATAGTACTATAGTCTGTTCAGTGACCAGGAATAACTAGGCCATTCCCACAAAAAGCGTGCTATATTTAAATAGAATCTTTTTATTGATCGAATTTTGAAAACACGGTTTATGACAATCACACAAGAATTGACATGCGTCAACCTAGTTTGACAGAAATTTGAGGGGAGTGGCCTTGCTATTTTTGGTCACTGATCAGAAAGGAGTCATATATTACCTACTTTTATTGTAAGACCGAGCTTAGGAATAGTGATCCGTATTATATGGTGTTAGTTGTTAACCACTAAGCGGTTGGAGACACTAAAAAGTAATTGAAATTATAATATTTTATAAAAGAAGTTTAGGTATTAAATGAACAAAAAGCACAGATTTTACAGCAACTGCATTCCAGTATCAATGCCGTGTCATACATTTTTTAGGATAACCGTTCCGTTGTTTTGTAGGTGACAATAACAGCAAATATAATGAATTAAAAGAGCCAATATTTGCAACTGTTTAAATTGCATATTGAAGTCCTAAGACATCATAGTATAAAATAAGTCGAAAAATCAAAATCTCACATTACTTTTGCCTGTTATCGGTTCATCTAATTAAATCTTGAACCGGCTAACAAGTCCGATTCTTGAAAGCCGTCAAATTTTTTTACTCTATTTAGGGAGTATTTCTGACAGGAAGTGAGTCAAGACTGAATTGGACACTCACTTTTTGTTTATGCTTTTTTTTTGGTGATTGTTTAAACTAGCAATGCCATTCAGCTACTTAAACTTCGAGTTTCGACTTTCAATCGTCTATAAAAGTCGTACAGTAAATCTGCTGTTTCAAAACGCTTTCAAATATTACCTACTATAAATGTAAAATAGATAATAAAGAAAATAAAATGCTCTAAAAAGAGAACTATATTGAGATTTGTGCTAAGCATAATAAAACCAACGAGACATGGGTGCATTCACCGGACGTAACAGTTGTAGAGCAGCTACAAACTGCTACATTACTGGCGCTACTATCGTGCGGTAATTTTGTTAAGTGAGTAGGTATCGAAATAATTCAACATAACGCAAATGAAAGGCTCGATAAAATGACGACCGCTCCGCACACGTTCGCACAGCAGAAGTAAGTCACCGAACGATTTAGTAGCTGCTCCAAAACTGTTACGTTCGGTGAATGCACCCATATGACAGCTTATGAACATTATTTAAAGTTGTGACTTGTGACTGAACGCTGATCTGGTATCTGTGCTGAACCGAGCAAAGCATTCTAACATCTGTTGTAACTTTTAACTTGTAAGTTGTAATCGAGATGCTCCAAATACAACTCTCAATAATTATAAAAAAATCAAACAATAAAAATAAATTTGTATTAGAAATATATAATACGAAGTGACGAAGTCCGAAATTGTTGTTGATGGAATAATTAAACCAAATTAAATATTAAACTATGACATTGTTGTATTATTCTATCGTCAGAGATTCCGCAAAACCTCGTATTAGCACTTTCGCAAGTTTTTAGGAGCGATAAAAAACCTTTTTAATTGGATTTTCAATTTTTTTATTTTACTTGACTTTCAACACCTTTTTTAAGTTTAAACAGAAGTATTTTCTAAAAGTATAATTTATAATATTTATTAGTAAAAAAACTGAACTAATAAGTGTTTTTGCGCGCACATCTTAGATCACAATAACGGATACACAGATAAAATAACGGCTTTCACCGTCATATAATGTAATAGATTTATTTGCACATAGTGCGGCATTGAATTCTTGCAGTTTAAAAAAAATACGTAAAAATTTAAAAATGTCAAAAATTGTCTAATACGAGGTTTTGCGGAATCTCCGACGATATTGTTGTGTATACGCACAACATTTATTTTAATGGATATTTTGTTCAAAAACTTATTATGCTTTTAAACGCGAATTTTCAAAATGATGACGTTGCCTCCTGTGGTTCATATAGCTCCCGTTGAGAATCGTCACCCCTATGGGGAATATACAAATAAATGGCCATATCTGTGTCATATTAAAACTACTTTATATGCGCTGATGCGCTCAAATATTACTGCAATCGAATATTAGTTTATTGCATTTTCTCAATACTATTTTTATTGTAGGAGGTTGTGTAATAACAGAACCAGCCGGATCTGGCTTGAGCCTTGAATTTCATACTACTTCCGGACACTCTACTCTATTTGTCACCACGATCATAAGCGATCTATAGGTTAACCCTAAAATTATTATTTGTTTACAAATTATGAAAAAAAATGGTACCTACCTTCAGTATACTTGTTTTATAATTATAATATAAGGGGCAAAAGTGACACTTTTTTCGGCGAGTCGGTTCTCTAGTGAGATGAGACGAAGTCGAGCCTGACAACTACTGACGAGCCAAAAAAGCCACGTTTCTGCACATGAAACGTTTTATTTTTTTTGCAATGTCAAAAATTATTTAAAATCTTAAACTTGTAAAATAAAAGATTTTGAAAAAGCACAATCTCTTGTCAATTATTCCTTTCTGTCTACTTCAGTTGTCAAATATTTTTTAAATTCACTTTAAATTTTAAAAACAAATAAGTAATTCTTAAACGTAACAAACAAATAATAAATGCAAATTAAAATAAAACATTAACTTTTAACATTACAAATGCTTAGAAATATCATTTTATGTTACAATTTGTTTATAAATAAGTAAGGTTAGAATCTACTTTTTTGTACTAGGGTAGTTTTTGCTCTATTGACTTTTCCAATTGTTTCTTTAACGCACTTTTGCTGTGAACTCAGGAGTTTCGAACGGTGAGAAATTAAACTAAAAGAAATATTTCTTCGATTTTACCAATCTCTTGATCGATAAAAAAATAAAAAACTTACAATAATAAAAAAAATTAACAATATAAAAAATTACAAGTAAATATTTTTCAAATGCACCATTCTTAGGAATTAATACACAATTCACATTGACGCAATAATTAATTGTTTCAAGAAATAATCATGACTCTTAGCAATAACTTTTAAAATGAATTCGCCATTTAATTTATTTCTGTTTGTTAATTTGTTTGTAACAAGTACAATACCATGCAGGTGCAGGTATTGCCTGTAGGTGTTAACAATATTTTAAAATTTAACTCCCAACATAATATTATAACATTTTGTAAAAAAATATGCTATTTAAGGATATCATAGCCAACTATGATTTGCATTTAAAAAATATACAAGTATAGGCCATAACTTCTAAAATGCGAGCGTTTATTATAATAAATTTGAATTATAATCAAAAAATTGTCAAAATGATCGTATTTATAGCTGATAAATAATCGATTTTAAATTTTCAAAATTTAAGATCAAAAAACAGTTTTCATATTTCCTCCTATTTCCAATAGTAATTTTCCTCGTCATTTTGCAGGTATTGTTGATCATCTCATCTTCTGTCCCTAATGTTCCTACATTTATCTCTCTCCATCGCTTGTGCTGTCTCTCGTTCTGCTAGTTCAGCAGTCCGCTGTCCCAAATACACACAACCAAAAAAATGTCTCACCTTGTACACGGAATACTTTTTGTCAGTATGTTGTAATACGTCATTGCATTATCTGTACATTATCCATTTAGAGAGGGTATTATAAACAATAAAAATTTTCCAGAAAAAGTATGTACTTTCAATTAGATGTAATTGACATTTATTTAATGACACACATAAATACTTAAAACCGTAGTCATATGTGTATGTGTTTTTCTATTTCCTAATTTTAACATAATTGGAGAGTTACAAACATTAAAAAAGACATCAAAATCATGGTCATGTAAAAATTTAGAAATGCAGTTTCTGTTTTAATTATTCTAATTAATAAATTAATGACATTAAAAAATTTAAAAAAGCCTTGTGATTGGGTGGGGATTAATACTCTATTTTTAAATAATTGTTGTAAAAAAAATTTGACATAATTGCTTCCCGTACTTACTTTTATTTAATTTTAATTAAAATTCAAAAAATATTTTATTTTAACAAAAAATTCGGTCAACTTATTTAGTATGTCAACGTAATTTTAACTAATTTTGTATAATAAAAGGATACAAATTTGCCTTGCTTATAGTATTCTTATACTTTAAAGGTTATTTTCTATTATTTAAATTTAATAGACCGTTGTTACGTATCAAATTAAAACGAATTGCTAAATTATATGTATATTTACTCAAATTGTAATTAAAAAAGGTATGTATAGATGGTTTATATATGTGGGTGCCTATCTAACACTAGTTACAATTTAATTTTGTTAAAATTATGAAAGTAAATCACTTTCATGCTTTCATTAATTTTCCAGCAAAAAACGAGAATATTAATAAGTTATAGTATAATAGTATAACATGCTTTCATCTAATTACTTTTCTCACCTTAACAATATTTACTATTTTTCTTGTTTATACTTGTACACCTAATAATTACCTATTTATTGAATGAAATCGTAATTTTTAAAAGAAATCGGAAAAAATTATATATTCATGGAATGTTATAAAATAGAAAAAAATTATAAAACAGATGTACCAACTTTCTGTTTTAAATTATTTTTTTAAATAAAAAAAACTAGTTTTCTATGGAACTATTTTGTATTAATTGGTGTCAATACTTAATATTAATAACAATAGATTAAAAATATTGATAAAAATTAAAAAAGAAAAAATTAGAAAGATGTTATAATATTCTAAATTTTTTATAACGAAAAGAAAGAAATTAGGACATGCATTTTAATACATTAATTAAGTTGTTGAATTGAAAAATCGAATAACAAAGAGAAAATCTTTCTTTTATTCGAACGAGATGAGAAAATTGTACTTATAGAGAATATTGAAGTGATTTCCATTACCGCGTTCTGCGTCGTACGTCGCTGCGTAGCGCAATTCTATTGGACGATTTAAAATTTGAAATGAGCTTAATATTAAAAGCATAAAAAAGAAGCAAAAAAGTTTACCACTCCCAGGGGTGTGCAACATACGATAAATGTGCCCTCAACAGTTAAAAGAGTAACTCCAAGTGTAATAAAAGTATCGAAATTATATTTGTGCCATTTTACAGAGAATGTAATTCTGAACAATTTATTTATATAAGTATAAAATTTTCTTTATCTACTTTAGTTTTACCGTAAAGCTGGAAAATGTCCTAATAACGAACCAATGGACGTAATGAAGAAAATACTTTTTTAAAAACAAGTACCAATAATAGACACCAGAGGCCCAGGTCCAGTGTCCCAATTAAAAATTTGAGTACAGTGTGTCTTGCGCGACATGGGCTAACCTAATTACCTGTGTTATTTTGCCAATTCTTCGTTTGACGCGTTTTTAAAAATTATCTTGAGTTGTTAATTTTCAGCTATTGGAAAATGGAAGAAACTTGAAATATTATCTAAATCTCCTACATTTTGATACAAATAAATACAACAAATTTTGTTATGGTGGAAACCCTCATTGTCATTATTTGTGCTCTAATAACTGTTTTTATGACCGTCATCTTCATCAGTTCAATCAATCAAATTTAAAAATTTTCTTCTACGTTAACATTCAGCGGAATTTACTTCGTGACCTAACCTTATTCCAATTAGGTAACTACAAGAGACGTGTACATAATAATCAAAAACTCTCGTTTTATTGTCGACCACCTACATAGGCATCTAAAACTGATACTTACAGTTAACTTAATTTGAGTTTCAAATCTATTGCTTTCTTGACATTTCCTGCTTCTAAACTAAACTCGAAAGAGTTTCCTTTAATTTTTGCAACTAAATTAAATTTAAGCCTGTAGCTCTGGCAGCTTCGTAGCTAATGAAAAAAATTTGTTTCAATTGGATAAATATCAAATAATGCAATTTTTTGCAAAGGCGCTCATGCTTAAAGGCTTTTAAAGCTACATCTTTAAAGTTACTGGGACGAATGAAAAAAATAAATTAAAATTCTTCATTTTTTTATTGTTAAAGTGTTCCTATCAAAAAACAAATAATTTCTTGACCCCTCTTAAGGTTATTTTGTTAGTCGAGTGGAACGGAATTCATAGAGATGGTTTCAAACAAAGAATTTAAACGAAATCCATTTTGTTGGGTTTATAGGACGTTGCCTTGCATTATTTTTTTGTTATGCAAGAATATTATTTTAGTACCGCGCACATACAAGGACAAAATGTTTAACAAAGACTGCTTGATTATAAATTTTTAATTCTTGCGGTTGCTCCTTCGAAGGTTGTTTGCTTTTTGAAATTCTAATGGCAAATAAAGTGATTCGAAAGATATTTTCTAAGTCATGAAATTAAAATTCATTGTATTTTAATTCCTAATCGCGTTTGAAAACAATAACATAAGTAACTTGGGACGTGATTGTTTCTTTAACAATTGTTAAGTACTTCTTAAAGCATGTAAATTGCAAAATATCGTTTGTTGGTTGTTAGTAAAGCAAACATAGTTTCACTAATTTGTCGTTACAAATTTGTTTGAATCATATAGCAACTGGAAATTGTTGCAAAAAAAGCATTTGCGCTAATTGTGAGAAACTCAAATAGTGTAATTATGCAGATTTACAGGAAATGTAATACTTTATTAACAGCAGTTAACTGTTTTATATACCAGTAATTTTGATCATTGTAAAATTATTTTTAGTAAAAAATTGGATTAAAGTTATTAGAGCAATTAACCAAAGATAAAAAAGAATTCAATTATTATAATTTTGTTTAAATAGCAAAAAATTTATTTTCGCATTTCTTTTATATTAAATTAAGGAAAATAATTGGCCAAATATTTGCTTATCATTACTCCAAATGTGGTTACAATATCGAGCCAAAGGGAAAGTTGGGTAAATGTAAACTGTGAAATATAAGGCAATTCAAGGCTTGATAAAGTGTTGCCAATAAAGCTATATTTTAGAAGGTTGTAGAAAATTTTGTGTATCCTTAGAAAACCTTTTAAGTGAAAGCATGAATTATTAAGGTTTTGAGACCTACTACTGAAGTGGCTTCAAAAATTATGTGTGACACTAAAACTTCAGAATGAAATACTCTGCTTGGCCGTCGTTAAGTTGCGGTGTGTCCCAAGGTTACATCTTCGGTCCCATTCTATTTTCTATGTTCAACGGCCCTAAGCTTTAATGTCGTGCGTAGAAATTTCAACGCACAACCGTGCATGACGTTAAAGCTCAGATTCCCGTGCTTTTGCTCCTTTAGTTGATTCAGAACTAACAAGTTAGTACGATATTTAGTCCATGCAAAACGGCATTTAAACGTACCACGTACAGTCTCTTGCATATCTTTTGGCCACGCCGGTAATACGTTAGCACGAATTGTGGGTGCAGCCATCATAATACCAACACAGTTTGTTGATTTACTACTTGTCGGCAAATAAAGTTATCCCTCCGTTTAAGTAGGGGGGGGGGTATTGATGGTTGAACTCACAATTCGTGCTAGGCCTATAGCTGGGTTGGCTAAAAGATATGCACGTTACTGTACCTACCCTTGTATCCATCTTATTGTTGAATATTGTGTGTGGTTAAAGATAACTTTTACGAACTGTGTCGCTAGAAAAGTTGCACCAGATTTGCGTGTAAATTGTGTAAGAAAGGCCTTATTTTTCAATCCCGTTATCTACTATCTTTATGGCCTTTAACAAATAATTTCTTTTCTTTTTTCATGCTTTTTAGCCTTTGCGACTTCGTACCAAGTTTTCATTTCTATCAAGCAGTCAAGCCATGAGCATGCTACAAAGTCTATCGAAACCTTATTTCTTTTCGTCCTCCTACTTCAATAATTTTGTTGGCAATTCTTTTAGAGTTGAGAGTAATTTCCATGCGTGTTGAGTTTGGAATAATTTGCATGTTGAGGTCCCGCTTTCGACTTTGTTGCTGTCTATAAGTAAATTTAAGGTTACGATAGCCTAAGGAGCTAATTCAAAGCATTATAAAGCTTAAAGAAACTCTTAGGACCGGTTTCACAGTGTCGAACTAAGCTCTGGTTTAAGGTCTAAGGGTTCGTTTCGTAGTATCGGCTTAAGCTATAATTTAAAGTTTACGCCAAGATGTGGAGCTTAAGAAGTTTCACAATACCGGTTTAAGGTGTAAAGTATGTCTTAACAGGGTCGAATTAAGCTCCGGTTTAAGGTCTAAAAGCTGGTTTCACAGTATCGGCTTATGTTTGATTATTTGAAGCTTATGCCAAGATGTGGAGCTTAAGAGTTTCACAGTATTGGTTTAAGGTGTAAAGTATGGTTTTAAGGCCGGTTTCACAGAGTCGAATTATGCTCCGGTTTAAGGTCTAAATGCTGACTTAATAGTGTCGGCGGCTTAAGCTATGATTCTTACGCAGTTTCATAGTATCGGTTAAGGGTGTAAAGTATGGTTTCAAGGCCGGTTTCACAGGATCGGATGAAGCCCTGGTTTAAGGTCTAAGGGCTCGTTTCAAAGTATCAGCTTAAGCTATAAGATTTTAAGTTTGCGCTAAAACGTGGAGCTTAAGCAGTTTAGACAGTATCGGTTTAAGGTGTAAAGTATGGTTTTAAGGCCGGTTTCACAGGGTCGAATTAAGCACCGATTTAAGGTCTAAAAGCTGGCTTCACAGTATCGGCTTAAGCTATGATTATTTAAAGTTTACGCCAAGATGTCGAGCTTAAGCAGTTTCACAGTATCGATTTAAGGTGTAAAGTATAGTTTTAAGGCCGGTTTCACAGGGTCGAATTAAGCTCCGGTTCAAGGTCTAAATGTGTTGGCTTGACAGTGTCGGCGGCTTAAGTTATGATTTAAAGTTTACGCCGACATGTGATTCTAATCAGTTTTACAGTATCGGTTTAGGGTGTAAAGTATGGTTTCAAGGCCGGTTTCACAGGATCGGATGAAGCCCTGGTTTAAGGTCTACGGGCTCGTTTCACAGTATCGGCTTTAGCTATGAAATAAAGTTAACGCCAAGATGTGGAGCTAAAGATGTTTCACAGTATTGGTTTAGGGGGTAAAGTATGGTTTTAAAGACGCTTTCACAGAGTCTAATTAAGCTCTGGTCTAAGCCAATATGTGTGGATCACTGTAAAAACGAAAGATGATTTTAGACTAAGCTAACCTTAATTAAGCTCGAGTTTAAACCAAATAGTGTGAAACTTAAAGTTAAGAGACATTACTCTTTTTTGAACTCGAGCTTAATTAAGCTTAACTTGGTCTGAAACCTAAGCTTAAATCATCATTCCGTTTCACAGTATTATTAAAACTCATATTGGCTTAGATCGGAAACCAGAGCTGTGAAACCGGCCTTAAAACCCTACTTTATAACGATATGGTGAAACTGTGCGTAAGTTCCACATCTTGGCTTAAACTTGAAACCAGGAGCTTAATCCGACACTCTGAAACCGGTTCTTTGTTGAAATAATAAGCTGGTAGAGACTTTGGAAATTTTAAAAGAATATCCTACTTGACCAGACATTAAAATATCTGAGGAAATGTTAAAGACGTAAACGATGAGTAACCGGACTAGAATTATACTCAACAAAATTTGAAAGCAAAACAGGAGGCTTTTTGGGGGAGGCTTTAAAAGACAATGCAGCGGTTAAACATATTCTGAAAGGAAGTACTAAACGTGATGAGACTTTAATATACAAAAACGCCCTTGATCATCACAAGGTAAGGGTTGATGAGCTTTCAAACAATAAGTTAAAAAATTCTACAAAACGGTGAACCGTTTGTTCAAACTAGACAAGATGCTGAATGTACTTTCCAAAACAATTGAAAGTTTGAGGTTTTGTTATAATGCAGGATGGCATACGAAAACGTGAAGAATTTGTTTAACGTAGCATTAAATTAGAATATGTTTTTAAAAACAATTAATTTTAAATAGTTGTACAGATAGACAACGCGTAAGGAGGTTTTAAAAAGCGAGTTTTTGCCTAATAACGAGAGGACGTCGACTACTCGAAATTTGAGACGAGATTAAACGATAAAGGAATATGCAAACAGATTTTTCAAAATAATAAAGATGCTTTAATAGGCAAATATAATGAGATGCAATCCAAGACTTAAGGAAGTAGAATTAAATTGCTTTTTCATGCGCAATCAAAGCTAGAGGAACTTTTGTAACCTACAATGATGTTTGATAAATGTGTACTAAGAGCAAGTTTAGATTTTATTTGATACTGATATTGCAGGAGTAGACGATGTTTGATTTGATAAAACTTTGAATTGAAGACCCAGTTTGAAAAATCTGAAGCTAATACATGACTCCAGTGAATTTTTAAAGATATAGAAGAAGCTCCTGCAAGAGGCGTTTAGTAGAAAATGTTTAGTTCTATGTATTATGTATAGGGGTTAAATGGGTCACCTGATGTATTTACGTCAATAGGTGTGTTGTCAACCGTATGTACAAGGGGAGGCTAGCCAAATATCTGTTAAAATGGACGACCAGCAGCAAGTAAAAACAAGGCCATCAGAACGAACGTCCAAGAGATAGACACAAAGCTGGTGGGTGCTCCTCATTCGTAGAATAGCAAGGAAAAACAATTAATTTTCTAGTCAAAATCGTAATTGAACACTACTCCACCATTCGTCATAACTTAGCTAGGAGTAGAAGTAGCAACATGAAAAACGGCAATAACCAATTTGCAATTTATTGTATCCCGGAGTGCAATTAAAATGAGGGTTAAATTATAATTCCCAACAAGCTACTTGAGCAAAACATTTTTCATAATTTACGTTATGGCAAAAGCAACAAGAAGTCAACTGCTTATGATTTAACAGACTACTTAATAAATAAGAATAGTATTTAAAATAGAAGAAGTAAAGTCCTTGAAGAGGTTACTGACTGGCAGTACGTTTAAAATCAAGAGTAAGATCTTTTTTAACACTATGAGTTTATAAAACTTGCAGACAACTTGTAGGTGGAAATAAAAATACCTATAATGCGTTTCAGTCTACTGGAGAGAATTATTTTTTCTATTATCGAAAACTACATTTTATGTCACGTTCACATTTTTATCAAAAGAAAAACTCTGGTGGTGGCAAAATAATTCCATTATTTGAGACCACCCTGTATCGATTACATTTAAATGTTTTATCTATGAAGTCACTTCAACTAAATTTCATGGAAATCGGTTCAGTAGTTTTTGCCTAACCGGATCTCTCGGTCATAGGGATTTAACAAGTAAAATCATATTTTGATAATATTGTGCTTCCCAATTTATTTTAGAAGAAAAATCTTTGAATAATAATTTTTGGAGCATAAAATCCTGCATCTAAATCAACAAACAAAATTAATTTTGGATGCTTTATCACGTTGGGAATTTAATTTTAATATTTTGAAAATTAGCAGAAATAGCGATTGCCTTGAAACACAAAAGTTTTCAGATATTTTACACTTTATCTGTCAAAATAAGTTTGTATTATACAGCTCCACCAACCAATTTTGCGTTACGAGAAATATGTCAACTAAAATAAATCTTATTTGAAATATATTTTGCGGGAAAAGATTTGTCCAATCATAATCAAAAATTCAGGTTAGGTACGGTGCAGGCATAGTTAAACCATTGATTATACATTATTTTAATGTATAATCAATGGTTAAACGTTTCATGTAATGTCTACAACTATTTTAGGTTATATGATAAAACTGTTCAAAATGACAGTAAGTTGTCCTTGTCCGCTTACTACACATAGTTATTGGTCACTAAATAATTTGTTAATTACTTATATTTTGCTTTAGATAATTTTATTATAATTAGTTATTACCCGAATTACCTATGTAACTAATATTAAGCAATTTTTAGTTAATTGCAAACTTTTCAAATTCAATGTCTTAATATTAAGCTATATTCAATTTTAGTGACAGTTACTTGTCAAATTTAGCGACTGAAATACTTTTAACTCGTAGTGTCCTTCCAAATCTCTGACAGCGCTGGCCACGCCCCCTCAGGTCGCTAATAAAGCTTGTGGGACTGTATATTTAATTATTGAATATTTTTAACTAGATCATAAACGCGCAGCGCGCTACTTTTTCTCTGTTTGTTTAAGCCTCTTCTATCTATAAATATCATCTGTCAATTTCATCTGTCAGTCTCATGAATATTATGTTATAACTTCTCATTATGTAAATCTCATCTTTCAATCTCATTTGTTTAGTTAATATATCTCATCTGTCATCTCATTTTATGTGTCAGTATTATCTGTCAGTCTCATCTGTCATTTAATCTCATCTCTCAATGATATCTATCATCTCACTTGTCCATCTCATCTATCATGTCATCTTATCTGTCACTCATCCTATCTGTCAAACTCATATGTGAGATGAGATGACACATGACAGATTTGATTACAGGTTTGATCACAAACCTGTAACCAGGATGACAGATCGAATAATAGATTGAATGATAGATGGAATGACATGACATGGTACGACAACTGACCCTCTCTCCATTATGACAGATGATGTTGGCATTCGTGTAGGGTGACAGATGAACAATACGGTGTCAGATAACGACATTGACATAAAGTAAATATGGTGAAAGATTGACATTTGACACATGGTAACTATGGTGAAAAATTGACATTTGACACATGGTAACTATGGTAACAGACAACGTCCCATTTCTCTAAACCAATCCTTATCCTACTTCCTCCACTCTATCTCTATATTTTTTTTAATATTTCGGTCTATTTGGGAACTTACTGCGCATTTCCTATGACCCATGTGTTTTTTATTGTGTGGATAAAACCTAATATTTAAAAAGAACAAAAATTACTTTATTTTTAGCTTCAGTTAAATTTAAATTACATTCAAAAATAATTTTGAAACATTTGATAATTTTTATTGAAATAGGTATTTCATGGCAATCGTTTCTAAATATTCAAATTAAATTTACGGCGCTATAAAGCAACCAAAATTAATTTGGTTTGTTTCTTTAGAAGCAGAATTTTATGCTCTAAACTTTTATTTGAAAATTATTTTGCTAAAATAAATTTGGGAACAAAAAATCACAAATCTATGATTTTACATGTTCAATCCCTATGACCTAGAGTTCCGGCCACCTTCCTGTATACAGCGTTACAGACAGACACACCCATCTTTACAGACACAGAGACAGACTTTTAAGAGCTTTTTATTTAATTTTTGTACTGAAAACATGTAGTTTATGTTTATGTACCTATGTTTCTCACTTATAGACGTAGTAAAAATAATTGAAAATTGTTGTTCCAAAGTTGGAATTTAAGAAGATAAGAAAATATGCCACTTCAAAGGTTGTAAATGAAATTTTAATTTAAGGAGTGTATCTATTACCGTTAATTTATATTTACATAACAGTAATCGGTATGAATCAAAAAGATTTATATTGTAGAAACTGTTAATTAAAATTTGTTTTTTTGATTAAGTACTAATTTAAATCGAAAGTGATCAATTTTTTTTAAGAAAACGACTTGTGCCGTGAAAAGGTTAATTTAAATGCCCATGAGATAAACTTGAACTTTCATAATAGTATAGTAATAGAAAATTAAAAACTTTCTACACATAATATCTTTATAAATTTTATAGAAAAGGTTACCTACAGAAGAAAAAATTTTTTAAATAAAGCAAGGTTAATTAATTACGTTTATGTATATAGATTATTAGAATATGGGAAAAATAAAACGAATCTTATTATGTTGCAAACATAACTCACGACAAAAAGGGGGTTATTACTGGTAATAAACAATAAACCACAACCCACAACAAAGCATATTAAAAGTGCAAGCAATAATGTAGTAGTACTTAACTCTTAATTAAAGAGTTTTACTTAATTGTCTGCTTTGCTTTATAACCATGAAGGAAATTAAATACAAACTTGCTATTAAGTGATAACAATACCATATTTAAAGAAGTTATATTTTTTCAAAAATAATTAGGGGGATTATTAACCCTTCTTCCATTCATAAAAATTTTTGGTGCGAAAAATATTTTTGACACAATTTGAAATTGTTAAAGTTATGTGCTTGACGTAGCATCCGAGTCTCCACCGAATTTACTTTTAAGGTTTTTTATTTCCTTGCTAATTTTATTAAGAAAATATGATCTAGTTACTTTTTGACTGTTTTGAGAGTTCTTTTTGATAAATAATTGGCAAAATAGAAAAAAAATTTAATTTCTGAAATAGTCAGTTTCTAAAAAATTGATGAATTTTCCTTCCAATGAAGGAAAATATGTCTACTTTTTGATGAACTCTTTAGATTTTATTTATTATCTCAAGTTTCATTTTTCTCTTGAATACATTGAAGAAGTAGAAAAATCGGCATTTTTTTCTTACAGTTCTTCCTAAATTAAAAGTAATGTATATTTTTAATAATTGTTTAAGGAAATGAAACATAAAATAGCTTATACTCTAATATCCGAAAATTAGAACGTCTTCGGATTCACTGGGACTAAAAGAGCAGGACTGAGGAGTGTCTCTAACCCTTCGCAAAATTCTGAAGGTTTTCCACCAATGTGGAAATATAGTTTGAAGGCCATAATATAGTCCTTAAAAGAGTTTCCAGAATATAGTGTTCTAGTCGTCGACCTTATATGATAGTTTTGAAGTTTTGACGCTTTTGAAGAGTGTCTCTAACCTTTCAAAAAATTCAGAAGGTTTTCCACTAGTATGGAAATATAGTTTGAAGGCCTTAATGAAGTCATCAAAAGAGTTTCCAGAATATAGTGTTATAGTCGTCGACCTTATATGATAGTTTTAAAGTCTCGACGCTTTTGAGGAGTGTCTCTAACCTTTCGAAAAATTCAGAAAGTTTTCCACTAGTATGGAAATATAGTTTGAAGGCCTTAATGAAGTCTTCAAAAGAGTTTCCAGAATATAGTGTTATAGTAGTCAAGCTTATATGACAGTTTTGAAGTTTCGGCGCTTTTGAGGAGTGTCTCTAACTTTTCGAAAAATTCAGAAGGTTTTCCACTAGTATGGAAATATAGTTTGAAGGCCTTAATGAAGTCATTAAAAGAGTTTCCAGAATATAGTGTTATAGTAGTCAAGCTTATATGACAGTTTTGAAGTCTCAACGCCTTTGAGGAGTGTCTCTAACCTATCGAAAAATTCAGAAGGTTTTCCACTAGTATGGAAATATAGTTTGAAGACCTTAATGAAGAAACTTAATGAAATTCAAAAGAGTTTCAAGAGAATAGTGTTCTAGTCTTCAAACTTTTATGACAGTTTTGAAAACTCGAAGCTTTTGAAGAGTGTCTCTAACCTTTCGAAAATATCTGAAGGTTTTCCACCAATGTGGAAATATAGTTTGAAGGCCTTAATGAAGTTCTCAAAAGAGTTTCCAGAATATAGTTTTCTAGTCGTCAATCATATATGACAGTTTTAAAGTCTCGACGCTTTTGAGGAGCGTCTCTAACCTTTCGAAAAATTCAGAAGGTTTTCCACTAGTATGGAAATATCGTTTTAAGGCCTTAATGAAGTCTTTTAAAGAGTTTCCAGAATATAGTGTTATAGTAGTCAAACTTATATGACAGTTTTGAAGTCTCGACGCCTTTGAGGAGTGTTTCTATCCTATCAAAAAATTCAGAAGGTTTTCCACTAGTGTGGAAATGTAGTTTGAAGGCCTTAGTGAAGTTCTCAAAAGAGTTTCCAGAATATAGTTTTCTAGTCGTCAATCTTATATGACAGTTTTGAAGTTTCGACGCCTTTGACGAGTGTTTCTAACCTATCGAAAAATTCAGAAGGTTTTCCACTAGTATGGAAATATAGTTTGAAGACCTTAATGAAGTCTTCAAAAGAGTTTCAAGAGAATAGTGTTCTAGTCTTCAAACTTTTATGACAGTTTTGAAATCTCGACGCTTTTGAAGAGTGTCTCTAACCTTTCGAAAATATCTGAAGGTTTTCCACCAATGTGGAAATATAGTTTGAAGGCCTTAATGAAGTTCTCAAAAGAGTTTCCAGAATATAGTTTTCTAGTCGTCAATCATATATGACAGTTTTAAAGTCTCGACGCTTTTGAGGAGCGTCTCTAACCTTTCGAAAAATTCAGAAGGTTTTCCACTAGTATGGAAATATCGTTTTAAGGCCTTAATGAAGTCTTTTAAAGAGTTTCCAGAATATAGTGTTATAGTAGTCAAACTTATATGACAGTTTTGAAGTCTCGACGCCTTTGAGGAGTGTTTCTATCCTATCGAAAAATTCAGAAGGTTTTCCACTAGTGTGGAAATGTAGTTTGAAGGCCTTAGTGAAGTTCTCAAAAGAGTTTCTCCAGAATATAGTTTTCTAGTCGTCAATCTTATATGACAGTTTTGAAGTTTCGACGCCTTTGACGAGTGTTTCTAACCTATCGAAAAATTCAGAAGGTTTTCCACTAGTATGGAAATATAGTTTGAAGACCTTAATGAAGTCTTCAAAAGAGTTTCAAGAGAATAGTGTTCTAGTCTTCAAACTTTTATGACAGTTTTGAAATCTCGACGCTTTTGAAGAGTGTCTCTAACCTTTCGAAAATATCTGAAGGTTTTCCACCAATGTGGAAATATAGTTTGAAGGCCTTAATGAAGTTCTCAAAAGAGTTTCCAGAATATAGTTTTCTAGTCGTCAATCATATATGACAGTTTTAAAGTCTCGACGCTTTTGAGGAGCGTCTCTAACCTTTCGAAAAATTCAGAAGGTTTTCCACTAGTATGGAAATATCGTTTTAAGGCCTTAATGAAGTCTTTTAAAGAGTTTCCAGAATATAGTGTTATAGTAGTCAAACTTATATGACAGTTTTGAAGTCTCGACGCCTTTGAGGAGTGTTTCTATCCTATCGAAAAATTCAGAAGGTTTTCCACTAGTGTGGAAATGTAGTTTGAAGGCCTTAGTGAAGTTCTCAAAAGAGTTTCCAGAACATAGTTTTCTAGTCGTCAATCTTATATGACAGTTTTGAAGTTTCGACGCCTTTGACGAGTGTCTCTAACCTATCGAAAAATTCAGAAGGTTTTCCACTAGTATGGAAATATAGTTTGAAGACCTTAATGAAGAAACTTAATGAAACTCAAAAGAGTTTCAAGAGAATAGTGTTCTAGTCTTCAAACTTTTATGACAGTTTTGAAAACTCGACGCTTTTGAAGAGTGTCTCTAACCGTTCGAAAATATCTGAAGGTTTTCCACCAATGTGGAAATATAGTTTGAAGGCCTTAATGAAGTTCTCAAAAGAGTTTCCAGAATATAGTTTTCTAGTCGTCAATCATATATGACAGTTTTAAAGTCTCGACGCTTTTAAGGAGCGTCTCTAACCTTTCGAAAAATTCAGAAGGTTTTCCACTAGTATGGAAATATCGTTTTAAGGCCTTAAGGAAGTCTTTTAAAGAGTTTCCAGAATATAGTGTTATAGTAGTCAAACTTATATGACAGTTTTGAAGTCTCGACGCCTTTGAGGAGTGTTTCTATCCTATCGAAAAATTCAGAAGGTTTTCCACTAGTGTGGAAATGTAGTTTGAAGGCCTTAGTGAAGTTCTCAAAAGAGTTTCCAGAATATAGTTTTCTAGTCGTCAATCTTATATGACAGTTTTGAAGTTTCGACGCCTTTGACGAGTGTCTCTAACCTATCGAAAAATTCAGAAGGTTTTCCACTAGTATGGAAATATAGTTTGAAGACCTTAATGAAGTCTTCAAAAGAGTTTCAAGAGAATAGTGTTCTAGTCTTCAAACTTTTATGACAGTTTTGAAATCTCGACGCTTTTGAAGAGTGTCTCTAACCTTTCGAAAATATCTGAAGGTTTTCCACCAATGTGGAAATATAGTTTGAAGGCCTTAATGAAGTTCTCAAAAGAGTTTCCAGAATATAGTTTTCTAGTCGTCAATCATATATGACAGTTTTAAAGTCTCGACGCTTTTGAGGAGCGTCTCTAACCTTTCGAAAAATTCAGAAGGTTTTCCACTAGTGTGGAAATATAGTTTGAAGACCTTAATGAAGTCTTCAAAAGAGTTTCCAGAATATAGTGTTATAGTAGTCAAGCTTATATGACAGTTTTGAAGTCTCGACGCCTTTGAGGAGTGTCTTTAACCTATCGAAAAATTCAGAAGGTTTTCCACTAGTATGGAAATATAGTTTGAAGGCCTTAATAAAGTCTTCAAAAGAGTTTCCAGAATATAGTGTTATAGTAGTCAAGCTTATATGACAGTTTTAAAGTCTCAACGCCTTTGAGGAGTGTCTTTAACCTATCGAAAAATTCTGAAGGTTTTCCACTAGTAAGGAAATATAGTTTGAAGGGCTTAATGAAGTCTTCAAAAGAGTTTCCAGAATATAGTGTTATAGTAGTCAATCTTATATAACAGTTTTGAAGTCTCGACGCCTTTGAGGACTGTCTCTAACCTTTCGAAAAATTAAGAAGGTTTTCCACTAGTATGGAAATATAGTTTGAAGGCCTTAATGAAGTCTTCAAAATAGTTTCCAGAATATAGTGTTCTAGTCTTCAAGCTGTAATGACAGTTTTAAAGTCTCAACGCCTTTGAGGACTGTCTCTAACCTTTCGAAAAATTCTAAAGGTTTTCCACTAATGTGGAAAAGGAGATTGAAGGCCTTAATGAAGTCCTCCACAAAACCTCCTATAGAACGCGTTGTTGTATGTTTTTACCCTTGTGAATAGTGCATCATATTCGCGACCCTGTAGCGTAGCGTCGCTACTATCATGTTTAGAGAAAAAGTTCAAAGTAGCGATTTTGTTGCAGATTTTATGCATATTATTTTTTAATTAAGATGGTTTTAACGTGTATAGCTTAATTTTGAAGGAATCTTACAAATACTAGAATTAGTCACAAGTTTGTCCCCCTCAGGGGATACGCGTGGTGCTTTTTTATCACATACTTAAGAGGTCACCCCCATTACATTTCAGCATTAAAATTGCTATTGCCAATTTTTTTCATTTAACCTCTTTTTCGAATAGAATTTTACTAGACTCAATCTCATTTTGCGGAAAAACCATTGCTCAAACAAACAATTTTTATATGGCCTTTTTTTGTAAAAATTATTTGTCTTGAAAACGATAGTCTACTCATTTTTCTCTAAATTGCCTAATTTTGGAGAAAACTTCCGAAAACTAGAATTAATCTTTTTTCTTTTCTTTTTCACCCTGGTTTTGGAATTCTATTTGACTGGGCTAGTAACATGACTGGTATCCCAACTTTAATAAGAACAACTCTCTGTGCATGTTGAGTTTGAAAATTTGAATAGGAAAAATATTTATTTATTTGTAAAAATCGTAGTTTTTATGAGATGCGCCTTCCCACTACTTAATTTCTATGGGGAGAGGCAACACAACGGTTGCTCTTCTCGCCCATCATTCGAGCCTCTACAAATTTAACTGTTTATGGACTTATTTGCATTTAAAAAAATGATTCATAATTCTACACCTTACACAATAACAAACTTTAATTCTTAAACTAAAGGCAAGATGTTCAACCATCAAGGTCATTAACCCACAGATTTATATACTTCTTACGTCAAAGAACTCTTATTACAGCTTACCTTATGGTATTAGCATTGGGTAGATTTAAATCATGAATACTTATTCCTTTACATTTAAGTGTGTCAAAATTTAATAATATGTAAGTGGCTGCATAAGCTGAAATTAAAAGATCATTCATCAATATAAGTAAATAAGTTTTATTATAAGTAGGTCACAACTAACACGAATTACGGTACCCATTTACTATATGAAAATAAAAAATCTTCAGCTAGACGCTGTTTTTATTTTATTTAACTTTAATTGAACAATTATTTCAGATTAGCGAAATTAAAACTGTAAAAAAATGGTGAGAAGTCGAACGCCTTCTCAAGGGGGTGGATCACAAAGCTACGAAATGGAACGAAAATATTCGGTGCCATCAAATCCCGATTCGAGAGCTTTTTCTGGTGCTGCTAGTGAAGATCTTCACGCTTGGTCTATTTACAGGTAAATAATTACAAAAACTCACTATTGCGACTTTAACAAAAAAATTGTTTTAGACAAAATTTAAATTCGGATTTCACTGACAGCGCTTTAGGTTCGACCGATAAAAGTCCACTTCCTTATGGAAACTTTCAATTGAGGGACACAACGGTGCAATCGATCTTATCACATCCTCGCTATGGACCTAAGTAATAAAATAAAAATAAATTACGTACGTTCCAGTTTAATCATTTTAATACTTTTTAGGTCAGCTTTGGGCTCAAATATGTACACTTATTTAAAGTTTGGTTTACCGCGAGTTTTCCCACCGAATCATAATGGATCAAACCGATCTGGTACTCCACAACATTTCATTAGAGGACCGTCGTCTCGTCCCAATTCACGGTTTGTTTAAAAAGTTCACATGTTAAATAATGTTACAAATTAAACTAATTACAGTGCACCAAAAGGAGGAAGTAGAGGACTTAGAGAAGGTAGCTCAGGTTACGATAGTTCAGACAACGAAACAACAAATCAATATAAACATAACAGGAAATACAGATCAGACCCGGATTTCCGAATGCAAAATCTTCATCCATCATATCATCATGTTAACGAGGTAGGGCACTTTTGATTGTTCGGTTAATAGAAAAAAAATTCAATCGAAACTATTTGAACTGAGGTTAATTTTTATGGCTTGTTTCACAAATCCCACGAGATTTTAGGGCGTAATTTGACTCATTACACGCCTCATTTAAAAATGAGGTGGTGGTTAATAATTTAAATTTCTATCAATGCATTCTGTTTACATTTTTACATTTCCTGTATCCGGATGGAATATTAACAAATCAAATATTGCACCTGTTTTATAAGGGAGAACAGAAAAAAACTTTGATGTGCCCAATAACAGGACTTTTCGTGTCAGTATTTAAACTAATTTAATTTAATTGTCAATGTCAAAAAAAATTAGTAGCTAAACTTCGTTCAGCGACTAGAAATAGCTAGGCCACTCCCCACAAATTTCTGTCAAATAAAATTGACGCATATGTCAATTCTTGTGTGATTGTTATAAATCGTATTTTCAAAATTCTACCAATAGAAAAATTTTATTTGAATATCTCGCGCTTTTGGTGGGAGTGGCTTAGCTATTTCTGGTCGCTGAACAGAGTATAAATTTGTTTATTTATTTGAAAATTATACTTACCTCGGTGGGCTGTTTTATTACAGCGTCAGGCTACAACTGACCTCGGTGCTTTGCACCTCAGCCAACTATCTTATCTCTCCGTTGCGTTGTTATGCAGCTATTTCCACTTCGTTATGTACTCGTAAGATAGTATATTACAAGGTTTCAAAATATTTAAAAATACAGGATAGGCCACGAAACTTGAAGCCCCTGCCGATTTTTTACTGAAACCCAAATAACCAATATCATATTACATTCTAGATCAGTCTAGATGGATATATTTTTATAGATGAGGAAATGATAAATGTTTGCATTTCTGGTTAAACTGGAAGTGTCTATAAGTATAAAGTGTTTGGTATCATCGGATACCTAATTTTGCGAGCTTTCAAAATATTGATAAATATTGTCAATAAGTTAAAATAAGAAGTTATTAGTATTATATAACTAATTTTACAAGCTGTCAAGAGTGTTTTTAAAAACATTTGCTGTTTTTCTAACTTCCGGTTTAACCGGAAACGTTTTATAGTCAAATAATATAGATTCATAAGATTAATTTATGTAGATATCAACTTTCATTTTCATTTTCATTACAAAAGAGTTTTCAGATTTTTAAAATTTTGACTTTCAAAAAATCATAACTCTGCTCCTGGATGCTTTTAACGAATGAAATTTGGGCACTCGATTAAGAAGTACGATGTCTATGACATAACCAAAAATGAAAGAAACCGACGTAGCCAATTTTGGGCAAATTCATTTCAAAATTTTAACTCACTTTGACCCTTTAAAGAGCTATAAATTTTGAAACAATTTTAAAAATTGATTAGTTTAGGACGAAAGCTTTATAGTTTGACTATGCGTTCCCGTATTGAGATTTTTATAATCATAATTACCCATTAAGTTATAAGAAAAAAACACGAAATGGGACAATCGACAAATTATGCATTTCCACCTCGTTATGTACTGTACTGTTTGTATGTACTGTTACAAAGTTTCAAAATATTCATAAATACAGGATTGGCCACGAAACTTGAAGCCCATGCCGATTTTTGACTGTGCAACCCAAATAACTAATGGGTGCATTCACCGGACGTAACAGTTGTGGAGCAGCTACCGACTGCTGCATCCGTAGCGCTACTAACGTGCAGTAATTTTATTAAGTGAGCAGGTATTGAAATAGTTTTACATAACGCAAGTACTCCGCACACATTTCCAAAACTGGCAAGTCACCGAACGATTTGGTAGCTGCTCCATAACTGTTACGTCTGGTGAATGCACCCAATATCATATTACATTCTAGATATGGTTATATTTTCATAATTGCAGAAATGAGAAATGTATTCATTTCTGGTTAAACCAGAAGTTTCTATAAAAAGTGTTTGGTATCATCGGATACCTAATTTTACGAGCTTTCAAAATACTGAAAAATATATAGGGTGTTCCATTTAAATTAAGAAAGTTGTTCTCATGTCCCGTTAAACCGAAAGTCAAAATAAGAAGTTATTAGTATTATATCACAACTAATTTTACAAGCTTTCAAAGGATTTCAAAAAATACAAGATGTTTTTAAAAACTTTTGGTTTTTTTGTAACTTTCGGTTTAATCGAAAACTTTTTGTTAACAAAAAATATAATCAAATAATAGAGATTCGTAAGACTAATTTATGTATCAACTTTCAATTTTTCATTTTCATTACAAAAGAATTGACCCCTTTTTTAAATTTTGACTTTCAAAAAATTATAACTCCGTTCCTGAATGTTTTTAACGAATGAAATTTGGGCACTCGATTAAGAAGTACGATGTCTATAACATATCCAAAAATGAAAGAAAGCGACGTAGCCGATTTTGGGAAAATTCATTTCAGAATTTTAACCCACTTTGGCCTCTTAAAGGTAGGCAATTTTGAAGCAATTTAAAAAATTTATTAGGTTAGAACGAAAGCTTTATAGTTTGACTATGCATTACCGTAATGAGATTTTTATAATCGTAATTACCGGCTAAGTTATAAGAAAAATCGCGAAATGGGACAATCGACAAAATGTGCATTTAATTAGGACCAAAATGCACTAACACATAGCCAAGTTAAAATGATCCTAAATAACCCTTGTATAAATATCATTAAAAATTTTGGTAAAGTAGGTTTTTGGGAGTTACATCCAGATAGATGCATAGATAGACTTTTTCCAAGATTATTTTTTGTTTTTTTTTACTCGGGGGGATTCGAAGCGTTGAGAAATTAAATACGAAAATTAAAAATTCTGCAATTAGCACAATTAATTATTCATTCAAAGTAGACAAAGTCTACGAAAAAGTAAAATTTATTCAATTTAAATTACTCATCCTAATGCATGCAACAAAACGGTATCTTGCTCTCGATAAGAACTAATGAAGCATTTACTAATATTACCTTAATAACACAGTTAAAATCAGCAATTTAATCGACTACTGGTGTTTATAGTAGGTCAAAGAAGACCTGCTTCGAAGGGCACGTAAAGTCATCGTTTCTCTTTCCGAAATGCTAACGAAAGGTTTTTGGACGCGAAATCAAGCTATTCTTCTAGTAAAATTATTTAGTGTTCAGACCTTTTAGGTTTTGGTGGCAAGAGAAAGCTTGAAGACCGATCATATAACAGATTTTTTTTTTACAGGGTCATCCGCATCATCCACATCCACATCCTGCGGAAATTCCATTAGCAGCCCTACAACAAGGAGGAATACGCACAAGTCAACAAAATTGGAATCGAAATAGAAGTATATCGGAAGCCAACTTACTATCGGCCGAATATATCGGTTCCATGAATCGTCGTGAAAAGTACGATCCACGAAGAAATAGCGTCGCCGATTTTGGACCCCATCATCATGACGTCGTAGATCATAGACCTCGATCAAAAGCAGGTAGTCACCTATCAGTGCCAGCATCGAGATTAGTACCATCTGTAATTAGAAGCGATTACATGACTCACGATGATCACGAAGGATCGTCTTTTTTGTACCCTCATTTACAAGTTTTCGAGATCGGAATTTGGCCATATGTTAAAAAATCAAAATGTGTCGACTCGACGCAACATCTTTTAGTTAATAATGTATCTTTCGAAATACGAGGCGGCGAAATTATGGCAATTATGGCAACTTCGGAAGAAGAAGGAACTGCTTTATTAAATGTATTGGCGGGGAGAAAAAGGCCCGCCGTAGGAAATGTATTTTTAAACGGCCAAAATATTAATAAGTATGGACTTAGATCGAGAGTGGCTTTTGCTCAAAATAATTCACATTTATGTAAAGATATGACTGCACTTCAAACACTTAGGTTTCATTATGATCTCAAAAAACCAACTGGGAAGTTGCAGCACTTAAAAATTGATGCCATGGATAGAGTAAGGCTACTCTTTAAAAATTGTTTTCTTGTTTAAAAAAATTCTTTTTCTAGATAAATGTACTTATAGAAGATTTAGGATTAGAACAAGTTAGAAATACAAAAGTACACAGTATGACTATATCAGAAAAAAGAAGACTTAACGTAGCCTGCCATTTGTTATTAGACACCGACATAGTTTTATTAGACCAACCAACAAAAGAAATGGATATTTTTGACACTTTTTTCCTAGTGGAGTATCTACGACAATGGGCAAACGGTGGTAGTGGAAATGCTCTTGGTCGAATAGTCATATTAACACTTCATCCACCAACGTACGAAATTTTCACAATGTTATCACGCGTCGTCTTGATATCAGCAGGACGCACAATGTACAGTGGAAAACGAAAAAATATGATCGCTTATTTTTCAATGGTCGACTATCCTTGCCCATCATTTAAAAACCCATCAGATTACTACCGTAAGTTTTCAATTTCACAACTCACAACTATTTAATTAATTTATTACAGTTGATTTGGTCACTTTGGACGACTTATCGGCAGAAGCTATGTTAGAATCGTCACAAAGAATAGAACAACTAGGAGAAATTTTTAGACAAAAACAAGAACCCATGAGCAATCCAGGTCCACCGTCTCAACTCCCCATGACTGTAAAAAACGTCAACTACTTTTCCCAAGCGTTGGTCTTATTTACAAAATCCATGTTTTATACTCAACCAAATACTTTTGTAAATTGGGTCATACTTATCGTAATGGCAGCAAGTTTATCTCTAATTGTTGGCTCGATATTCTGGGATGTGCCAAATATGGATCCTCAATTACTATTAAATGATAGATTGGGTTATCATTATACAGTAATGTGTGTTACGATTTGGCCCATTTTATTAACGCTTACGTTAAGTGAAATACGAAGAAATAGTGATACCGTAGAACGAGATATACAAGACGAGCTGTATGGAAGATTTATTTATGTATTAGTAAAAGTAGGTCTTTGGATATTATTGAAATATTTTTTTAAATTTACATTTTTTTAGACTTTAGTTAATATATTGCCATCCTTATTTATTTGGTTGGTATATCTTGTGCCAAGTTATTCCATGTGTGGGCTTTATATGCAAGGTCCAAACAATTACAATGGTTTTTACATTTACATAGGTAAATTTGAAATAATTATGTTGTTCAATTTACACAAATTTAATTTTTAGGATTGATGCTGTTGTATTTATCCTGTCTACAAGCATTTCTAAACGCATTCGTTTATTTGTGTCCATCATCGAGCACATCAAGTATTATTTCATCAGCATTTCTCAGTGCATTTTTCTTATCAACTGGTTATGTTGTACATTACAAAGATGTAACAGTTTACACAAAATGGGTTCAATATTTAAGTCCAACGACGTGGCTCTTCCCATATCTAATTAATAGAGAGTTGACCCCAGAGGCAATTTCGAGCCATGCCACAACTGCTCTATGTAGAAATAAACAGGTAAATCCAATTATTGATTAATAATTGGCAAAATAATGCTAAATATTGTAACTTTAGGTTCAACATCAAGATATTATTGTGCAATTACCATGTCCTCCTGCAAATGGAACCCAAATACTCTCAAATTTTGGATACTTAACATCGGATAATCAATTCCATAATTATGGTAATACTCCAATTGCAATGGGCGTCTTTTACGTCACATGTTTTATTGTAATATGTTTGGCGTTTGTATTTAATTGTATGAAAAGCTCAAGCTCAAGAAGATGAGTTTTGTAAAATGTAATTTATAAATAATATGAATAGTACATTAATTTTTATATTTGTGCCTTAAAAATTAAGATTATAGTAATGTATGAATTGAAAATAATTTTATGAATAATAAAAGAATTAATTTTTTTTTATTTAAATGAGGATGATGCATGATTTTCAGCAGAAGTTACGAAAATAATTATTATAATTTTACATGTTCTCCCTTATTTTCCGAGCAAGTACGAAAAATGTACCAAATGTCGATTTTAATTTTTTTTCTCATTTCCGGTTTAACTAGAAGTTGGATTAAGAAGTATTTGTTATCATTAGACGGGGCATTTTAAGCAGTTTTAAAATGTCCAAAATTCTCCAGCATGTTTGTTTGCCTTAAAGTTATTTCCAACTCCTATTGCTTTAAATATTAGACGAGGCCGAAGACTGAGTTTAGTTTGCTAACTGACGGTAGAGGGCGAGGCCCAAGTTGTGTGGGATGTTAATCATCTCCTAACTAGCATTCAAAGGGGGTACTAATCGGAGATTCCTCCCGATCGGACCGCTGGTTCTTAATGTGATGGTATGAAAAACATACTGATTTTAATTGCTTTATTTGTTTAAAAATCGCAAAAGTAGACAATTTTGATGTTGTTTATCGACATAATTATGGTTAAGAAGCAACTGTTGAAAAATGTTTTCGTACAACTGCTATTTGTTGAATGGTGCCATCACCCAAACATCTCGGTTAGAACTAAAAATGTGTTTTTTATCTCTTGATAATTAATAAACTCAAAATTACTTTATGGAAAAGATCATAATAGTAATTAAAACGATTTCGCAGCTCCATTATAGCGAAATTATAGCAGTAGGGCCGACTTAACTTATATTTTCTTGTGGAAAAAAATATTTAATTTTGATATGCTTAATAATTATCATAAGACCAAAAATGCATTTCTGATTCATAAATGAGGTACGCTTATTGATGAAATCGTATTAAATTCGACAAATCACAGTTGTATGAAACATTAAATGCAGCTCTGTAGCAAGAAAAAGATTAAGTTTTGAACTTAATCTGTGTGCATGTGCACACAGAGACTTTTGTTCAGTAAGTCAAAAACTACAACATACTCAATTTTTAAGAAAATTCACCAAGGGCCAATTGCCATAAGGATACCTATTTAATGAGTCAAAGTCATAAAAATCATTTATCTATTTTGGGACTATACAACACGGTTTACATTGTGCTTGTAACCAGAGCTGGGACGATTACAGGTAAAATGTAATCGATTACTGATTACAATTACTTTTATAAAGTAATCGCCGATTACAATTACAGATTACAAGCAGGAAAATGTAATCGATTACAAATTACTTTTGTAATCGTGATTACAATTGGTTTGATTACAATTACTTTTTAAAATTCAAAGTAAAAAGAATTAATTAGTTGTGAATGCGTTTAAGCTTTGGATCAATTATTTTTAATTTTTAAACAATGTTTGAATCAACCCAGTCAATCAAAGATTTTAAATCAACCATTTTTTTAATTTTACATAATACATAATTTTACTAGTAAATTTTTTAATTAGCATTTTGTACAAACAAACACATGCCTTTCAGGCATGTTCTGTCATGTCTTCAGAAAGATGTTTGGGTAGTTGGATCGGTCCAAGATTGGTGTCATAATTCATCACAAATTTTTACCAAATTTTACCCCTTTAACTAACACATTGTGTAAAAGAATGTTATGATTTTTAGAATAAAAGATACAAGCAAAGTTGGTTGTTTAAAACTCACATCACACATCAACATGGAAACAAATGATTTTGACCCTAAATTTGATATTTTACATAACTGTAGAAAAGAGGTTCTACCACAAGGCGACTGAATCCATTTGCTTCTTATGGAGATTTTTGTTTTTTTCAAGTGCCTATTAGCTTATTCTACTGTATGCAAATTTTTAAAGAAATTTTTGGAAGAGAAAGTTTAATGTTATCATAAAACCACAATATTATAAAAGGTCGCTCAGGTAGTTAGTTCTTAATCCTCTCAAGTTTCAAACTTGGCCCAATTGTACGGTAGGATTATAACGGTAAAAAAAATTTGGTCCAACTAGAAGATCCCGAGTAGTAGGTACAACAAGTGCAAAAACGGAAAGTACAGAATTTTTACAATGATACCTTTACTAACAATGCTGTTGAAATGCCGACAAACCAGATGTGAGAATGCAAATTTGCAAAGAATGAAAACGAGCAAAGCCAAGAATAATAAACTATTAGTTCAAAATTTACTAGTTCGTTTTTTAAGAAAATACCGGAGAAAAGCGAATAATAACCTTACCTGTTACCTATTATTATACACATCTCTAAAGCAAACATACAAAAGAATATTACAATTACAGAATGACACCTCCGGGATATCATAAAAATTAGCAAACGGTGTTTGTAATAAACTGACAAGAAGTACCAATATTACCAATATTATAAAGGTTAAAAATAAGTTATCAATGTACCTACGTTGTTTTATTTTATTTTCTATTTGTTACTTTTTTCAACTAAATAATTTTTCTATCAATTGATTTTTTATGGATTTTATTAACCAATAGGAAACTGATCGTTTATACCTTAACCGTGGCATATTACGCCTACGTGTTAACGTAGGCGACGTATTAACGGTCTAAATTCATCTGGAATTTCGAATTTTAGTTAGCTGAAATAGTGTAAATCGCATATCGACATAATTTTGCTCGTTTTGTTGTTGTAATCGCAAAAGTAATCGCAATTTGTAATCATGATTACAATTACTTTCGAAAATTCTTATGATTACAATTACAAATTACTCTTGAAAAAAAGTAATCGATTACTGATTACAAATTACTTTAAAAGTAATCGATTACTGTAATTGATTACAATTGTAATCGATTACTTCCCAGCTCTGCTTGTAACGTGTACTAGTTAACTGGCATAATGTCAAGGCAGCTTAACACTTTCGTTTTATTTTTAAGTTCTGACTTTAGTACGACAATTCGTCCATGTAAAACGGCTCTAAGAAAGAATAAGAAACACAATCGGTACGAGAAGTTGTGCGTGAGCATCGCACAATTTTTTTATATAATATGTATATTGTTATACATACCTGTATATTACAGTAAATTTTATAGATATTTATTCTTTATTTTTTCAAATTAGATACATAATAATGTTTTAATTAGTTGTAATTACGAGTATATGTATAGTGTAGTCAACAAACCAAAATTTATCCTGATTTTTGGATTTTTTTTGTAACATCAATTTTTTTTATCTTAATTGGTCGAAACCATTCCTGTGAGTTTGTGTATAAAATGTCTTAACCCAATTGTGACCGGAAGGCACTTATTCTTTGATTGGAGTGTAAAATTTTGACTTTTTCAAGTTTCCGTTTCACTATTTTTTAATAACTTCGCTTGTGTTGGTCGGATCAAGACCAAAACACTTTCGTTTTGTCTGTAATGAATCTCTCTTTAAAATAAAAATAACTTATATTAATTTCCTAACCTAAAAAAAATTCAAAACTGCCGCCATTGATGGGTCGTAGTTTTTTATAGAGAACTTTAGTTTTAATTTATATTATGGTGTGAAACTTTAGGAAGTTGTAGCTGATATAGTAACAAATTCATATTGCTAGTTTAGTCCAAAAATATTAAGAACAACGGCTAAAATTGGCATTTTGGTTCGCATTTTTTTTTTCATATTTGTTGTGAGCAATTGGTGGTACCGCAATAATTCTTATCTTGAAATGTAGAAAACTTAATGCTCTTTCAGATGAAAACAGAAACAATCTCATCAGACCATTTTTTTCTTCTGATTTATTTGAAAAAAAAATAATTTTTTTTAACTGTTTAACAAATCCAATTTTAGTGTATGAAATTTTATTCTCTTTTCACGTATTTTTGAAAATTAACTCCTAAAAACTATTTTTTCAACATTAAAATTGGTTTTAGGGTCAAAAAATTGCAAAAATTGATATTCTTTTCTAAAAACTTTCGAAAAAATAGTTTTTCTGATAATTTTTTGAAGGAAATTTTTGGATTAAAAATAATTTTGTTTGAAACTGCCAAAGAAAATCATTTCTTTCGCAAATTTTCGAAAAATAAAAAATTTTTGCTAGTTTTTGAGCTTAAAACTAGTTTTATTGTTCAAAAAATACTCTTAAGAGCTTTTTTATGATTAATTTTCAAAAATACGTAAAAGGAGAAAAAAATTTCCACCACTAAAATGGTTTTGTGGTCAAACAGTTAAAAAATTTAATTTTTCTTTGAAACGAAATCGGAAGAAAAAATGGTCTGATGTAATTGTTTTTGATTTTATCTGAAAGAGCATTAAATTTTCTACATTTCAAGAGAAGAATTATTGCGGTACCACCAATTTGCACACAACAAATTTGAAAAATAAAATTTGAACCAAAATCCAAATTTTAGCCGTTGCTTTCAATATTTTTGCACCAAACTTGCAATATGGATTTGTTGCTATATCAGCTACAATTTTCTAAAGTTTCACATCATAATATTAATTAATTAAAACTAAAGTTCTCTATAAAACACTACGGCCCACCAATGACGGCAGTTTTGAATTTCTTTTAGGTTAGGAAATTAAAATAAACTATTTTAAGCCAGGCAGTTTAACAGAGAGATTCATTACAAACAAAACGTAAATTTTTTGGTCCTGATCCGACTAACACAAGCGAAGTTATTAAAAAAATAGTAAAACGGAAACTTGAAAAAGTCAAAATTTTATACTAAAGTCGAAGAATAAGTGCCTTCCGGTCAAAATTGGGTTATACATTTTATACACAAACTCACAGGAGTGGTTTCGACCGATTAAGACAAAAAATTGCTGTTACAAAAAAAATCCAAAAATGAGAATAAATTTTGGTTCGTTGACTACACTAGTAATAATACTAAAGTAGAATGAAAATTGTGCATTCTTTTAGTGCTTACTCGGTGACCAGACTGATAACATTTTCCATAGATTTTTAAAATTAATAAATCCTGCAGTGTACAATGTGCTTAGCAACAATTTATAAGATACAAAGTCACTGGTACATATTATAATATATTTTTTTGTTATAATCTAAACTTCTTAAAAATGTGGACGTAGAGAAGGCAAATTGTAGAACCTAAAATATTTTAGAAATTACTTTAAGAACTGCAGAGTTCCGTTTTTATTTCGAGAGACAAAGTTATACTGCACATTTCACATTCTACCCCAACTACAAAAACTGCAAACGTTTCGTTAATGTCTCAAAAATTGGACTATGTTGTGCAACTGTTTTTTGTTGTTTCTACTAATCTAAACTTCTTAAAAATGTGGACGTGGAGAAGGCAAATTGCAGAACCTAAAATATTTTAGAAACTACTTTGAGAACTGCAGAGTTCCGTTTTTATTTCGAGAGACAAAGTTATACTGCACATTTCACATTCTACCCCAACTGTAAAAACGGCAAACGTTTCGTTAGGGCCCCAAAAATTGGACTATGGTGTGCAACTGTGTGGCTACAACTTTGCCTCTGACTATCATACACTTACATTTATTAATGTTGGAGGGTTCATATCAATTAGACCCCAAGCAGTGAAACGAATTTCTTGTTGTGCCTGCTGGATCATTAACAATGTCGCTTTCTTCAATTTCAGATAGTGTTTGGAATACCAATTTGAATTATAAATTGCAGTTGAAACATATTCTATCTGCAAAAATATCAAAGATTAACAAAAGTTGAGTTTTTAATTCTTCGGAAGTATGTATACCTCATCCGATATAGTAGCTAAAGGAATGCAATAGAAACAAAGTTGTGTAACATATACTACACAAACAACTCCAAATTTCAATTTCGTTGTTATGTTTAAACTAAAATCATATTATTTGGTAAAATATAATTTTATTTAAGAATATTGATTATACCTTTCAAAAGTTGCATATACTGAGATACAGATCAATGGGGCTGAAGTTGCGTATTCAACCATAAACATTGAAGAATAAAAATCTTGGAACAAATTTGTGTAACTGAAAGGTAAATTAATGTTAGATATGGCTTATGCTTATTATTAAATAATACAAAGAGAGATGACTAAAGTGTCATTGAGCACAACATGGTTATCACTAGGGTTATCATCAAGTAGAGACATCAAACATCATCTACGTCTTTAAGCATGCATTTAAAAGATGTGAAAAAATTCAAAAACACCCTTGTTAAGGATCACCCTACTGTATACATAGTGGAATAGAGATATGGACTATCAGTCGAGTTACGGATGTTATAGCTCCCACTGGCGAAATCAACTAGTGCGGGAACATTAAAAAAAATGGCTTTCTTCTTGCACTTTCACGTTTTCTTACTTAAAATGAGAAATAACTCCAGCTGTAATCGACGGATAAAAAAAGTTATGATAAGGAATTGTTTGGGATTTAATACCGAAAAATTCTAGTCCAATTGCGAGACTTTTAATACATTAGATTTGGCTAAAAACCTTCCCGAAGTTACGAGGTTGTCAAAAAATGTTTTCTTGATTTATTCTGAAAGAAATAAGCCAATTTTGCCGTGCATAAAAAGACGTTACTTGACTTATAAAATTAGCCTGCCAAATAGGAGTTTGTAAACTGGATTTAAACAGCTATACCTATATTATACAATTACAATAGAGAGCCTATACAATTCTAAAAATTTTTTTTTCAAATCTCTCTTTTTTACTGTCTTATTTGATGAAATAAAAAAGAATTTCTTTTGTCGTCATTTACTAAGGTTTTTTGGTATTTTCGTCATTATGCTCTTTATAAAAACTGTTCTATATCTTCCCATTTGAACTAAAACCAATTTGTGTATGTGTATGCTTAGTAAAAAATATTTTTTGAGACCTTTTATTTAAAAAAAGAATTGTTAAATTTGGTCAAATAGAAGAGTAGAGAGTTGCACTTTTGTGTTTACAATTGCAGTTGCCGAACGCCTAACCTTTTTAAGGTAATTTTTAAGTCAAATGAATGGCAGAACATTTCCTCGTTCATTTATTTTATTTAAAAATATTATGCACTTTTTAATTCAACACCAGAATAAAAAGAATGTGTCGCAGCGCAAGAAAATTTTTCTAAATCCAAAGAGTTTGGATGTAACCATGGTAAAATCATGCAAAACTGCTGCTAAAAATGTTCTGCCTTTCATTTGACTTAAAAATAACCTAAAAATGTTAGGCGTTCGGCAACTGCAATTGCAAACACAAAAATGCAACTCTCTAGAGGTAACCCAAAGTAAGGTGAATCCACCACGTGATGACCGTTAAAGTTGCGCAGTAGATTAGTGCGGTCGTTGCTTAGAAACGAACCTAGACAGTGCCGTCGTATACATTACTTTTGTCAAAGCAAAATAATTACAACCATTTTAATAATGTGAAGATCTCATTCACAAAGTATTACACCAGTAATTAATTATTAATAGTACTTCAAATAAAAATTTAAATTAAGTAATTATTTTGAATTTTGACAACTTTTAAAAATAATTTTTTTGACAGAAGAAATAACTAGCTCCGCCAATGGGTTCTGAAGCCACGCCTCGCGCAGGTTTGGTCACGTGGTGGATTCAACTTACGTTGGGACTACTATACCCTTCTATTTGACCAAATTTAACAATTATTTTTTTAAATGAAAGGTCTTCTAAAACTCTTTTTTACTAAGCATATACAAACTGGGTTTTAGTTCAAATGGGAAGAGGTATGAAATGAGAGTTTTCATAAAGTACATAATGACAAAAATGCTAAGAAAGCATAGTTAATGACGACAAAAGAAATTCTTTTTATTTCATCAAATAGGACAGTAAAAAAGAGAGATTTGAAAAAAAAATTATTCGAATTCTATAGGCTCTCACAAAATGGAAACACCTTCAACAAATTGTGCAGAAATCTGTAACACCGATTTCGTACGCGAGGGGTACGCGAATTAGAAATAATGTTAAAAAGCATTTAAAGTATTAAATATTTTAAAATGATTTTAAAATTACGAATAATGACTTGAAAATATTAAGGACGTTAACAAGAAAAATTAAAATGATGAAAAAATATATTTGGGATACCTGAAGGGCCAAAATAAATTAAAATTAATATAAATAATTTTAATATCGGGTGGAATGAAATTAAACCGGGACGACCTCGAGAATTTACACTACGTTAGGTTGTAAACGTCGGATAAAGATTTATACCATTGCATCGCAGATGATACAAAAACGCAAGATCTGGTAGCTGCTGGTGGATTACGTACGAATTATTTTTAATAAAAAAAACTCGGGCGTGATTCGTAACACTCTGACACGTGTAGAAAAACGCATCGTTACATATCCATAATGTAGCTGTTGAAATCCAGTTTACAAACTCCTTTTTAATAGCAAAATAATACTTTTATCCACGACCGTCCAGTAATACGTTCATTACTCTATGATTTTTGACCAGTAATGTGTGTCATTAGATTACTCACTAGTTGCAAATCATTGAATAATATACATATTACTCAATGACTATTACATTACTCAATGGTTGACCGGGCGACACAGGGGATTGGAAAACTTATATAGCCCCGTTAGTTGTCAACGTATCAAAATGAAATTTCCTATGAGTTATAGTCATATAAATTGCAATTTGTTTAACTGCTTTTGAAAATTCTTCCACTTCCTATTTCGCCGGAAATGAGGTAAACTTTCGATTTTTAAATGCAACACTATATATATTTTTACATTTTTTTTACATTAAATTTTGAATACATTTACATAAAAAATTAATTTTTTAAAATGAATAAAAATTTTTTTTTCAAAAAATGCTCGCGTATTCAATGTATTTTATTTTTTACTTTATAATATTTGCAGTCGTGGATAAAGTATAGTATAATATACTATTATTACATCGTCTTAATTTCGACTTTTTCTTAGATCTCGAAACTTGTAAGTATTAATAGTTTGCAAAATGCTTTATACTCACTCAAATTATTCACAAAATGATATATTAGAACATCAAACTTTTTACATGCTCAAATATTCCTAATTAAATTTACACAATTAGCTTTACCTAGGTACATACCTGCATAAGAATCTGTGATGTTCGACATAAACTTTTAACTGAGAATAGAAATTGTCGAGATCTTCTTCAGATTCGATTTGCTCCACATCCATTCTTTCTAAGTGATCGCTCAAAATTTTAAATTGAATTATTATTTCATAACAAAATCCAAGAAATATGCCCTCAGTACAATAAGAGAGAAAACTAGCAAATATATAGGTTAACAAATATGCGGGTAGGGCAACTTTATACAATTTTGTATATTCAATCGTACTCCAACTTCCCGCTGGTAGTTTTCGATTCGTAGCATACATTGTAATTAACAATAGCCAAAAGACCACAAAGAGAGACCAAAGAAACAACTTTTGTACAATTATGACCGTTGATAAAATTTTATCAACTTCTTTTTGAGTATTTTTTGAACATTCCTTACTGTTCCAAAAATTATCTCGTAGTTCAATTAAATTTAAAAATTTTTTTTTATTAAACATAATTAATATTACTTTAGATAATATCTACAAATCGAAAAATATTTCATAAATGTATAAAAATTTAATAAATTAGATCAACATTTTACCTGCGAAACTGCTATAATCCATTGTACGTTATCAATGATTTCAAAAATTCCACTTTGAATATAAAAATGTTGCATAAAACTAACAATTAACACAAAAATCAATAAGAAAATCGCCCCCGTTTTAAGCAGAATATTTTTTGAAGAAATTGGAACCAAATAGCCCATTTGATTCAAAACTAATAATTGGGAATTTATCAATTCTTTCTCCATATTTAAATATCACACTCCAAAATAGTAGTATTTGTCGAAAAATGCCACTAACGATCGTTAGGAATATTCAGAACTAACTGAAGGATTAAGCATCGTTCAGAGATTAGCGACTGTTTTGAAAAACACTAAAATCCACCAATCATATTGAGCTAAATATTGACGTCAGCTTATTCCTTTATCTATAGCGCAGTGTGATTGGTTGAGTTGGCCAATTGAAAATCTTGTCTGATATTGTATTCCATGGTTTCACCACGTCTTTTATACTGTTTGGTATAAAATATAAGCACATGCCCACAGAACCTTTCAGCACTTTCAGCCATTTATTATGAATTTCTAATGAGGTAATATTCAATATAGCATCTGAATAAAATACTAATATTGAATTTTAAACTGCATAGGTTCAATTAAATAATTTAAAATTCAGCTTTTTTAATAGTTTCCTTAGAAGTAATAAAACTAATAATAAAATGAAGAATTAAATAATGCATTTAAAATTACAGTTGCGTTAAAATCTACTTTTACCATGTAATGAAAAAGCTTCTGTATAGTTTTGTTCATTAAGGGGGGAACATGATTATTGGAAAATAATTTAAAAAATCTTCAGTTTGGTGCGAAATAAACAGGCAAAACTGAAAACCGCCGTTTCTGTTTATAAAAATAAATTTAAGAAAATAGCTAATTTCTAAAAATGTTCGGTTGCTTTCTAGTCTGGTGCACTACTGAAATTTTACATAGTGAACCCGGGACGAAATCGCATAAAGCTGAAACCTTCGCGATTGTGTAGTACCTACTTCACACAAAACAGTACTTTTTCTCCTAATAAAACAAAGTACTATAATATTTTGAAAAATCGCAAATGAGATTCTTTTCGTATAATGTACAACTACCTATCTCTAGTTTTCGAGATAATTGCAAAAATATTAGTCAAGGACTGGTTTTCAAAAAAAAACGGCCGAAAAAATGAAATGCCGCTTGCATAAAATAACTTTTGAGCCTTGTCTATATGATAAAAAGCGTAATTTTAGAAATCCAAACACAATTTTGGGAGTGTTCCACTCTTGGAAGGGTGAGGACTTTTAGTATGATAATAAGGGCTATAAGTACTACACCAATCGCAAACTTTAGAGCTTTATGCCAATTAGTCCAGAGTCTAATGCTAAATGCACTGTAGTATTCTTACTTCTTACTAAATTTCATTTTGAAAACCCAGGCTGTTCAAAAAAGCTGATATTCATAAAGTTGGTCTAAAGTGGACCGTGGACCCTCATTTAGGTCTTTAGGTGAAGCTCTGAGCAGGATTCTAATTCCGCTAATTTTCTTCAAACACCTGGACCTTATACATTGACTTTTATTTTAATCAGAAGCAATGTAAAATAAACTCCTCCTTTTATTATTTACTGAAAACCTACTATGTTTTCATTTTATGTTATTTGTTATTGCATGACAATAATTAATTGTGTGAATCGATTGTAGGAAAATGAATGTGGATCGTTTTGTCGAACCACCGGTTGCTGCCAGTGTTCCAGTTCTATTTTGAATTAATTGTTTTGTACTTATTAATTATTGCAAATTCATAATTAATTTATTTCTGAATCCGAGACTGTTAAAAAACATTCGTAACTTTAAGAGCGTGTAGTACGCATTAATTAATTAAGCTCAAATCAGCTCAAATAAATAAAAAATAAAATAGTCTCGTTAGTGTCCAAAATTTTAAGAGAGTTTAAGAGCATTAAAATGAGAAAAAATCGACGCGTCCATGACAAAACGACTCAAGCGCCAAATAAAAAAATTAGTTAGTTCTTAGAAAAGTAGTGTTAAACTTTGACCCACATCATTTGAAAACTACACGTAAATTTACAAAATCGTGGAACGATTGTTTCTTAACGCTGTTTCTCATTGGCCTATTAAAACATTTTTTGAAGGAAGTGTCATTTTTTGACAATAAGTTAACCAAAATTACTTTTATTTAAATTATAGAATAGCACTACATTGTTTGGCATAAACCAATAGGTATATTTTTTACTACGGGTTGCTGAGCAAACCATGATGCAGTAATTACCAGTGCGGGTCAAACTTTAACACTATTTTTCTAAGGACTGAAGAACATGGTCTAAAAAAAATTGCTGACGCCTTTAACTTTTCATAAGTCTACCACGGTGGATATCAATATATACGTGTATTTCAAAATCACCCTGTATATTATTTATACAGGGTGTATCCGAAGTAGGTGGACAAACTTCAAGGAGACGTTCCTTACCTAAAATGAAGGTACCCGTATTTTTTTGTTTTGGTCAATTCCAATTTTTGACCGGTGTAGGAGCCCTTAACCGCGGGCCCCCTAAAACACTATTTTGTTAACAGTTTAGAAGCCCCATAACCGATTTTAATAAAATTTGGTATGGGAACTAACAAAGTGAATTAACATAAGTACCATATCCGACTTTTATAAAAGTCGCTAGAGGGCGCTAGTTACGGTCAACTGATCTTGGTTTTTCTGCAATAACTTTTTTGGTCAAAACATTTTTCAATTTTTTTATTGCATAATTAAATGTACAATTTCATTATCTAAAAAAAAGTATTGTTAATCTTTTTCGTAAGGTACACAATTAGAAAGAAAAGGACGAAAAATACAGGCCGAATGCATAAATTTTGAACTATATTTTCTCAATCAAAAGATGTCGGAAAGCTGATTTTTTCATTTTTAAAGATTGTGTTATAATTTCTAAAGTAAAATTGCACTAAAATTAGAGGAATTATAAATACAAGCTTTAAAAATGAAAAATCAACTTTCCGACTATCTTTTGATTGAGAAAATAGTTCAAAATTCTCGCATTCGGTCGGTATTTTTCGTCTTTTTCTCAAAAACTGTGTATCTTAGGAAAAAGATACACACACACTTTTTTTAGATAATGAAATTTTACATTTAATTATGAAATAAAAATATCAAAAAATGTTTCGGCCAAAAAAGTTATTACAGAAAAACCAAGAACAGTTGTACGTAACTAGCGCCCTCTAGCGATTTTAACAAAAGTAAAATAGGTACTTATGTTAATTCACTTTGTTAGTTTTTATACCAAATTTTATTAAAATCGGTTAAGGGATTTCTAAAATGTTAACAAAACAGTGTTTTAGGGGGCCCTCTGTTAGGGGCTCCCACACCGGTCTAAAATTGGAATTGAACAAAACAAAAAAACACGGGTACCTTAATTTTAGGTAAGGAACGTCTCCTTGAAGTTTGTCCACCTACTTCGGATAAACATGAGAGTTAGCGTGGATGTGGATGTTGTGATTTCATCGATTTCATTTTTTTTTGCCGTTAGTGCCGTTCAGGCACGTAACTGTAACTAGCTTTAAAAAATCAGGTGGGCCCAGAGCGGGCCCAATTTTTTTTGGGCGGACCAAGTACAAGTACGAAATTTTTAAAGATTATAAGACCGTGGACTCTTAACAGAAAAAAGGGGTGATCGTATTCAGGCTGAGCTCTTGGGGATAAGCTATTTGATACTCACATAACACGAAAATCTGGTCCTTCAATGAAATTGTTAAAAATATTCGGTAAAAAAGTTTACAGTATTCGGGTTGCCACTTTGCCATTCTTTCATTTAGATGATATTAATCGACCAAAAAATTTGGCATCCCTCCACAGTAGCTTACTCAGCGTTGAAGTTGGGCCGAAGTCCACATTTTCAGACCATACAACTCCCAAACAGTATTCGGGCTGTCTTTTGGCAAATCAACTATTTTTGCCCTAACAATTAAGAATTTGCATTTGGCACCCCTCTCTGGTGGCTTACCCGCTCTCCTCACTAATTAAAAGTTGTGTGTGAAGAGTTGATAAAATACCTGACAGTATTTGGGCTAAAATTTTAATAGTAACTCACTGGTAGTGTACATGATCAAAAAATGTCATTGGCATCCAAATTCGATGGATGCTTCAGAATGCTTCCCAAGAAAGAAATGAACTTAAAAGTAAGCTTTTTGCAATAGGTGCATGACAGTATTTGGGCTCAAATTTTTATAGTAACTCACTGGCAGTATATACAAAGATCAAAACAGTCATTGGCATCCGAATTCAGTAGATTCTTATATGTAAATAATAAATTGCTTACTTTTGAAATGTGCCGAATGTAGATTTGCGTTTCCTACATTTATAAAAATGCTTAGATTTCGCTATCTTTACTTTCATTTTTCCAGGGTTGGCATAAGGGTGGGCCAGCAATAATTTTGGGTGGGCCAGGACTCACCCTGGCCCACCCGTAGTGGCCGTAGTTACGTGCCTGGTGCCGTTGTACTTTTCTTATGACTTACTAAAAGTTTTACTATTAGCAAATTATTTATTGTTTATTCAACTGCAAGATTTTTGTGTATGAAAATCTGTCAAAAACCCGTGTAAAAAGGACCTGGGTATTTTTCATCCATTTTATGTAAATCTGTTGATCATGAGAGTCGTGAGAGTCATGCATCCTACTGTTAAAATACACTACTATTTTTTTAGACTCCCTACATAAAATTACAAGGTGTTTCTAAAGTCGTCACAGGCTGAGTTTAAATGTTTTTACAGGGTGGTGACCGGCCTTCTCGGCCATAGAAATTTAACACGTCAAATCATATACTTCGGTAATTTTCTGCTTCCCAATTTATTTTATAAAAAAAATCTTTAAATAAAAGTTTTAGAGCATAAAATTTATTTATTTTTTAATACTATGAAATATTTAAAATAATTTTATTTAGGTGCTAAAAAGTCCTGTTATAATCAAATTACAGTTGTTACTCTTATTATGTTGTAAGTCTCAAAAACTTCTTGATTTAATTATTCCTTTATTTAAAATTTAATCGCAAAATTAAACGGTTTTCATGTCGTTTCTCGACATTATTATCGTTTAAGAAACAACTGTTTAAGAATACAACTGGAATCAATTATTAAATAATTGCATTGCATTTTAAAGTATCAAGTGGGTAACTAGGTACATAATTTGCAAATAAATATTTAATTCAAAACGTGGAACTATAAATGATATTTAGCTACAGCCACTATTAATTATCATCAAGCTGTTGTTATTACGTTAATTAGACCTGCATAAATTTAGAAGTGCATCCCTAAAATGTCTATAAATATTTAAGTCCCTATATCTTCTTTAGGGATGAATTTTCATAAGCATTTAATTATGATCCCAAAGAATTTTATTTTATTTATTTAATTGCTCAATGTTTACGACCTTCTGCAAAACAGAGTCGAAAAACCGAAAAACAGGATCAAAGGGGGTGTAAAGCAAAAAAACTTTTATTCACTAAAAAATGCTAAACAAATATCTAAGAACAATGGTGAAAACCGCACATTTTTAGCACAAATATTATCTGAGATATAAACTCCTTAGTTCGAAAATTGTGACGTCAGATAGACAAAAATTTTATGATTGACCCTCGTTGCTTAGTGATATAGTTCTATACTTCAATCTCACAATTCGAGATAGTGACTCATCCTAATATGTGTTCACAAAATTTAGCTAGCTATAGCGCGGCTTCTATTGAGATAGATGCAGAAAACACGTGCCGCTTTAATAGAATAACGTACTTTACTATAATTTGACAGAAGCTGACAGAAGCTTAGTAGTAGAAGTGGATCCGAGTACGAACGATTGTTCATAATGCTGTACCGAAAAATCTCGATGTAATCTCGTCTTTATTCTATAAATGACATAACTGTCTACATTTGTGAAACTCAACTATAGTACATTAATTTATAAACTGCTATTGGACTAATTGCGACTATTGTCTTCATGACGTCACGAATTTTACTTAAAAGTCTTCTATCTTCCGAACGGTCCATCACACAGACGAGGGGTTTGAAAATTTGTTCTTAGAATTCCCTGTACTACAACTTTCATTTTTGGTTTACACCCCCTTTAACTCTTTCTTTGTCCCAATTTAAGCACCTTTGTAACTTGATAAAGTATCGTCATTTCAGTAACTTAAAATAATAAGGTTATAGTTTTATTATACAGGGTGTCCGACATAAGCCTCCTTTCCTTGAAGTTAGTGATTGCTGAGCTCAAAATAGAGCGATGAAACAGAATTTACATTAGTCCAAACTCCAAAGTTGCTTGCCTACCAAGTTACAGACGTATTTTAAGTTCTTAAAAATAAATCCATTAATAACAACTAATAAACGTAACATTGGAATTATGGAACATTGGTACAACTAAAGTTGTGTAATATACTTTTTCTTGATGCGTAGACAAACCTGCTAATCAGTAAAAAACGAAATGGTTTTTCTGAGGGGGTTTGATGCCCCTTCCTCGATGTTGATACACCCTTAACTTTTTGTGAGGCAATCATATTGGAAAAAAATTAGAAATTACAAAAAGGATATTAATAATTAACAAAATTTAATCTCTTCTAAAATTGTCATTAGGCAAAAGGTTTGAACTATTCGCGAAAATCACAAAGGGTGTGACACCTATCGGTTAAATATGAAACACCTTCCATGGGGGATGGGGGCTGTCACGTGTTATTTGTTTACAATTTTTATCTAAATTTTATGGGGGGCGTCAACATAACCTCAATAATAAAAATTTATTTTAGCGATAGAGCTACAAAAAGTACTTAAAACTTTAAAATTTAAATAAAAATATGTTATAAATATTAAATACAATCGCATATAAACATTAAACTTGATCAAACCAATGTAAATAAACATTCTAGTCTTCATTCTATAAATGACACAACTGTCTACATTTGTAGACAAATAGTATAGATAAGTTTTTTTGCTATTTTTTTAACGATATTTGTAATAAGCAAGTCAAATTTTACAACTAAAACAGAAAATAAACGATTTTAAAAATCCATGCCTTCCTCCTTGTTAAATTTAGGGATAAAAAAGTAACATTGGCAACTACGCGCAGTACCATTTCACTCCAAACGCTTTTTGAAGGGAAGTTTATTTTGACAGTTCATCAGTCGTTGCGTCACGGTTTATCAATTTCAAAATTTTTAGTAAATCTATCCAAACAATATTCCTAATTTTAATGAAAATTTAAAAAAATTCAGAAGTTATAACCTAAAATACGGAAGTTACTTTTACTTATTGATTGGCTATCGTTTTATTATTACATAAAAATTGTAGTTTTTATCATGTTTTAATTGAACAAATACACTGTAATGGAATTTACCCATACCGAAGTTTAATTTACACCATTTATATTCGTAGAGTCATTGACTTGATTGAGGACGTTTTTAAAACTCTCGTTATCTTAAAATGGCAGAAGGTCCTAATTTAACCAATTCAGATAATTTAAACACAAAACACGGTAATTTTATATGTGGAGTTGTTGAAGGTAAGTTCTTACGTTTTGTAATTCTTGTTTTTACAATAAGAAAATCTTATAGGATTTTACGGAAGACCGTGGACCACCGAACAGCGAAAGGATTTATTTCAAAAGTAGGTAGCCATAACTGTGCTTTAGTACATTGACCGATTAACATATATTGCAGGTTAAAAAAATGGGGCTTAGATTCGTACGTTTACGCCCCAAAAGATGACTACAAACATAGAGCTTATTGGCGTGAACTTTATACAGTCGAAGAAGCAGAACATTTAACAAGTTTAATTACAGCAGCTAGAGATAACAATGTAACCTTTTATTATGCATTATCACCTGGCTTAGATATAACTTACAGTAGTTCGAAAGAAATAACCTCGTTAAAAAGAAAACTAGAACAAGTAGCACAATTTGGTTGCAATGCCTTTGCTTTATTATTTGACGATATCGAGTCAGAAATGTCGGAAGCTGATAAAGAGATTTTTCAATCATTTGCACATGCCCAGGTTTCGATAACTAATGAAATTTATCAGCATTTAGGTCAACCAAAGTTTTTACTTTGTCCGACTCAGTATTGTGAATCGAGAGCAGTACCGACTATTACAAGTTCAGAATACTTAAATACTTTAGGTTCTAAATTAACTCAAGAAATTGATATTATGTGGACTGGTAGGTTAGGTTTTAATTTTGTGACGAATGAAGTTGATGGGTTTTATTATTGTAGGTCCGAAAGTTGTTTCGCGTAGTGTGACTGTGGAATCGATTCAGAAAATATCAGATGTATTGAGACGTCCTCCTGTGATTTGGGATAATATACACGCAAACGATTATGATCAAAAGAGAGTTTTTTTGGGTCCTTATTCGGGACGGTCTCCTGATTTAATACCCAAATTAAGAGGAGTGTTGACAAATCCTAACTGTGAATATGGTGCCAATTTTATCGCAATTAATACGCTCGCACAGTGGTCTAGGTGTAATGTGAATGGACAACGAGATTTAACTTTGAGTAAGGAAGAAGCACTATTTTATGAATAGATTTTACTTGTTATTTTTAGATGATACAGTGTCGGCCGATATAAAGCTTGAAACTGAGACAGAAGATGGTTTATCAGGTGAAGATGTACCTGCAACTTTATCACCTAATATGTATCATCCGAGATTAGCTCTTAGAAACGCCATAAAAGAATGGTTACCTGAATTCTCGAGACATAAAGCCGCTTGGGGTCCAATCGCTAAGCCTCAACCAGCCGTAACGGTTGTTCCCGTACCCATAATTCCTTCTATTAATACATGTATGAGTTTGACTACTACTACATCAACTACCACAGCTGGTGGGATTTTGACTACACCTTCAGTTAATACCACGCAGTTACAAGCATTAGCCGAAGTGTGCAGCACTGTATCTGTAAGTTGAAAATTTTTGATTAACCAAAAATACTACTGGGATATATAGTTGTTTTGGATTTATCTAGATAAGTTTGCAAGTTAAATAATTCGTAATTTAATTTATTTTTAAGGTTACTGGAACTGAAAGTTTAGTTAGTTCGATGCCAGGCCCCGTTATGAACTCTTTAGTATCAGAAACAAAAGTGGTATGTAACAATTCAATTCCTAATCCTATTACTCCTGTACCTATACCCATTTTACCATCTGACTCATCTAAAAGCATCACAATTTTAAATGGAACTCATCTTAAGTTAGAAAAAGGAAAAATGATAGCAAATAATGGCAAAAAGTGTCAACAAAACGGAGAACATGTTGAAGATGATTTAACTTCGAGTAGCGAATCGGGACAAGTTTCGATGAATACTGATCCTAGTAACGACTGTAACGAGTCGAGTTTTAGTCCTTCTGAACCTATGGATTGTAATAGTACACCAAACGCATCACCTTCTCACGTTAATAAATGTTGTAGTTCAAGTGAAGATGTGGCAATGATTGAAACTTCTGTAAGTGTTTATTAATCTTAACTTTATCCGCTTATATTTTTTTTGTAGACATCCAGTGGAAGTATGCAAGTTGAACCGATCGATACGAGCAATAATCATGAGACTAAGTAATAATTCGCTTAGTTCTATTTAAAAGTTTGTTAACAAAAGTTATATTTTAGAAAAGAATGTGATTTAACAATGGAAGATCTTTCTCTATTGTGTGATCTTTTTTATTTACCTTTTGAGCATGGCGGTCAAGGATTACAATTGTTACAAGAATTTAATTGGTTGAAATCGAACGCACCTTTGGTTATGGATACGACTCAACCTCCTAGTAAAGCAAAGCCGGAGGTAGATTTAATTTTTGTTACAATAAAAAATGTATTAATTAATTATCGTAGGTACAAGAATGGTATGCAAGAGCTGAAAAAATGAATGAAATGGCCGTAGCTGTTAACAAACTGGCAGATCATTTAACAGCTTGTAACAATCGTGAACTTCTCTATGATTTATATTCTTATGTGTGGGACATAAGAGGCGTTATTTCTTTACTTAATTCATACGTAAAGTGGTTGGGTACGTAGTCAATCAAACTCAGTCGAAATAATTTTAAAAATGTGAACTCGAAATGAAGTTGGTCATAATGAAATTTTTCTTTTCTTTTGCTATTGCGTAAATTGAAAGCGAAAAGTGTATTTTTTACAGTGACATCATACTTGGCGTTTGTTTTTATTACAGGTTTTTCCAGAATTTGCGCTTGCGATTGATTATTATTATGCATAAGGCGTCAATTACCTTTAAAAGAAAATAAAAATATTATTTGTCCTTTTACACTTTATTTCGAGTCATATTTAATTTTCAGGTAGTATGGTATTTTTCAAAATATAAGAAGAGACTTTGTTGTTTTATGTTATTAATGCAGCTAGGTGCAATAGAAGAATGTGTGATAATCGAAGCACTAGGTAGAAAGATTCAGAAGCACAATTCTTAACATCCCAAGCATTTATGACTAAAATGAAATAGTCGCTTTTTTATATTTTGAAAAAAATTATATTTGTGTATATGCGTAAAACTGGTAAAACTGTTTTACATATTGCTTTTAAGGCTTAGATATACCAACGCGAGCGTTTAGCGAGTGAACGAATTTAAAAAATTGCACACTTCAGTCTCTAAGTGTGGGGTATTAGCAGTCAAACAATTTTTCAACACGTAAATAAGTCGCTCTCTCCAAGCTCACGTTCTCTTTGGTCTACATAAGTCTAAAATTATTCTTAAACTTGCATTTGTTTTATGTAATGTTTCAGTGTAAACTGGACATTAAATTACAATTAACTAAATCCATTGTTTACTTACAGCGGAGAATGGAAGGCTCAGTTTATATTAAAATGTTATTAAAGTAAAGCTTGAAGAGTCTAATAATTTGAAATTTTCATAATGTTAATATTCAAAATTGAATAACTTCAAGCTTTTCAAGAGATCCTGACGCTTTTTAGTTTATAAAATTGTGGCGATGTCCACTTATAGTTAATAATTGGACATGAAAAAGTGCAAGTTTTAGAATTATGTTATGCAATTGCTAGGGATGGAACAAAAATAAGTACTAGAATATTTTTTGAATGAATTTTTAGTTTAATGGAAATTCTTTTATACTTTTAACTGCATATTTCAATCAAGAAAAAAATTTTTTTATTGCATTTCTCGACATTTTGAGTCCCCCTGATTCCAAAAATGCAAAAAAAAGTTTTCGATTTTCTAACAGATTAAAATGTCATAGCTGTGGGCAAAAACTACGAACCGATTTTGATGAAATTTGATTTTACACTTTAAAAAAAAATTTTTTTATTGCATTTCTCAACGTTTTGAGTCGATGTTTGATTCCAAAATTTTTTAGATTTTTTGAATCAAAGTATGTAATTATGTCAAGGTCCACCTTCCTGGAGCAATAACTACTGAAGCGTTTTTGATGAAATTTGTTTTTAGCTACTTAAAAATTATTTAATCGGTAAACTTAGCTTTTATAATGTTATACAGGGTGTCCAAAACTAAAGTGGTTATTTAGAGCGCATATTTGCAAATTTCAGCAAAATTCATTTTTGCATGGTTATAAGATAGTGCATCTGAGCAGCAAATTGAAAAAAAGAATTTATCATTTTTTAATTCAAAATGGCGGCTAATAGAACGATTGGCTATAAGATAGTGCATCAGTGCCGGGATTCACTAACTTTTTCGGTAGCTTAACGATATCGATAACTAGCGATTGAGGTTATGTTTCGATTTTGTAACTCAAAGTTTTCGATTTTTGTGGATAAATATGTCTATAGCTACCGAAAATCGTTAATTAATTGCAATTTTCTATCTACCTAACGATATATTTATCCATATAAATCTCTAACTTTGAATTATAAAATTCATACTTAACGAATTTTATGGTGACCGACGTCGCTCGCTATCGAAAATAGTTAGTGAATCGCACTACTGAGCCCCAATTGAAAAAAAGAATTTATCATTTTTTAATTCAAAATGGCGGCTAATAGAACGATTGTCCCATTTTGTGGTTTTTCCCTTATAACTTGGCCAGTAGTTACTATTATAAAAAATTCAAAACGGCATTGTAGAACCAAAATATAGGGTTGTAGTCCAAAAAAAGTGCATTTTTAAAATTGTTTCAAAATTGACCACTTTTATGGGGCTAAAGTAGGCCAATATTTTGATATCGATTTTCTCAAAAACTGGCACCAGTATTTGTTTCATTTTTGGATATGTTATATACAACGTAATTCTCTATCTAACTCTAAATTTTTAAACTCTTGTATGATGCGGATTCGGAGTTATGATTTTTTGAATGTCAAAACTTCAAAAAAGTCTAATTTCTTTTGTAATAAAAATGAAAACTTGAAAATGGATATACAGCAAAAATATTTTATTCTGAGGAGCTGTGAACATGCGCAGATACCTAAATTGGTATTTATCCCCACCAACGCAGTAGTCAACGTATTTAAATTATTAAAGGGGCGTGGCCAAACCTGCGCGAACTTACCTCAGATTAAATTATTTTAGTTGTACGTATCAATCACATGAATATCTATTATTTGACACTATTTTCGATTAATAAAACGCTTCCGGTTAAACCGGAACGTACAAAACTATCAAGATTTTGAGGAATACCCTGTATATTTTTCAATATTTTGAAAGCTCGTAAAATTAGCTTTCTAAAGATATCAAATTAAATTTTAATTAATTAAAATACAAAATTATAAGATTTGACGGGTAGGAAAAAGTTCTTCGTATGGCCACTTCCGTTGTTTTTTCAGTAAATCTTGAAACTTATTTTTGATTCATCCTCTATTTAAAATGAAACTAACTTGCTTGCAGTCATATGCACACTAAAGAAAAATTGTAATAAGTGTTCTAATGTAGCAGAATGCTTACACACGTTGGCCATAGTGATTCAACTTTACAACAGCTTTCAACTTGCTTATTTTAAGCAAATGTCAATAAACGTAGGTTCACCTTAATATTAGAAAATGTGTCCTAGTGAACTGGAGATAACACGGCTATTTTTTGTTTTTTTGCTTAAAGGAAGAAAATCTTCTAAAGTATCAATATTGCCTGGTACGGTGTGGTAAGTGGTACTGTGGGATTTTTAGCCACTTAACTTTTACCACGTCTTATGCCCGTATTTATAGACAGATCTCAATTGTATAATACAATAGAAACCAATAGCAACCGGCCTCGTCTCGGTCTTGAGTACGAGCAAGTGCTTGAGATCTGTCTATAAATACGGGCATTAGGATACTGAGTATAGCCTAAAAAGGCTAAAAAGGGGAAGATTAATAAAGACTGGTCTAAAACAAACAAACATTTTATAATAAGAAATAAAGTCGGGACCTTATGAGAAGAATAGGGCGGAGCCAATGTGCTATAACAAAAATGTGTCTGGCAACATCTGGTCGCATCAACTTTAGAAATATAGAGAGTGAGAACACTCGCTTCCTCCATTATTTGTACTACGCAAGATATTGGCTCAGCCCTATTCTTCTCATAAGTTCCGGACCATACATAATACGACGCCAGCTTTCAGAAGGCAATGGCAGACCACCAATAGTAAAATTTCCTAGTCTAGAAACCATGTGTTGGTGTCTTACCATCTAAAAGCGCTTAAATGCTGGAAGAATAAGAAAGATAGCCATGTTTCCCATCTCCCTGGACCTGCGTCGCGTATTTCATTTAGCGAGAATAGAATTCCAAAAATTTGTCGATTTAAGAAGTTTGTTACTAATCTTTGGTTTGAATATGACTTATATTTTGTTACTAATAATTTTTTATAGCGTTTCAAATTTAATTAATAACTTGTTGTTTATTTTCTAAAGCTGGAGGCCATTTTCCTGTATCGATGCCATCCTACACCCAAGGGAATTATACATGTACGCATCATTGTGGTCGTAGTAAGCGCTTTACGCGTCAATTTTTGCGTAACTTGTAACTATTCTTTATTTTATTGCATTATGCGTAGAACTAAATAGCAATTTTGAGTATCGCTCGTAAGCGTCACGCTTCAACAATTGTTTTGAATGAATCTAATATAAGCTTGGGATATGCGTGCGTGCGCGTTTTGTAATTTTGATAAACAATTTTAACGTTTTTTTTACTTAGGGTTTTCGAAAGGTTGGAAAGAAACCTTTATGAGCGGCGAACAAGAACCTTGGGTTTTTCGTGGCGGTTTAACTGCCGATTTACAAGTAATACCAACTTATTCTATCATTTACTACTTATTAATCAAATTTTTTTAGAGATTAATACCAGTCGATTCTGGAAACGACTTGTTTGTTTATAAAGCACCAGACGTACCCACTTCTCGTGTATACACAATACGTCCTTATTTAGCTGAAGACGAAACCGAAGTGTATGACGTTTGTAATCGAACTTGTAAGGATGGTTTGGAAGATAGTCGTCCTTATTCCGAAGGTTTTGTTAATTTACAAGCCGATCGAATAGTCGGTCCTTATTTAACTTTACATCCTGAGTTTTGTATGGTCGTCGAGGACGAAACAGGAGTTGTCGGTTACGCTTGTGCCGCTCTCGATTATAAAAAGTTTCGAATCAAAAAAGAAATCGCTTGGATTCCAGAAATGTGTTCAAAATATCCAATTGACGATTCTTTTAAAGAACTTAGTAAATTAGCGCAGGAAAGCATATCACATTTTCATAATTTCAAAGATGAACTATACGTTAATAGTTCAACTCATCCATCGAGTATTGTTTGTAGTTTGTTGCCTTCAGTTTTAGATCAATCTGTTAGTAAGAGATTAGTCACTTGCCTATTGGCAGCTTTACGAGCCAACGGTGAGTTTTATTTTTTGTCGTGTGCTTTTTAATAATGTTGAAGTTTTAGGTTCGTTCGGTGTTCATGTTGTAATGAATCCTGCAGATAATTACACACAAGCATTTTATGGACGGTTTGGTTTTATAGAAAATATGGTTGATACAATTAAGGGTAAAATCGTGATGGGTCGCACATTTTAATTATTAAATATCGTATTTTAATTATTTTTATTTTGACTGATTTTTTTTGAAATTTTTAACTAGACCTTTATATGCCATCTATACATTTAAGTAATAAATAATAAATGATTTTTGTTTATAAATATAATATGTAAAATAGTACGTAAGTATAATAATTTATATTTTTTGAATTAATAACAATTGCGAGCATTTTTAAGATTAATAATAAGCCAATTTGGAAAACTGATTGTAATTTAAATAGTGGAAAAATTTAATTGAAATAAATCATTTTACACCATCAATTTTGTTTAAAAAAAAAATTTCTGTCTTCCTTTTTTGAATAGCTTCAGCATTTTAAAGGCTATCATTTTTTGCTTGTAATGAAGCAATTGTCTTGTGAAGATCTAAAATCTGAAATAAAAATAATTTATTGAAAAAAGTTGTACAATAGTATATTGTTTGATTAGGAGTAAAAATGTCACTTTTTTTAGTATTTTTACTCCGTATGAAACATTTAATTTTTTCTTCAATCGTAGAACTTAGAAAAAGCAAAAATAAAAATTTTTAAAGTGTCGCCATCTCTTGCAAATTATTTGTAGTTCAATTGTCAAATATTTAAAATATTTTTAAAAATTAACTTTAACTTTTAAAAAGAAGCTAATTATTAAACGCAACGAATAAATTATAACAGAAAATTTATAAAAATATTACCTTTTTACATTACAAATGCTTAGAAATATCATTTTACGTTACAATTTGTTGTAAATATTTAGGGTTAGAATTTACTTTTACCTCCTAGGAGGTAAAAGTAGAACTTTAACCTTACTTGTTCAGTAACAAAATCTCAACTTTTTTTGACGTTTGAAGAAAAAATGATTTACGTTGTGTTAGACAAGGCTCAAAAGTTAAATTATTTTATGCAAACGGCATTTCATATATCATTTTAGTAACGTTTTCCCAATATTTCAACCCTGCTGAATACGAAAATTGCGGTTAGCAAAGCGAAATTTTAACCGGAAGCGTGAGATTCAAGATGACGCCCATGATGTCTGCTTTGTTATTTTTGATAAAATAATTTTGAACAATTAGGACAAATATTGTCATTGGTTAAGATAGATAATTTTATACTCTACAATTTTTATTAGAGGTAAAATTATCTTCAGATCACTCCTAAAAGAGCTAGAGTCGATAAAAGCACCTGTGTTGTCAGTGGTGGCGCCAGGGGGTGGCGAGATGGGGCATTTTACCCACTTCATTCTCGCTATGGTTCAAGTGGCCTCTAAAACCCAGAAGAAGAAAGAAGAGAAAGAAAGTTATTTGTCTTGCTGTAGAACAAAAAATAAATTAATTGCTGTCGTAGAACGTAATATGATATTGAAAAGGATAACCATAACAAAAAATTTTTGAGGCTCTCCTATCCCAAATATAAGATTATTTTTATAAGTTTAAAATAAGAAGTGAAAAAAAAAATATTACTTTGTTCAACAAAACTGAGGCCAATTGTGAACTACTTTGTGAGAGAGAAAAAGCATATCAAGAGTAGGGGAGACCGGGGACAATTGAAACATTTTTAATTGTTTTTCATTTTTCTCCGCTGCTATCATGATTTTCAAAAATTTAATGTGTGCTATAGGCGTTTCAAATTAAGATTGTCGCGCCTCTAACGGATATGTTGATACTAACGATGCAATGATATTCAAGTAACTGCGCATGAGCGCATGTCGAATTTATTGAAATACTCGTTTGTGTTCTTAGTTCTAACCTATAAATTTTGACATTTCACGTTGTTATATTTGTTTTGGGATTTCTTTCTATACGCATAGAATTACACCCGAAAACTGAACAATAAACTCTACGCATAATTTCATTAGAAAACTCTCAACTTCGCATTTGAATACACACGTAAAGTAAACATCATTGCAACGCTAGTTAAAAATCTTGCCGCCAGACAGCGTGTCGCTTAGTTTGAAATGCCTATAGGGACCTCAGTCTTTCTAGTTTCTATTTATATCATTTCGTTAATTTGTAATGATATACAAAAAAGATATTTCAAAAACAGTTGAGGTGGCCGAAATGTTTCATTCGCCCCGTGTCTGGGACGGTTGAAACATCTATCTGGGACAATTGAAACGAATTTACATTAGGTGATTTTATAGTTCAAACATTACTATACTATGGTCAACAATTGTGACAAATATAATTCTTCTGGACGAGTGCACTTATCATAGCAGCATTTTTTACAATCCACCCCCACAGCACATTTTTATACAATCATTCAAATATTTTCTTAATCTCATATTACAGTAATAATTTGAACTATTTGAACTAACGACAATACATCAAATAACAAAATAAAAATGGTTGAAAGTTGATACTTATTGATTTTATTTCATAGTAACTTTTTTTGCACTAATAGAAAAATTTACTATGCATGCACTAAAACATTTTATTAATAATAAAACGATATTGTTTAATTGCAATCGCTAATTGTCTGGTCAGTCTAAGTTGGTCTAAGGAGCATGTAAATACTGTTCTAACGACACATTTGCGTACTAATTTAACCACAAATTCCGCTCATTATGACGACTGTTTCAATTGTCCCTTGTTTCAATTGTCCCCAGTTTCCCCTAATTGTCGCGCTAATATAAGACAGAGAAAACATATCAAGGGATATTATTAGCACCAATCAAATGCGGATAGTCGCGTTTAATCAGTCATCAAAAGCTTCAAGTTTTGCTTCAACTTAGAACGACCGTCGGCATATCTGTTATATTTATTACCCTGGTTTATAGTAATAAAAAATGTGTAGTTTTAAACCGTTAGATATATTTTTCTTTTTGCAATTAGTTCAAACGGTGTCTTTATCTGGCTTGAGCTCTTTAAGAAGCAATCTTCCGGTAATTTTACGTCCAATAAAAATTGTGGAGCACCTTGTATATCTAATTCAGTCAAAATAGTTTTCAAGTTGCAATAATCATTATTCCATCCAAGTAAATCTTAATCAATCAAGCGGACATTCTAGTCGCCATCTTGAATATCACGTTTCCCGTTAAAATTTCGCTTTGGTAACCGCAATTTTTAGATTCAGCGGGGTCGAAATATTGGGAGAACGTCGGTTACAAAAAAGTTATATGAAATTCCTCTAGCAATTCGATACTGGGATTTTGTTCCAATTTCACAGTGTTTCTTCCGACTTTAGCTCCTTAATGAGCGATCTGAAGATAATTTTACCTCTAATGAAAATTTGAAAATTGTAGAGTATTAAAATATCTATTCGAACCAATGAAAATATTTTTCTTAATTGTCCATAATTATTCTCAAATTATTATCAAAAATAACAAAGCAGACATCTTGGGTGTATTCTTAAATATCACGCTTCCGGGTAAGATTCCGCTTTGGTCTTTGGTAACCGCAATTTTCGTATTCAGCGGGGTCGAAATATAGGGGAAAGATCGGTTACCAAAATGTTATATGAAATGCCGCTTGCATGGTTAAGGAGACGTTTTTTTTGAAAACAGTCCTTGACTAATGTTCTTATTTTGGTTTGCATTATTGCATTACAAAGTTGATGCTGGTGAACAAAAAAGAACTCGAGCTTGAGGGTTATTTTGCATAGAAACTAGGTACTTTCATGTATTGTTAAGCATAAATAACAATATTATACAAAGTTGAAAAGGAAATGAAAAAAGTAAAAAAATACTATTTTTATCCAAACGTTTGCAAAGAGGAAACCTTACCTTTTTTATCTGTTCTCCTACAATTCCTTGTTTACTTCTTGGAGACATCGACTCGTCAGTTACATAATCCATATTTTTCATTTGTTCGACGACGTCGTTAATTAATTTTTGTAAATCATTTTCGCTTGCCTTCGCTTCAGGTCTGTGTCTCGAACCGCTTTTATTCGTTTTTATCATGTTATCAATTTTCTTTGCTAGATCCTTTCTTGATAACATCTTACATTCAGGATCCGTATCATACGGTGGTAATTCAAGTTTTACATCTCTCGAACATCTAGGAAGTTCCATTTTCTTTGTACGTCTCCACTTGTTTAACGAGTTTAAATTTCTGAAAATAAAGAAACTAAATTATTTATTTATTTAAATCAACTAACCTTTCTAATAAATTAGTGCCGTAAATTTTGAATCCTTGTCTCACTTTAATGAATTTGTTAAGTTATTTCGTTTTTAAACTTTAGGCACTTACTTTTCTTGTTGCAAAATTTTTTCTTGATCTTCGAGTATTTCTTTAAGTCGTTTCAACCAAATTTGATGCAATTGCTTTTCTGCTGCGCTATCTTCGGCTTTCTTTTTTATATTCAAATACGAATGCGAACGTAAATTTGGTTTTGACGTTTTAACTGTGAGTGTATTATTGGCCGAAGTTGGACGTATTCCGTATAAATTGTCTTTGCTACGCTTTTGTGTAAGATTTTCGTTTGAATCGTCTCCTGCTGGAAGACCGCTTAAACTTTTAACTTTAATAACCGGTGCTCCAGTTTCACCGTTGGACCAATCGTACTGTTGAGCCGATTTGCGTAATATATCTTTAATAGATACTTTAGATTTACTCTTCTTACTTCGTTTAGTACGTTTTTGTTCTACAACTTCAACTTCTGTAGTTTCTTCATCACCATTCTCCATAGCTGCTTGTTTTTCAGCGTGAGAATATTGTTGTTTGAGAAAGCTACAAATCGAAGAAACTCCTTTTTCTAAAACTTCTTTATTTGGATATATGATAGGATTGCCAGATAATTGCAACGCTTTTAAATTTGGAACGAGGCCTTAATAAAAGTCAGTTTTCACGTGATTATTAATTACTAAACTTTTAATTAACTTACCAACTTCATTAGGTAAAGTTTCAATTGCATTATTTTGCAACAGCAAAGTTTCTAAAAACTCGTGATTTTTAATACCCGTAGGAATTGTTTCAAGTTTATTTCCTCGCAAATCTAACCAAGTGAGTCGTTTTAATTTCTCGAAAAGATCTTCTGGAAGGTTTTCTATTAGGTTTCCTTCCAAAAATAACATTTTTAAATTAAACATTTCGAGCACCTTTTCGGGAACCACAATCAAATTTTGTTTGGAATGATCGGAGATTACTTCAACCATCGACATCTTGGTAATAAATTTACCTACAACATGTAACTTCTATAATGACAAACCAAAATAAGTTTATTTTGTTTCTATGGTTGCGTTTAAATAGCTTTATCGATTACAACAAACTGCTACAGTATAGTACAGTATAAATAGTATCACTGTACAACCACTGTACAACTTAGCGAAAAATAGAGGAAATAATTAGAGGAAACCTGAATTATTCAAAAATAAATTATTAAATCGTATATAGCTTAAAAACCGCCGAGTTCGCTCCGCCCCTTGCGTTGTCCAGAATTTAGAATCAAAAATGAAGGATTTGACTAAATTTGATTACGCTGTATCTCCATAAGTAACAATCCGATTTAAATGATTCTTTTTTAGTTTGATAAATAATTTAATGGGAAAGATTTTTATATATTTACTATTTTTTCGAAAATGTACAGGGAGTAAAGTTAGGAGTCGATTTACTTTTTTAATCTTTCCTCTTTTAAACATAAAATTGAAATTAATAAAGTAATTGAATAAACTTTCAGATGAAAGATGTAGCTCTTGTTTTATATTGCGGTTCTAGCGTCCTAATTTTGAATTACGTTGGCTTTGTAGTGAAAGCCAAATTGCTAAAAATTGGGAGAATAATTAAGATAAGCTGAGTTTTTCAGGAATAAATTCTTACACTCGAATTTTTAAAAGACTACCGACACGTGACTTTTAAAATATTGAATAACTAATTAATTTAATTATAAATTTTCTAAGTAAATATTTAATAATAATTAGCAATAAATGTATTAACTAAATTAACTAATTAAACTCACGAAATAAGTCGTTTTCATCTTTATTTATACATATAAAGGTGGTCACGTGTCGGTAGTCTTTAAAAAATTTGACTATAGGTTATATGTAGTTAAAAACCGTTGAGTACTCCTCTCCTATTTCTCTTTACAACGGTATATACCTAACAAATATCATTTTCCTTTCTAATTATGCCCAATATTTAAAAAAGCAACGGATGTGGCCATGCGAAGAACTTTTTCCTTTTATTAAAATTTATTTTTGTACTACATCCAAATAAAATACTTAAAAAAATCTTGCAATTTTCTATTCTTATAAATAATCTAAAAAAGAATTTTGTATATACGAGTAAAAGCATGCAATGTCTTAATATTTTTATTAACATTCATCGTGGCGCCCTCTACTTGCAAATACTCTATTTAATATCTTCAGAAAGCTAATTTTATGAGCTTTCCAAATATTAAAAATCATACAGGGTATTCCATTTAAATTAAGAAATTTGATTCCATTTCCGGTTAAACCGGAAGTCAAAATATAAAGTGTTTGGTATCATGTAATAGCTAATTTTACGATCTTTCAAAACATTGAGAAATATACAGGGCGTTCCTAAAAATTTTGATATTTTTGTAATTTCCGGTTTAACCGGAAGCGTTTTGTTAACTAAAAACAGTACCAAATAATAGATATTTATGGGATTAATATAAATATTCAATTTCAAGTTCTCATTTTTATTACAAAAGAAATTAGAGATTATTGAAGTTTCAACATTAAAAAAATCATAACTCCGAATCCGCATGATAAAAGTCTTTAAAAATTTAAAGTTAGATAGATAATTACGTTGCCTATAACATATAAAAAAATTAAAAAAATGTTCGGACCAGTTTTTGAGAAAATCGATATCAAAATTTTGACCTACTTGGGCCCCTTAAAGGTAGGCAATTTTAAAACAATTTTTTTAATCGACTTGTTTAGAACGAAAGCCCTATATTTTGGCTATGCAATGCCGTTTTGAAATTTTTATAATAATAATTACCGGCCAAGTTATAAGGGAAAAACCATAAAATGGGATAATCGTTCTATTCGCCGCCATTTTGAATAAAATAATTTGAAATTTTGTTTTTCAATTGGGGGTCACATGTACTATCTTATAGCCAAGTAGAAATGAATTTGGCTCAAATTTGCAAATATGCGCCCAAAATTATTAAATTAATTATTTCCACTAATTTTCCTTATTGCACTTTCACATAAAGCCATACAACTTTTAGGGCGCTAGAACGGCAATTTTCTCGATTTACTCAGTAACTGATTTTCATAGAACAAAATTTTGTAGAAGAGAAGTATTCTATCAAAGGTGAGGTATATCTTTTATCTAGAGGTTTCTTCAATTACTTTATTAATTTACATTTTACGGTTAAAAGAAGGATTCAAAGGCTCCTAACTTCATTCACTGTGCGTTTTCGATAGAAATAGGAAAACTCTACTCATTATATTAGCTATCTAATTAAAAAATTCATTTAAATCAAACTGCTACTTAAAAATTGAGGACAACGCAAAATTGAGGAGCAGAGGTGATGAATTTTTTAATCTTTTTGTAATTTATAAAAGGGAAAAGGGCCATTGTGAATAATTTTGTTAATGAAAAACTGAACTGTTGGTACCTGTTTTTCTCTCAATCTCATGTGGAGTTTAGATTATTTGGAGCTCTAATAGAAACATTTTCGGAAAAATGTTTTCTTTCCAACTGTATAAATTAAAAATATGTCAACATCCCACAGGCACGTAAAAGAATTTAAGGAGGGTAGTTTTAAAAAAGCAAACTATAAAACTGAATGAGTGACGAATTTATGGATAATTTATAGAGTTTTTATTCACTATACGTTAAGTTCATTCATCGAGAATAACAATTGAGTTGCGATTCATAATTTGGACGTGCGAAAGATGTTTTTTCATTCTTCTATTTGAACCGTTTATTATCATGTGGGAGGTATTACAACGATGTAATTTATGTGATCTGTTGACCACTATTGACCGCACCCTATTATTTTCTTGCTAGACCTCCACTAAGCTCCTTTAACTTCTTTACATAAATTTATGTTGAAAGATTTATTTTAACTACTCGACTATTTAATCTATTTACATTGTAAAATTCAAACAAAATATTTTTATTCAATAATAAATGGGAATGAGTGGATGAGGAAAATCGTTCGGAATAATAAATTATTTCCAACACTTTGGTAGTTGAATCGTCTTTAGGTATGTATGAGCGAATGAAAACTGAAAGCCACAAATATAAATTCGGAAAAGGAGAATTGTGCAAACTCTTTAAATTGAATAATGAAAGATGAAATGCCCAAGGGCTCTTTGTTTTTCTTCAAATACTATTGAAAGTTGCAAGAATTTGATTTAAAATAGTTAACGTGTATTTTTTTAAATAATTTTTTGAAAAAGCGCTATTTAAATTAATTTTGCTGAAAACGAGATTTTCTTTTGTAAGTGTATCCCACACTCTAAAACTCTAATATCTGCTCCAATAAAAAACGTTTGAAATAAAATAGGTCAAGAATGTTAAGGTTGATAAAGAGTGTAATTCAGTTTTATTATTTATGTCCTTCATTCATCTCATTGTGAAAATTCGGTCAAAATCCTTTACACGCCCATTTCCAAAATAACAATCGACTTGAACAGGTAGCACTACTACACCTGTTAACTTTAGCAAACATGCCTTCATAGATGGCATGAGAACTCGACAAGCTTTGGTCCACTTAATTTTTTTATTTATTTCAAATACCTATCCATTATATTTTTTATATTGAAAACGATTGTTAGATGTCAATTTTTGAATGATAAACCAACCATTCTCTGTATGTTTTAATGGGCACTGGATAGTTTGGGCTTTATTTTTATTACAAAAAAAACCTTTTTATGTGCAAAAATTTATAGTTATGACAGATTTTTGTCCTTCTATTGTATTTTAACATTTTAAGTTGACTACAATCTCCGTTTAATTATATTTTTATTATTTAATAAAATGATGCATTATGATCGATTATAAAGTTCAATTTCAAATCGTTAAAGCTTATAAAAGCTATCTCTTTTACTTCATAAAATATTTCAAAGTTTTGTGCATTAAATTTCTAAAAAACCAACGATCTGTTCTGTTTCAAATGTGTTTTAACTGTTTTGGTATTTTTGATTTCCTTTGAACTAAAGTATAAAGGTGCTTTGATATGTCAAGTCCAAGTACTACTATCATTTAAATCCGCCTCTTTGTGATGTTTTTAATAAGTTAACTTATTTTTGTACGCATTTTCCTCTTTTCAATATTTTTAATTTGTTTGAGTAAATTTAAATAAAGCGCTTTATGAATGGCGTTTTGTGATTGGCTACTACCTTTGCGTAGTTCAACTGACAGCTGCATGATGGCGCACTTTTTAATTAAATAACTGTTCTGTCAATTTAAAAGTTTATTTGAAAGTTTTATTGTAAATTATTTATTATAGTCGCACTTTAAAGCGCCATAAAGAGTATTAATGTTGGTGAAATTAATAAAAGTTAACTCTAATAAAAAAGTTGATTTTGTGTCATTTAATTTTCAGCAGTCGAGGTGTCGAGTCGAGAAATCTAGTTATTCCGAGTTTTTGTGTCTTTTTCTTCTTTAATAAGCAGCGGGTGTTCATTAAAACTAATATCTGAATTCGAAAGGAAATTAAACGATGTAATTGAATATTGCTGTAATGCTACATATTTTATTTCATCTTCGTTACCAGTTTGAACGATTCCTGTTATAAAAGAAAAGGTTGCCTTCGACATGAATTAATTTACTTAGCACTTAATCAATGATAATATAATTTCTATTTTTTAGAGCCTTTCCAAAGCAACTCACACTGTTTTGAACTTATGGTTTGACAGAATTTTATATGGTTGAATTTAAAAATGCAGTAGAATGGACAAGAATATTACATTCGGTTAACATGTGTGACTTTGCATATTAAAAGTTTAAAATACGAACCTACTGGCACTTAGGTATAATAAAAAGATTTGTAAAATTCTTTTAGACTAAAAACAATGCTTATCGATGACAACCCGATGTCAAGTCGAAAACATAATAGAGGTTTGGTTTTGCTCTTTCAACGAAGCAAATTTAAGATTTTAAAACAAAATACACTTTTCTTTCTAAATTAGTTTTCTTTTCTCAACTCGAAACCAAGGATATTGTTATTTCGATAAAACTTTAAAAGTTTGTGTATTTTTAATTGAAAGAAACCTTCAATTACGAACTAAAAAATATCACAATATACAAAAGTTTTGAAAAACAAAATAAATTACATCTAAAGCTTAAAGCTCGATTAAGTTATTCCTTCGTTTTTGCACACCTTGTTATAAAAGTTTAAATTGATTGCACCTTTTTACGAAAATAAGTTTTAATTGATATGCAACATTATTAAAACCACAAAACTAAAATAACTTTAATATTAATTAACTTCATTAAGAGATTAAGGACGTTTTAAAATTAAGTGCTTTATTATTCCACCTAAGCATTGAATACATAGGAAATGTAAGACTTTATAATTAAGGTAGTATTTTTTTAGTATGTAAATGAGCTTAAGGTTTTAATTTATTTTGAAACAAAAATGTAGTAGAGTTTAGAATAGAGAATTTTAAGTGAACGTTTAATACGGCTAGGACTTTTTGCCCTAGTCTAGTCCATCTCTGTTTTTAAATCAAAATAAAATGTATTGTTGAAATTCAGACCACACATCTTGGGTTGTCATGGACAATGCGATTTTGAAATTATTTTGCAATATATTACTCAAGGGGCTTTGAAATAATGCTTTTCTTATTAAACTTTTAGAGAAAATATTGGTTTAACAACTTAGCTTTCAGTTGAAAATAAGGTATAAATGAAATAATCAGATAATAATGCTAACAATTCTTTAACTAATAAACGGTAAAATTAGTAGGGAAGTTTATACGAAAATGAACGAAATGATTAGGGTAGTCAAAAATAAAGAAGGAAATATAAAATCGCACGAAAACTAAAATTTAATTTAAATTTTCAGAGATCCCTATTAACATACGCAGTCAAGCCTAGAGCAGAAAGGGAAAAGACAGAACAATCAAAATGAAGATATTAAGAGCTACAAAAGTGGTGTTTGAACGACTTTGAAGAAGCAAAAACAATGTGAAATCCAAAGTGTTTAAATGAGCAGAGAAAAACAATACTTGTAGACGACTAAATAATAACATCAAGGGTTAACATCTACATGAGAGTCAAACTGAATAAAACGATGGTTTATAGAAAAAAAAGGCTTACTATTTTCAAATATTCTGTATAACTTTAAGTCGTTCAAGTCGAGAATATTCATTGTTTATACAAAGTTTTAATATTTATTTATGTAAAAAAATTCGAGTTAGCGTTCAAAGCCTTTTAAATATTTCTTTTTAAATAATATTTCCATCAGTATCTGGAATTCTTATAAGTTATAAGATAACCAGTTAATCTGTAATCAGAGCAAAATTTCTTATTGATTTAATTTTTTTGCCATTAATGCTTTTGCTTTGCATTTTAAATATTTATTTCTTTGAAAAATCGAGATATTTATTTCTATTGGTTGATAGATATGGAAAGCTATTACATGGAGTTGCACTTGAAAATCAGAAAGTTTGGTATGGACAAGACGCGATTGCTCATCCCCACGATCCCCACTCATTAGTTACGCTAGAGATTTAAATAATATATTCAAATAAATTATATGCAACTATGTTGGAAGGTCCACCATCTGCACGAACTCATCAACACAGTAAAAACAACCCTGACAAAGTATATGTTTCACTTTTCTGTTGAAGTTTTTATCACTTAAATTTTTAACATTGTCTGGTAACTTATTATACAGTACTGGTCCCCAGTAGTCAACATACTTTTGGGTCAAAGATATTCGATGAAACAGAATCTGAAATAGCCTTGCCCCTCTTGTAGAGTAGTTATGATGTTCACTGTTTAACGGGTATATGCTTGGACTGCCATGCACGCACTTTAAACATTTGTAGATAAACAGGCTAGGCACCGTGAGGATGTTCTCCTCTCTAAAAAGTTTGTCTACAGCTCTCCCGATAACTCGAGCACTGCTCTCTTTTGTAAGAGACGCGACTATGAAAGTAAGCAAAATAAGTCAATCGAGCCGCATGAAAAGATGCACACACTTTTATTTTTCTTATAGCAAAAATAGCCAAAGAAAGTTCCTTAGCCAAACCGTTAACCTGAACACACCACTTTAACTTATTGTCAAGGCACAGACCGAGAAAATCCACACTATGAAGCTCAATGTCATTCCTATTAGAAAAATGCAACTGCTGAGTCTTTGTTTCATTCAACTTTAGTCTATTTGAGCCAAACCACGCACTAGCTTGTCCGATGGCCCTGTCGGTACCTTCATCAAGCTCCACATTTCCCGAGCCTATTATCAAGATTGACCTGTCATCAGCGTACAAACATGCGTCATATGACAGTACATTAGCTAGAAGATCATTGGTATAAAAAGCAAATGTCCCAGTATGGAACCCTGCGGAACACCCAGCTCAATTGGAAGTTGCGCTGACACCGCTCCATTCCATCTAACCATCTGCACTCTGTTCTCTAAATATGACCGTATAAGTCCAAGTGAAACTCCCCGAACTCCGTAATAACTCAGTTTATTCAGCAGTATCTTATGGTCTACAGTGTCGAACTCCTTACTCAGATCCAGGCAACTCATCTTAACCTGCAAATTATCATCTTAAGCACCATTTATACCGGGTGGAATCTGTCACCCTAACATGGCCAACCATAGCGCAAATAAATAGTGAACGGATAATATACCTTTTACTTATAAGTAAACGCTAATACGTAAATACTTATTTTTATTCACTTGGCTCATTGTTTTGACACACAAGTCGAATATAAAATTGATAAATTTTACCAGATTTTCAACAAAAAGTCTTAACATAAAATATGCATTAAATTTTATTTGTCTATTTTTGTTTATGTATTGTATGTGCATTTGAAACTTTTTGTTTTTGCATTGTTTTATGTTCTTTCCAGTTCTATCTCTGATTTTAACAATCAACAACATAAAAATCCCTACAACTTTTTATTCTTACCTTTTAGCAAAAAAATATAAATTTACAGCGCTCTCTAATGAAGTTTGGCAAATGTGCTAATCCTGACCCACACATAGTTTATAACTGGGCCTGTAGAAAAACAATGCCTCTTGTGAGGCATGAAAGTTAATGTCTCAACCGAAAATAGAATAGACCAACTTTCTTACGTGTTTTTTGCAGATTCAGTCAAGAATTTTTAAAATTCAAAAGAAATTTAAAAAATATTTGACAACTGCCGTACAAGTAATTGATAAGAGATGGCGGTTTTTCAAAATCCTATTTTTCACATTTAAATGAGACTTTGCGTTTGAAGACAAAACAAAATATTTCATTCGAACTAAAAGTACTTTTTTTCGCTCATCAGTATATCTATTGACTCGGCGAATAAAAGTAAGACTTTTACTCCTTATAAAACAATATACTATTTTTTAGAGTGCTGTTACTTATTTATATTTTAATAGTCTCAAGTTTTTTTGAAACAATGTAAATTTTGTAAATTTTAATCAGACGTTATAAAACAGTTGATGGTCTTTTTTACATTTAAATTAATTTTGAGAAATGTTTTTATATCTCGACTCAACTACGGCGTACAACAGACAATTGTTGTTTTTAACTAGGGTGTATAAAAGTAAATTTTATTGCTTTGTTAAAGTTTTAAGCAACAATTACTTAATGTGACATTCTGAATTTTTAATATGGTTTGGTATGCGGTTTTTCCAACAAAGGGATGGTGTAGACGTCCCGTGGTGATTACTAAATATCATGTCAATGCGGTGGTGCTACCGAATGTACCCTCTAGGACCTCACGCAGAGTAATTTCATTGAAAGTCATTGCAATATATTTATCTCTTGCATAGATAGGTTTTTGTACATTATGTAAATGTACAACTGTCGAATGTTCACACGAAGACGCCATTTTAATAATAATAATAATAATCTTAGTGGTAGTGGTAGTTGTAATATCATTTTACATTACACTCCAGTGAAATGGAAATAACGTAGAATATTCATGTAGGAAATTGCCAACTTGTAGGAACTAACCCTGTTAACTTAATCGCTAATTTAGTTAATAGTGGTAAAATTCGAGTCTAAAAATTTTCCTCGTCGTAATTTTAATTGACGAACCAATTAAAACGTAATTTAAAAAAAATATTGGTAAAAAAACAAGTTTTGTAAAATATTTTATAAGCTGAAGCTTTTAGACTAAAAGTAGACCATAGTCTCATAGACAACAAGTTTAATTCGCCCGGGATTCCTTCCATAAACTCTGTATCTGGAAATCGATGCGCTGATAGTGTTAAGATAATTTTCCCCTGAACCGGAACATTTGGAACATGTCTAAAGATTAATGCTTTGAAATCTCACATTTGTGAAACACTCAACGCACGGAATTGACATATCGTTGCCGTTTGTGTAACTAAATTATTATCGTTAATCGACAAAAAAATTTGCTTGAAAAAATGTATAAAGTCGAGAAATTTTACACACTTTACACTTGACGAATTTTATACCTTTTTGAAATACAAATTATTTACACTAACATTGATGGGAAGAGAAATATGTACCTACAACACGGCTACAGTGTATACCTATCTACAAGATCTTGTTATAAAATATAATGGAAGAGCAAATGTGAATAGAAAAATATAAGCTTGTCTTCCTTTTTTCAATATTCAATCTAGATCTATAGTGGTTATTTAATAGAAAAGTAATGTTTAAAAATAAAAAAGAATATGATATACGAGCGCTTTTTTGAAGCAATATAAGGTAAATGTATAATAAGAATAACTAACACTATTTTGATGCAATTTTCTTTTGAATCAAAAGTGATAAATTAAATTATATTTTTATGCACATAAAATTGAGCGTAGAGTGGAAAATATGAAAAGTGATATACAAAGTAACAAATTAGTAAGATACAGGGTAATTTTAAAGAGTTTTCCATTTTAGTTTATGGGTTTTCACTTTCCAGTGTCCAAATTGGAAGGGAGAATAGTGTGTGATCAACTGCTTATAAATAAACTTTGCAGAATTTAAGAAAGTGTATAGATTGAAGAAGAGAGGACCTATGACCAAACCTTACGGAACTCCTATTTAGAGAACATGGATTTGCAACCAGCTATTTTTACATATTGTGAGCGGTTTTGGTAATAATTAATTATTATTATTAGACGTTGTGTATCAGCATCGAAACCGAGCTACTGAAGAATTAGAGAACAAAAATGTATTGTATAAAGAGTAAAAGTAATTTTACTCCGTATGAAACATTTTATTTTTTCTTCAAACGTAAAAATTAATTAAAACTTTACCATCTAATGATTAGAAGAGTCAATATTTAGAAAAATTTACATTATTTTTTTTATTCTGTCAAGTTGTAAAATGTTCCTATATTTTATTAAATACCCTGTATAAGATATTAGAAAATGTAGGTATACAGGGTGTTCGCGAGAAGTGGGCCACTATTGCTATATCCGTTAATATTAATTATATGAGGTCGGTTAAATTGGTAAAGTAGTATAACTTTTGCCACTGATTGCAATGGTCAACACAAAAAAAGAACTGAACATCTAGTTTTCAAGATATTCACAAAAACAGATTTTTTTTAAATGGAACACCCTATATATTTTTATATATTTGAGAAAGACACTGCATTTAGAGCATAAAATGTCGTATGAGTTTTGTCCTAAAATGAAAAATAAAGTACCGATTTCGTATCTTCAGTATTGAACGGATAAAGCAATAGTGGCTCACTTGGCATGAGCGCCCGGTATTTTTGCTAATTTAATGTCTACATTTTACCAGGGATCTAAATTTGTATAAAAATACAAGATCTTCAATATTAACGGATATAGCAATAGTGGCCCACTTCTCGCGAACACCCTGTATTATTTTTGTAAAGCTTACAACAATAAGAAATTGTTATTTTGTTAAAATGGAAAACTTAATGTATTTCTTTATGCCATCATTATTTATGTTGTTTGTAATTTTGAAATTGAATATTTTAAATAGTATTGTGGTTTTACGTAATTAATATTTGCTGAATTTAGTTTTAAGGTAAGCAAATAAATTAAATAATTTATAAAATTATTCATTTCTACACTATACTCTAAATTAATATGGATTGCCTACATTTAAAGGTGAACATAGAAAATATGATTTTCATGGTTTATTTGAATAATATTGGAAACATAACAACTCGAAGCCAAAGCAAGCTTTAGTTAGAAGCAAAAGATTGACATTCTATAAGCTATGTACAGTCAGCCTCATAATTAATGGCCACCCTGGCTATACGTTTAGCACGAATTTTAGATGTAACCATCATAACACCCTATACTTAAATTGAGGGGTAACTTTATTTTGCCAACAAGTAGTAAATCAACAACCTCCCCTTCTGTCCTTTTGTAGTTGTTGGCTAATAATCACCCTGGCGTGTAGTCAGGGTGGCCAATAATTGTGAGGCCGACTGTACTATGTAGAAACAAAACCCATAAATTATGCGCTAATAATCCAAGACGATGCGCCACTCTCCAGCAGACCAATCTTCGAATTAAAAATATCAGAAAGTAGCATTTACAGCTAATAATATGGACTGGAATGGAATACTAAATTTTCTCCAATGAAAATTGTTGCTTATACTCTCACTTATAAGGAAAGGTCATGAAAGCCGATGATAATGTAAATGCAATGGAATGAATAAATCATCCTGTGAAGTCCACAATATGGGCAAAATAATTACTAAGACTAATTCATGATATTTTATTTGCTAAGGATTCAATGCTCTTAATATCAACAAAAACCTCTATAGTATGGGAGACGACAGCAGTAAACCCTACGTCATAGGACTACCGGTAAATGTTGGTGCTATTCGAAAGAAACAGGTCTGCCGAAGCATATCCTGGCAGCACTCTGGCCGCAGACATCTGCAGAAGTTGTTAATTTTTTTTTTCATAATCGCAATTTAGCGGCAAACAAACTGTTTGTTTTATCAAAATTTACTATACAATTTTTATACAGGGTGTCTCACAAAATGGGCCCAGCAACGAAATATCAGAAATTATAAGAGATACGAAGTTAGTTAAATGAACAAAGTGTTTCTATTTTGAAACATTTTGAAAGTGTATTTAGTTTTTGCAAAATTAGCATAGAGGTAAAACCTTGCTTCCATATACTGCTTTATGTATTAAGACGGTTTATACAACACTAGTGCTTTTATCGACTATAGCTCCTTAAGGAGTGATCTGAAGATAGTTATACCTCTAATAAAAATTGTAGAGTATAAAATTATCTATCCGAACCAATAAAAATATTTGTCTTAATTGTCCATAATGATTCCATCAAAAACAACAAAGCTGACATCTTGGGTGTCATCTTGGATATAACGCTTCCGGTTAAGATTTCGCTTTGATAACCGCAATTTTCGTATTCAGCAGGGTTGAAATACTGGGAAAACATCGGTTACCAAAATGTTATATGAAATGCCGCTTGTATGGTTAAGGATACGTTTTTTCCGATAACAGTCTAGTCTATTAAGTCTTGACTTTGTTCGAATTAATAATTTTTAACTAAGAACCAACAGATAGATTACAGGTATGAAGGAAGGAGAAATTATAGGAAATTTAACAGTAACAAATAAAAATACAATAAACAACCAACAGAAGGGTCTAGGAGTAACAAACAAAACAATGAATTAGAAAAATAGATTAAAGTGAAAATTTAACGTTACAGAGTGACAACCTATAGGACTTGAGCGTCAGTGTAAAAACTTGAAAAACTTATTCTGAAACTGAGTCTTCTCAACTCTGTTCACATAAAGATAATTACAAAAAAAAAGTGGCGTTTTTAGATGTATGGAGTCTCATGCAGAAACCAAAATGGCACACATTCTCCCGATCTTTATAAAAAAAAAATAAATGCGTGAATGCTCATAACGTCATAACTATACAAGCGCCTTCCTACAAAAAGATAATATTACGTGACTCATCGTAATAAGATATAGGATTTTAGGGATTCAAAACCTATTTACAGGATCACATGTAGTCTAACTAGAGACACTCTCTCACAAATCGTCTCTTACATTATCTCACACCGTCATAGACCATCTCTCTCGCATAGTATCTCACAGACAGTCTCTCACAGACAGTCCCTCAGTAATCGTCTCTCACATGGTCTCTCAGACCGTTTCTCACATCGTCATAGACCATCTCTCTCGCATAGTCTTTCACAAACAGCCTCTCTCATACACATTCTCTCCTACAGATAGTATTCCAGCCTCTAAGCGTTTTAAAAGTTAACACTATATAGTGTAGGTATAGCCGCGTTTTTATACAATTTACGAATCATTACGATGATGCCTTATCGGACAAGGTACCCTTATGCTCTGTTAACCTAGCTTACTGCCTGTACCGACAGGGTCATTACTCTTGGTGGAATTATGTTTGAAATGCTTGATTTATACAGCCTCCTAAGTTGTGAGTCCACTCCACTTTTTACTTCTGATTATTTCGGCCAATTTAAGAGTAAAAGAGCGACCTGTAAAGATTGGAACATAGAACCAAAAAGAGCTCGCAAATGTGCCGAAGCTGAAGATGGCAGGCACATTTATCGCATATAAGGAATAATTTATGAACGATGTTGTAGTAAACTCCCATTTTGAATTAAGTAATACCCCAAGCGATTGTAAATCGATTGTGTGGCATTTGATAATGGCTTTATGTAATTAACTGATATTCTGTCTTGATTGCGTTCTTAAAAAAACCAATATTTGGTTGATGAGTTTTATACATTTTACTGTTAAAATTAAAAGATCGCACGGTGCAAAATCGGGAGACCTGTGAGCGCATTAGCTCATTATTTAGCGTAAATTTGCAGGTAAAATGAATATAAAGTTTCAAAATATTCTATGAATCATAAAAAGGATTGAGAATCTGCACGATACTTACTTCAACCTCACGTAGGTAGTTTCTAAAATTCAGGAACTTTCGTCAACAACAATTAGCATTTAGAAATATCTTAAAAGTTTCCATTTTTCACTATTATCTCTGATTTTGGCAACATTGTCAAAGTTTCTTGGCAGCTTGCTTTTAAATTTGTTTAATTCTGTTCCGACTTTGTAGCTCTCATAATGTCATAATCATCAAAACCGCTCGTAAAATATTGTGGATAATAGACACACTGTATAATACTCTGTTAAGAAAAGCTAATAAATTCAAAACATTTTATCTTGTGCTACTTCTGTTTTTTCTACCATCAAAAAAATCCTCTGTAAATTGAAAAACTGGACGAAAAAGTAAAAATAAAAATCATATTTTATGATGAAACTTTTGTTTTTAAAATTACTGCTGAAAAGCTTTTAAAATGGTTGTTGAATTTGAAATTTATCGAACATTTCAATAAAACTACAATAATAATCACAAATCACGTAATAACAATACAAAACGTAATGACCGTTATATTCTAAAGTGAATTGTCCAAGTATCGTTACAACACAGTTGGGTGTCGGAGTGTTGACAACAATTGAACTTTCGACTTCCGTTATTACCTAAAATGTCAAAATATCCGTTCGATCCTCACAACAGGAGGTCATCACCTTATACCTTACACTATCTTTGTGTGTATCCCATTTCGCAATTTTTCCTTTTAAAGTATCCCTTTTAAAACGTACGACGTGAGGAAATCGATAAAATTAACTTTTTGCCTTTACAAAACTTTCAACTAAAAGAACGATTTGTACGAATCGAATAAAAGAATCGACTTTCTTGCATAATGCAAACAGAAAACACCACTCGTTTTTTTTCTCCTCGCCTCCTTCTTCCTAATAAAATAAAGTTATTTGTGAAGTCTTTTAAGTAAACAGTTTGAATAGTGTCGAATTTATTTGAACCAACCCGACCGACGTTTGCGAATTATTTTTTTCTTTAACTCCAAGAGCACATAAGGGTTAATAATAAATGAGTCATAGTGTCAATTTAATGTATTATATAGTAAGGGGTAAAGTGAGGGTAAGTTTTAATAGTGGCGAAGTAGTATTTCGACCCTCTTGAATATATTAGTTCGACCATTTTGTTTTTAATTCAATTGGAGAAAATGAAGGACGTTTTAAATATAAAAAAAATTTATTATTTCAGTCTTCTTCGTTTTATCTACAAAAAGTTTTACATACAAAAATATATGCGTATCACACTTTTAATTACATATTTACATTCTTGCATCTAAAGGCAATTTTGGTTTGAATACATTTTGTGCTTGGAATTTTAAATACAATTTTTTCTCTTCCAACGCGGCTCTAACGTAGCTCTAACGTGGCTCTAACGTTTTTTTTTTCCTTCCAAAAGGAATTTTAATTTTGCAAATATTTATAAACTTTGTTTTTAATAAGTAAACATTGGTACGTATGGATAAGGCGTCGAAGATGACCACGTCTCGTAGGGTAACATTACGGGAACTGCGTATAATCCTCGGGGTTGAAAATGTGTTCGTGAATGTTTTTTCAGATGATCTTTTCTTCCAAACCTTTTTCCACAATGTGTACAGGGAAATGGACGTAATCCACTGTGAATTCTTTTATGCCGCGTCAATTCCTCGTTTCTTGTAAATGTTTTTCCACAATTATTTTCGTCGCAACGAAAAGGACGTTCTCCTTAAAAAAAAAGAAACCTTAAAGTTAATTAAATTTAAAATAATCAAAAAATTACTTTTATTACCTGTGTGTATTCTAATGTGTCCTTTTAATTGTCCGTTATTTGAAAAACCGACGTCACAATGCGGACATCTATATTTTTTCGGTCGTTGTTTGCGCGAGTTTAAAATTTTCGTTTGGTGCTCTTGACTCAACACGCGAGTGTATTCTTCAATTGTATATCCTTGATTGACGCATTCTAAAAATAAGGGATCTGTAGGTGTTAAACCTAAAGAATGCGCCAAATTAAGATGCATAAAGTCGGGATAGGCGGTCCAATTTTCTAAATTGCCAGGATAATCAATAAAGGACGGAAGTTGATCAGATTTTTCGTGCGAAAAATTTTGATTATGTGACGTAATTTTTAATTCTTCTTCCTTTCTACCCTTAACTTGTACTTCTTTATCCACGTTAATTAATTTTACTTTTTCTTCGTCTTCGTTTTCTGTAGTCGTCGAAATTGTAGCGTCTTGTGGACAGTTATCAAATTTACTAATTAACGCGTTTTTGTTTTCAACATCCCACGGTCTAAATATTTTATTGCACTTTTGATTTTCTTTTTGTGGAAATTTATGAAAATACATAATTTTTTATTTATTACACACACACACACAACTAATTTAAACACTATCGATTTAACTTAATCTCATAAGGACACTTGACAGGACAATGGACAAACTAAACAAATTTAAAGTATACAAGGGTATATAAGCTTGCAAAAGAGGGATGTCCTTTACAAGAGGGGGTAGCTACTGTTACAATAAGTTAACCCTCTTTGTATTTATTTATTGAATGAAATGTATATTTTGTAGGATTTTCGTCTTTATAATCGTCTTTTGTTAAATTCTAACTTTAAAAAGTTGGGATTAAAGAGACGTTTAGGTACGGATATGTGTTACCGTTTTTGCACGGTTGTCATTCTAATAACATTCTGGTTGTGGTTAGATTTAGACATAATCTTTGTAACGATCCAATTTAAACAGTCAGGTAGATTGAATGTAAATCCAATAAATTCGCATTGCTAGGGAACCAAATAGACATGTGAGGTTTCCCTTCTACAACATTTTGTTGCTTACTTCGGCTTAACTAAATTAATTATGTATACTTAAAACTTAAAACAAACGTTAGAATTTAAATGCTCCAAACTAAAATGGGAAGAAACAAGAAAAATTGTTTTTAATTCACCATATAAAAAATTAGACAAAAATTAAATTCAACATTTTTCCATATCTTACGATTTATCGCCAGAGTTTTTGAAAATAACTCGAAAAATATCAATTGTAGCAAAACAATTATAATGACATTTTTAAAAGCTTATAAAATTGTCTTTAATTTGATTTTTGGTTTGTCTTTGTACGACTAATATTAACGGAGTTAAAGCGTTTTGAACATTGCAACTCGTAGTTCACTACTCGCCGAGCACATAATTTATTAAGTAATTCGCTCTTTTAACAATAGCTCGGAAAGTATCAATTATAGCGAAAAATGTATAACAATCTTTTTTAAAGATAAAATAATTTCCCATAACTAAGTGTTTAGCAAATTTTTATACGACTAACATTAACCGAGTTAGAGCGTTTTGAAAATTGAAAATCGCTTTTCACTATTCGTTGAAAACATAATTTATTAAGTTTTCGCGCTTTTGACAATAACTCGAAAAATATCAATTATAGCGAAAATTATATTATAATCTTTTTTAAAGCAGCTTATAAAATTGTCTTTAATTTGATTTTTAATCGGTCTTTGTACGACTAATATTAACCAACTTGAAGCAATTTGAAAATTGAAACTCGTAGTTCACTATTCGCAGAACACATAATTTAAGTAATTCTCTCTTTTAACAATAACTCGGAAAATATCAATTATAGCGAAAAATGCACAATCTCTTTTAAAGATAATTTAATTTGTTTTAACTTAGTTTTTAGTTCATTTTTTACGACTCACATTAAGTGAGTTAGAGCGTTTTGAAAATTGAAAATCGTCTTTTACTACTCATCGAATACGTAATTTATTAAGTTTTCACTCTTTTGACAATAACTCAAAAAATATAAATTTTAGCAAAAATTATATTATAATCTTTCTTAAAGCTTATAAAATTTACTTTTATTTGGTTCGTATCCAATTTTTGTATGATAAATATTAACTGAGTTACAACGTTTTCAAAATTTATACTCGTCTTCACGTAAAATCGCGGATTTTATAATTTTCTTTTAAACAAATTCCATTTTCCCGTATCTAATATAAATTTTCAAATCAAACATGCACCCCTTTCTAACCCCATGATAACTAATAGACTTCTTACCGAATACTTGAATTTTCCATCAAGTTTTTTCCTTTTATTAATAGTTGAAGAAGGGGTAGAAAAATAAGAAAAACTTTGGAGTGTGTTTACGACAAGTTAGTAAATTGACATTTTTTTTTAATTCGTACTTTCGGACACAAATAATGATGGATTGATATTTAAGGTTTAATTTGTTATGACAACCCTTGCTTAACAAAAATTTGTAACTCGTGTGTTGTGGAATGAACGAGTTGTTGAAAATTTTTTCACTGATCGATCAAAATATGTCAAAAGAAATCTATGATTTTCGTTTCGTGATTATAGAGTTTAAATAAGTTTTATTTAAAAAGAGATAAAAGGGTAAAAGGGGTTGGAATAAATTTATCTTAATAGATATGCCTTAAGATGGAAAAGTGGATAAATTTTTATACGGAATCTTTTTACTTAAAGGATACGATTTTCGTGGATTTTATGCACTTTATTACGTAATATCACTAACTATAAATTTTACTTTACTTTTAATACATCATCGTATGCACAATTTATTTTGTATTTATAAAATGTAATATTTTAAATTTAAACGTTTCCACAAATTTATAAATTTTTACTAAATGCTACAGAGTAGTAGTAAAGAGTGGCTATAAATAATTATCAAATGTTCAAAACGAATTTAGTCTTTTTTGATTGTAACATATTGTGATACAGTAATATGTTTTTTAAAAAAATAAAAGTTTTATTTATTTAAGTATTTATGTACTATTTTTATGTATAAATAGTAATATTTATACAAAGAGTGTCGTAATGAACTTAATACAGCACTAGTGCGGTAATGAATTTTGATATTATGTAAAAGTGACAAATAGCACATAAAATAATTTCACAAGTGATGAATTGTCAAACTGTGAAAGGAAATAAACTTTCAATAAAAGTTTTATTACTTTCTTGTTTGTTTCATGAAAGTAGGTAAAACCATATATTGTGAATTTTTAACAATAAAACTTCTTTTCTTCAAACTTATTTATAAAGCCATAGAATGCCCCAATTGTTGGCTTCTATACCCTAAAATTCATTCTCCAGTATTTCTGTTTTTTACATTTGCTAAGACTCAAAGTTTACAAAAGCAGTTTTTTATGAAACTGCCCCGGGACACTGAGATATGAGAAAAGGAGTTTTCAAGGCATCTGTTGATACCAATAACATGGGGATTGTTTTAAAAATTCAGGGCTTTATTAATTAACAATTCAGGGGTTAGGATAATGAATATTCAGAGAGGATTACAGGACGCTGAATTCCAAAGCCTACTTGCTTTCCAATAATACCTAACTGATTTTCTTATTTTAGAACGTAAAAGGAAATTAAAATTTTTGATACATTTTTGAAATCAACAAAATACGTTCTATTAGAAGATGAAAGGAATCATATAGTACCTTAGAGGTGATAGATGGGGAAACATCGATGGCAATATTGTATACTTTTTTTTTAAATTTAGTTTTACTTATCAGCAATTTTAGATTTATAAGCCCAAGTGTAAAGAACGTCTTGTAAAAAGTCGCTCGACCAATTTTCTTAGTTTTTCAACAACGAAAAAATCATAAGAGATAGAGATAAATAAGTGGTCTCATTTTCAAGAGCATAATGTCCAGCTATAAAATAAATGTAATAGATGTCATTAAAACATGTCATGAGTTAGAATAAAGTGCTTTTGAAAAACAGTTTTTTGTTTTTTATTTTCCGTAGGTTTTAGCAAGCCGGGAAATGCACTTTTCATTGTTTTTATTCGAAAGAAGTGCTACTTGAGACCTATAAATTAAAAAAGATTTTTTTTTGTAAATGTTGTCAACAAGTAAACAATTAATCCATGGTAGCAATAGCAAGCTTTTAGTGTGTTAATGAATAAGTAGGCGATTATTTTGAGGTTAGATTAGTCAATTTTTCGTTAAAAAAAGAGAACGAACGCTATATAAAGTTTCTGTTTTATGGATAGTTTTAGAAATAGTCGATTTTATGTAAAAACATCGTAGGCGTTCAAAAGAAAACAAAAAGTTGACCTGAGCGCCGCCTGGCGTGGTAGTACAACACTACTAGTTTTAGTGTCATTTGTAAGATTTTTTTAAGTTAATAAAATTTCCCCTTTACAATCTTTTGATATTAAAATGGCTATTTGTGGGATTATTCGACAAAATTGACAAAAACACAACTCATGCTGTATGAACGTTAAGCCGCTATTAATATTTGTAAAGAATTGCTAAAAGTGCACTCCGTGGAACCCTTTTCTCTGTTAAGAGGGTAAGTTATCATTAATCTCTCATTTTGCGTCCATTTCATCAGTTGGTCCATTTTTAAAGAAATAAATCAGTTCCCTCGTTCTCTCTGTGTCTTTAAAGCTTGACCATTACGAAATCAAAAATCGCAATCCAACCTCTCGGTTAATAATAAAATATTTGATTATTTTGGAAATGCTTATGTGAAATTTAATAAATTTCATCACTATATTTCAGCTCTTGTTTCTTATAAATAATTTATGGAACTATATCTCAGATGTTTATCATTGACTAAAATTATTAATGATGAACATTTCAACATCTTCCTTGGCTCGTTATTGTCAAGTATTATTTTATTAATTTATTAAACTTGTAATATTTCAACTGGTGGTTAATAAGTTAAAAAAAAATAGGGAGCGAAAACCATTTTTCTATTACTTTTCTTATAAGGTAATTTCCGTGTTTTCTTAAAATATCTTTTTTCCAAGCTATAATACTTGGGGAAATTGAATAGTGTGAGGTGTTTGAAACAGTGTAATAATTTTAGATTATTTGTGATGCGAGTATAGTTATGCGTTATGGCTCAAGCTGTGCTTGACGACGTGTGTAGTTATTTTGTTAATATATAATATGTACTACTCGTGTATTGCATGCATTAATTAGCGATCGTAGGGTAGGGGCCAGTATATTCTTGTTAATATGAGCGAAATATTATTATAGTAACAAATTAAGAGCAATTTGTACATATAATTACTTTTAGCCGCATTAGTAATACGTGTGGTTTAACTCTAAACTGTTTACATCTTATATACAGGGTGTATCGACATTACCTAAACGAAAAAATGTGAGTGTTTGAATGACGAAGAATTCTACAAGATGTTTGATTTTATGGTCTACAGTGTGTTCACATCAGACAGACTTATTCTCAACATGAGGATCTTCATTGTTTTTAATTTTTCTATTCCATGCTTCATTGTTTAATTATGACAGGAAACTAAAAAGTTGCTAATTCTTGAAACCAGTACAACATTATTATTTTAAACTATACTTAATGTTAAAAATAGTATATTGTTTTATAAGGAGCAAAAGTGACACTTTTTTCGGCGAGTCAAATCTCCGACTCCTGACGAACCAAAAAGAAAACATAAAAAATTAATTAAAACTCATTTAAACGGAAAAAATAAAACTTTGAAAAAGCGCCATCTCTTGTCAATTACTTGCTCTTCAGTTGTCAAATATTTTTAAAATTCACTATAAATTATTGTAAAAATAAGTTAATTATGAAATGGAACAAACAAATAATAAAACGATATTTAAAAAAAACATTCACTTTTAACATAACAAATGCGTAGAAATATCATTTTATATTAGAATTTGTTATAAATAAGTAAGATTAGAATTATTAGAAATTTCATTAGCTTTTAACATAACAAATGCTTTGAAATATCATTTTATGTTCAAATTTGTTAGAAATAAATAACGTTAGAATTATAATAAATGCTTAGAAGTATCATTTTAGGTTAGAATTTGTTATAAACAAGTAGTGGTAGAATTATAAAAAATTCTTAGAAATATCATTTTGTTAGAATTATAGATAAGTAATGTTGGAGTTATAAAAAATTCTTAGAAATATCTTTTTATGTTAGAATGTGTTATAAATAAGTAATGTTAGAATTATTGTAACACCGCGATGTTTGCAATCGAGTGCTAATTATTTCCTCGACATCACTCTAGTCGAAGATGGGGTGGATTCGAAACAGTAAACAAGCAACAACAAACACTTTCTTACCTAAAAATAAAATATTTATTTAAAAATATAAAATTAACAATTTCTGTTAATAACAACGAAGCTTAAATATGTTTTTGTTAATAAACAAAAATATGAAATAAACTTTATGTCTATAAAACACAAAAAAATAAAAAAATAACGTGTTTTTGGATTATGGTAGACAGATGGGCGACTCGCAAGAACTCGCTCCTCGAACGTAAATGGGAACGCGTGGTGAGCCCTAAAGCTTAACCAGCGTTCCTCCAGATCGACAGTCGGTCCAACAAACCCAAGACTGTGATCAAGCCCCATACAAATGATCGACAATCGGCCAAAAGGTCAAGACTGTAATCTCTTTCCAAACGACCGGTCAAAGAGCCCAAAGATTGTTTAGAAAGCCCACACAAATGATCGACAGTCGGATCAAAGCCCATACTGTAATCAGAGTCCTACACAACAGGAATGTACTGGGGCAGACGCGATCAGCTTAAGCCCTACAACTGCAGCTTATCTCAGCCGCTGGTGCAGGGACGCCAGACCATCAACTACCCGCAGCACAATAAGATTTCATTGACACAATAATACAAGCACAGTGGACGCTCACCATGGCATCGCAGATGGTACAAAAACGGAGGATCAGATAGTTACTGGTGGATTATGTACAAGCTATTTTTAATAAAAAATACTCGGGCGGGCAAACGATGTTAATTTTTTACGTATCAGAAGCAGAATCTTAAAAATTCGTAACACTCTGACATGTGTAGAAAAACGCATCGTTACATTATAACTAATCTTTTTTAATGTCATTTTATTAGGAATTTGATATGATAAGTAAAGTTAGAATTATAAAAAAAATCTTAGAAATATAATTTAATGTAGATTTTATGTAGAATGTAGAAGTAAGGTTAGAATTATAATAAATACTTAAAGCTATCATTAGCTTAACAGAACAAATACTTTGAAATATCATTTTGTTAGAATTTGTTAGAAATAGAAATATGTAACGATAGAATTATAATAAATGCTTAGAAGTATCATTTTATGTTAGAATTTGTTATAAATAAGTAAAGTTAAAAATTCGAAAGATTCTTAGAAATTCCACTTTATGTTAGAATTTGTTAAAAATAAATAAAATTACAATTATAAAAAATTTGTAGAAATATCATGGTATGTTAGAATTTGTTATAAATTAGTAACGTTAGAATTATAACAAATGCTTAGAAATATCGTTGTATGTTAGAATGTGTTACAAATAAGTAACGTTAAAATTATAAAAAATGCTTTGATATATCATTTTATTGAAAATTTGTTATAAATAGGTAAGTAAAGTTAGAATTATAAAAATTTTTAGAATTATTATTTTATGAATTTTTTATAAATAAGTAAAGTTAGAATTATAACAATGGCTTAGAAATATCATTCAATATTAGAATTTGTTATAAATAAGTAAGGTTAAAGGTATAACGCTTAGAAAAATCATTTTAAGTTAGAATTTGTTATAAATAAGGATAAGAAAGGTTAAAGTTATAAAAAATGCTTAGAAATATCATTGTATGTTAGAATTTGTTTTAAATAAGTAAGGTTAGAATTTACAGTATAAATCATAAGGTTATTTGGAACTCAATAAAAAATTTGTCATAAAAATTCATTCTAAGAGTGGGGTTTTCACAGTTTATACTGCTTTAAGTCTAAAATCGCTATACCATTATAGAGTAATATTGGATTTTTAAATGTTACACTTTGTTGATTTTTCTACATTAATAAAATGATCGAATGAGGAGTTGAAGTTTATATTTCTTTTAAATATAAAAACGTTTGAATTTAGTTGAAAAAATAAAAATTTGTAACGACTAAATTAAAAAGGGTCAGTCTATAACAATAAAAATCTCAATCACATATCATCAGATGTCAGATATCTATGATTGAACGGTTATTTTTATGCGAATCTAGGGATATCATAATGTAAGTTGAACAATCGCATATAAAGTTTCCAGAAAACTCAAAAACTTATTTGATGGATTATAAATTTAATATTTATTGTTCAAATAATGATTCTATTTTTGTTTTAAATACAAATGTCGAAATAAAAAAAATCAAAATGGTCGCTCAGGATGGTAACAATAATTCTATGCTAATTTCGAAATCCGTTTAGTGAAGCTTGTTGCGGTTAGGGTGACATTGAGTATATAAGGGAGAGGGTGAAATATGGGCAATAGATCGGGAACTTTGGGTTTTAGGGGTGTTAAAAAGGGAGGGACATTAATTGCTTTAGTAACTAGCCCTAAGGCGTCACTCGAGGCACGAACAAGGTTCCCATTTTTTATACTTTTGTTATGAAAAATTTATTTTTCTCTGCGTTTTTCTATAAAACATAAACTTAAAGCGGTCAATAAAAATAGCACCGTTGAGAACGATTCATCATCAATATTACTGACAATTCGAGGGGTTGTTTTATACAAAAAGAATTTTGACCGATACTATTGAATTATATTAGTAGACTTTCCTTAACCGCGGTTAAATTTACCTTATTTTATAGAGGATTCTTAGATTTGCTTTTGTTGGCGATTTGAATAGGAAGACTTTGATAAAAGATGCAGCAGATGATATCGAAAATAGCAACAAGAAAAATAAGTGGATTTAAAAGGTAGGCGTAAATTTATTGTCCGCATCCTTTTTTTTCCTCAAATACCTTGCTACTACAAATGAAGCGAAAAATAAGAAATAGTAAAAGTTTTAATGTTAAAATCGATGTATTTAAGTCGTATAAAATGTTATAACTTTTCGAATTATATTTTTTTATGATTTCAAGCTTCTTATAACTTGAACTAGTTGATAAGCTTACAACTTAGATGAAATTGAACGTTTCCTTCTAAAAAATTTTATATTCCGGAAATTTTGATTTAAGAGAGGTTTAATATTAATTGATCAGAATTAAATTAATTCTGAAGTGTCTTAATACTATCAGCGTTTAATTAAATTAAATTTAATTAAAAATGTGAACATGATACTCTAACTTGGCATTTTTAAAACTTTTTTGAGCATTGTTCTCTTGGAATCAAAAAATCATTCTTGATATACAGGGAGATTCAAAACTCGAGTAGAAAAATAAAATGTCATATTCAGGGTCAATTTTAGAGTCAAAAATGTATAATAAATTTTTTTCCTATCGGGTTTCGTTTCTAGTTTTTGAATTTTTGGCCTCTAAAATAATTTAGGTACATAGAATTGAACATTTAAGAATTTATTTACCATTGAAATCGTTATACCTACTGCGTCGTGCAAGTCACTACCATAAGAAGTTTGTCTTGTTGTTTAGATCCTGGTGTCTGTAGAAACCCAAACCAATTCTTGTAAACCTGAGTTTTAGGAGTTTACGCTTATATCTAGAAACGGTACCGTCTTAGGGAAAAAATTATTCTTAACATAATGAAAGCTTATCAAATTTCCTACAAGATTGTTTCTATTCATTTTTTCTCTATTCCTTATAGTTTTCGAAATATCCGCCCGCAAAAATTGTTAAGGTATAAAATTTTTTTGCCTTAAGTGAAAATAGTAAAGAACATAATACTCTACACCTTCTTTTCTAAAAACTTTTACTGTAAAAAGAAGGGCTGCGGTGCTAGAAGCAAAAGTTTGACGAAAAACGTGAGGCATAATTTTTCTTTATACATTAACCCGCCAGCGGGTGCATTAGGTCTCACAGATCTCTCGGTCTTTAATGTTAATTATTTATGTTGTTAATGAATCTCCAGAGCTAATTTTCACTCTAGGGCATAATTAATAATATCCTTAAACGGTAAGGTCATCATAAGACACAGTCATTTCAGTTTTATAAGCGTTTTCAGTCTGCGAGACGTAGGCGTCCGAGTAGTGATATTTTTTGAATCCACGCCAAAACTTGAACCAGAAAAATATTGTTCCTTTTCTCTTAATTAATTGTAGGTATGTTGATTTAATTAAGAACAATTTTTTATTTTGCTTCGAATTTTTTAAAATAAGGGAAAAATAAAAAAGGAACAACTCGAGTTTTTTTAGAATATTTTTTTCATGTTTAATAATAAGAACATTATTTTATGTTTTTTGTTAACGAATTTTCAATTTTACCTACTTTTATTCTTATTCTGTATTGTTTATACTAAAATTTTCACATTTCTAATTAAAAAACTATTTTTTCAGCTAAAACTTCAAGCGGTCTCTGAGTCCGCCGCGCTCTTTCTTGACCAAATGTCTATTGCGCCCGCACTGGTATATTTGCGGGCGGATATCTCAAAAACTATAAAGAGTAGAGAAAAAACGTATAAGAACAATTTTATAGAAAATTTTATAAACTTTCATTTTAATAATAGTTTTCTTCCCTAGGACCCACTATTTCTGAGATATAAGCGAAAATCCGAAAAATGGGACCTTTCCACTCCTTCTCTCCTTTAGTCATATAGCCTAGGACCGGAGACTTTTTTATCTTCTAACTACTCCAAACTCCAAACACATTCTATGTCCTGAACAACCCATTTTTGGCCGTTCGTTGACTGGACTATATTAGATTAGACTTAGATTTTGTAAGTTTTTATAAACCTCGGTTTTGAGTTAAGAGTAAACAAAAACTATTTTCTCGATTGTTTTGAATTTTCGTCTTTTATATAATCGAGAAAAAATTTTATTTTTTGCATTTCTCGACGTTTTGAGACCCTTGGTACCAAAAATGCAAAAAATATTATTCGATTGCTTTTAAACCAAAACGTCTGTGGGTCTATCTGTCTGTCATTCGGTGGAGCAAAAACTACTGAACCGATTTTGATGAAACTTGATTTCATTTGGCACAGTCAAAATATAGGCCTTTTGTCTAAACCAAGTAGATTTTCAAAATTGCCTACCTTATAGGTTACAGACAACACAATGCTCAAAATCGCTCGAGCGGATTCAGAGTAATGATTTTTTGAATGTCAAAATTTCAAAAATGTCTAATTTCTCTTGTATTAAAAACGAAAACTTGAAAATGGATATACATATGTATCAATCCCATGAATATCTATTATTTGACACCATTTTCGGTAAACAAAACGCTTCCGGTTAAACCGGAAATTACAAGAATATCAAAATTTTTAGGAATTTTTTTTAGTATGTCTTTCAATACTTTGAAAATACTTTTTATTGTGACTTCCGGTTTAACGGAAAATGGGATTAAATTTTTTTATTTAAATATATTTTCAATATTTTGAAAGGTCGTAAAATTAGCTTTCTGAAGATATTAAATTAAATCTTAATTAACAAAAATACAAAATTACAAGATTTGATGGGCGGGAAAAAGTTCCACGTATGACCGTATCTGTTGTTTTATGTACTGACACGTGTTGGATCTTTCCAGTTATACATATTTTGGACGACAATCGGTATAATAAACATTGCTTTATTTTTACTTGTAATAATCGACTGTTTTCCATTCTCGTCACTTGGAGGTTCCATTTCTCTTGGTATTTCCTAAAACATAGCATTTATAAAAAAATATTGATAAAACTACACACCGGATTAAATATAATAAATTATCCGAATTAAGAAACATTTGAACGACGAAAAGTAAAATTTAAAATGCCACAATTGCTCAAAAAGTCGAATATACTCCAATTTATCTAAATATGCGTTTTTGAAGTTTCAAAATGACAGCCCAGGGTTGCCACATACCACCAAATCAAACTAAAAAAACTTTGAATTTCAAACAAATTAAATTGTAATGTGACAACTCTGTACAGGGATGACAAATTAAAGTAGTCCCTATAACTGCATTGTCTCTTCACATTTCTAACTAGCTTTAGGTTTGCTCCGGTAAGCGTCAAAAACGCCGCTTTAGATAAACTGGACTATATCTAAACAATAAAATGAACACTGAAGTAGAAATAGAATTGCTAATGTTGCGTGTGATATCTGAAAAGAGTGGCATAATACGAACTATCAAACCGTATCGAGACGCCTCGACTGTGATCTTCTCGAACTGTTGATAACGCCAGTAAGTACGTCGTTTACAATTGTTATTTTTTTGTCATTAAATTTTATAGTTCCACTATAACAATTTCACACCGCCTTCTTGATCTTTCGACTTTTTGATTATTCTATAGGCACAGTGATAAATTGTAACCAGTTGACAAAAAGCGGTGACCCGGTCCGTCCGTTTGTCCGTCTAGTTAAACTTTCGGATCAACTCTGTCCGGTATAATAAAGATTTATTACATTCTATTGTATAGGCAGACTGTGATTTTGTTCTAAAAATTAACACCAAAGGTATAAAATTAAATTAGAAAAATTTTCATCTGGTTTTAAAATAAAAAAAACTTAAATGTAGAAAAACAAAAACTTCGATCGATTTGACCCAGCAGAGATATAGGATTATTTTATTTGTATTGGCACCATCTAAAACTCTGAAGCTTCTTCCAACGGTGGCTTACGAGTTTGTTTTATTTTTATTATTGTGTGTATAAATTTATTTTTTCTCTTTCCTCTTTAAAATGCAAATGTACGAAATTTTTAATTAAAATTAAATTTGTGGGATGTTAAGTAAGATGCGAAGAGATGAAGATATTAGTTTTGAGTTTTAATGAAATGCATGTAGTTTAAGATGCAGTCGCTTTGCATATAACTAGAGACTTAACACGTCGTCGGCGCATTTGTAATTAGCGAAATAACAACTTAAAATAACAACTATTATTATTTTAAGAGTTTAAGACGTACTTTTTGACCTAGATAGTATTTCTATGTAATTATTTTTTGCGACTCTGGAGATTTCCACCCTTGTCGTTATCGAGCCTAACCGATTGTTTCTCCAATTTTCAATTTGTTTTTAGCACAATTTCTTAACTTTCTTTTTCCTTTATTTCCAGATAAGATAGTTTACACTGCGAAATTTAAAAATTACTTTTTTTTTGGTAAAGGATTTGTAGATTTTGTCAATTGCTTTTTTAAACGTGAACCAACGAAAATCGATATTTGTTCGACACACAAAATGTTCTCCAAATAGTAATTCTCTCACATAGTTGTTGAAATATTTTATTTTGAAAAATAGTCTTTTCTCCAAACTTATTTAAAAGAAAAGTTTTTCTATCTATGATCTTAGTTAGTGTTATTTTTATTTTTATGTTACTAGTTTAAACCAAAAAATTTTGAAATACTTTGAAAGAAAAACGGCTTTATTGTAATGGGCAAAATTAATTCTAGCTCATTAATTTATCGACCAATAACATCGTAATAGTATCAATGCAATTATTTGGCTTACTAAAAACTTTTTAAAAAGATCCCGTCTCGTCTCGCGGAAAGGCAAATTACTTTTAAAGAATTTAAAAGTTTTTAACTCCATTCTTAGAGAATATCCATTATATTTCTTTTTATTTAGTGGTAGATAAGTACGTACTGACTTTGAAATCACATTATAATATTGATTCTTAACGTAAGCTTTCGCCTAGATTAGGTTTACTCTAGGGATCCAATCCGTTCCGTTTCAACCGGGAGCTCATTGGCGTATCCGGAAAAGGGCTATTCTTTGCTTACAAATTTTATTTTTTACTGAACGCTGCATCCTTAAAGAGTCTATTGATGCATACAAATAAATCTGTAGGTATTTAATTATTTGCTTTATTTTGCCCTGAGGAACGTACCTAGTCAGTCTAGTCACGTTCATTTTTGGGGATGGGCGTGCTGTTAAATATATGGCAACGTATGTGGTTCCAGCCTTTTAATACGATGGAAAGTAGTTTAATAAAATGTTTAAAAGCCGATAGATTGGACACAGAGATCTCATCGTGTGACCTGCATGATCGCCATATTTGCATCAATTAGAATTTTCTTGTGGGACCACATGAACAGCGTTCTGCAGTGTAATCCACGGATCTGGTGCGCAAAATTATCACTACATCTGACTACATCCAAACCATGCCAGGATATTTATCATGCATAATCGTATCGTACGTAGCGAATTCTGGAGCTGGTGACTTCCACCTAGGGACGGTATCGGGCTCGCGATTTAGCACGATCTGCTCCAAAGCTGTGCTTCGGGTCGGTCTTACATCGAGCCCATTCAAGATGAGTCAGAGCTCGTTACTTTCAGCTAGGGACGGTATGGGGCATAATTTAACCAACATTTGGCGATGGTAACGTATTTTAAACTGTTTTATTATTTTTTGAACAACTATGCATACTTGTGGGTCAGCTCATTGTTGCAAAATGCCATCCGATAATAAACCGTCGGGTTATAGGCACGGCAAACTGCAATTAAGTAAAAGATCTGTTGTAACAGTTTTGGAAATAGTCACAAATAAACCCTTCTACCTATAAATAAGGCAGTGGCAGGTAGAATCTTATGAATTTTGAATTTTCAACTCGTACGGCTGCTTCCTTCCAAAAAGAATGAGTTACTGCAGTGATTTTTCGGAAATCTGGAATCTTGAAACTGGCTATTGGGGTGCCTGAGCTCTGCCCTGTACCTCCTTCATCGGTCGGATCTGAAAAAGAAAAAACTTTAATTAAAAACATGTTGTGGTGTGAAATGTGACCGAAGTCATTGAAGATAACTGTAGTCTGTTATGGTGACGGTAACGAGGTTAATTAGGCTCGGTCTAGAACCAACTTGGGTCTCTCCCGAAGCTTAGACTTGTTGATGTTGTATTCCTATAGTCCTCTGATGGTAGGCTCTGAATCTTGCGGGGAGGGCCCCAAGTTCTTAGTTACGCCACTGCTAGAGATCGTTTTTAAAGACTGGTATTCATATCAAACCGGATTTAAGCCGTTAAAGTTTTGATTAGGTTTAGCTTTTTTTTCTTCCTGGGGAATCTGTTACAGGCTCCAACACTTGGGCCAAAGCCACATTTTGTGTTAACCAGATGGTTTGTGGAACCAACTTAGGCACGTTTCCTCAAAGAAGGTTACTAGCCTACAGGGGCGGATTCTTTGTATGTCTGCTGGTTTTGAGTAAGCGACATCCAGTGTTTTGAGTCTCAAGGCTGCAAAAGCAAGGCACTGATATAAGATATGTTGGGTTGATTTATTTTCCTCCCCACAACTTCTACAACTAGGGTCATCACAGATTTCAATAGTCTGTAGGTTTTTATTTAGGGGACAGGCACCTGTTAGTAGACGTCTCAGTTGAAGCCTGCTTAGGTTTAGCAGTGTGTTTGCCTTCTCAGAGCAAGGTTCTTTAATTAAAAGCTTCGCATGCCTGAGATTTTGTTTTCTCCGTTGTCTTTTGTATTTCTTGGAGATCCATTTAGCTGGGTATTTTTCTGAATTCGAATCAAACTGAGCTTTTATAAAAGCCTGATTCGGCCCCTCCCGAATCTATCCTTACTTCCAGAAACTCCTGCATCAGCTGTTCTTGTTATTCCGTGAATAAATAATTTTTCTGCTTTGAACTGAAGTCACTTAAGTATTGAAAATTCGGCTTATAGAGCTTTCCACGGGGCGGGGTGGAGAGGTATTTTCGACTACGAGTTCATTTACAAAACCACCACCAATATTTTTCTGTAGTTCTTAATTTAGTAATTTAGATTGCATCGTATCAGAAATGTAGTTTGACACCCTCTGGTTTAAATGTTTTTAAGCGTAGCTTGCCTGACTTACTTTGTTTATAGTATTATGCCAACCCATAGTATAAGTGTACATAGTAAGTATGTCATTCCGGTGTACAAAAATCGAATTAGACCGCGCATGACGTCAAGAGGAGTCAGCACGGACCCCTCAACCTCAACCCTTGTGTTGACCACTCTTGACGTCACTAGACGTTAGGTAACCTGTGCAATGGCATACTATGTATACTTATACTATGACGCCGACCCTAATTGAGCTGAAACTTGCTAAAAGTAGTGAGAAGTTTGGATTTCTTCATTGTTTAATTTAAAACAGTGATTAATTGTATATTTTGGTATTATTGGATATAGAAATACATAATTTATTGTTCTAATTTATACTAAAATGCAGCAATAACCATACAATTTTATGATCATACCACCATCGACCCTAAGGTGCCATGTTTTTGCATTAGGAGATAGTAAAACGCTAAAATTAGAACTGCTATCAATTTAAAATAAGAACGTTTACGTAGAAAATTTAATAGTTTAGGAAGGATAAAACAGTATCAGTTATAACAAAATATCTATGAAAACTGAAATATGGGGATATTAAAATTTATTACTTTTGCAGAATCGAGAGTTATTGCTATACTTACGGGTGCATTCAATCGTAGTTTTTTGAATATTGAATGAAAAGGTAGTTTTGACGTGTAAAACGCATGGAGACTTTGCTGTTTAATCTAGAGGTTCACTTCAATTGTTTTTTCGCCCTTGCAAGGCAATGGTAAAATGGTAAAGTTAAAAACTCTATATTGTTTTGTTAACATCATATAGTGTATAAACAAGACTGTAGGAGAGGGGGCTAGCTGATACGACCTCTAACCGTGAGTCAATCACTACAAGTGCATGGTCACGTCGGCGCACCGCACCTCATACTGCTCTTAGCGGAGTAGTTGGCGCCGCACCGAGATATGAATATAGCATTTTTATAATGAGAGTGTGCTAGGTGAGCTAGGCTTCAATATTAGTGTTATATAAAACAATGATAATTGTGCGATGCTAGGAGCAATGCGAGGTGCGGTGCGTCGACGTGGCCACAATTACTTCATTTATTAAAAAAACGAGGCGTGTAAGAAATTCTTTGTAGGTAACTATGATTATTTCACGTGACTGAAATCTCGCAATGCGATTGATTGAAAATAAATGAGTTTAATTACCTATTATACATAAATTGAGTTTGATTTTCTAAATTTTCTTTTTTTTTATTAATAATTTAGAAACCATAGCCATCGATCGGGAATGTTGAATTAGAGCGAGCTTGAGGTTATTCTGAACAATAGTAGCAAATTGTAAGTGATTTTAAGTGGTATCTTAAGGCAGTGATCAATGATCTATGATTGCTTTAATCTAGTTACATTCAGTTTTTACTACATTAAAATAATATCACACGTTGTAAATTAAAATTTTGGTAAAGGATTAAATTCAATTGCAATACAATTAAATCATAAACTGGAAATTTATATTTTAACTTCAATGGGTTTAATGAAACGTTAAATAAATCGTATACAGGTCAATTTATTTATTTTTTAAATTCGTGTCCTACGTAAAGTTCCTCTCGGTGATAAATGATGTGGACAAAATAGTTAGGTTAGGCCTCTTTAATGAACAATTTCCTGTGAGGCATCCTGTCATCACTCGCATATTAGGTCTTTTGAGCTCCAATTATCCTTTGGTTACTTTGGGTAAGGTTTCTCCATGTCGTTTCTTTGTTTGTTTCATTTCGCTATAGACAATCTGAAAAGTTGGGTTAAGACCCACAAATTAGTTGCTCGAGCTCTTTTTGGCCAAAACCACAAATTCTCGTATGTTGCGACACTTACACTAATCACTTTTGTAATTATAATTGAAATGTAATCAAAATAGAATATAATTATTTAGACTATAAGCTACCTCTAAATGAATGTATCATCAGATTTTAGCTAAAAACCAATTATCATCGAATTTGTACTTGTTGGTTTATAAATGCATTAAAGCGTAATAATGTTTTGATTACAATTTTGTAATTTTACTGGCCGATCAGAATTAAACATACACTCACAAAATTTTTGAACAAAAATAATTAAGATGAAATTGCTGTTTTTGTTCAAAACTTTCCAAGCGCAAAAACAAATACCTACTATTATTATTTGATAGTTTTCAGTCATTATTAATTTACAAAAATTGCTTTTGGCTTTATAAAACCTATTACTTTGTGTGTTTGATCAAATTTAATTGAAATTTCTGTTTGTATAAGGTATGGATGCCCCAAGGTGCGGATTATACGCAACACGGTAGTATTTTTTAGTGTTTGTGTCGTTTCTCGTTTCAAAAGGACGGTAGTTTTCAATTTATTTGCAAGTAGGGATTTCCACTTTTAAGGTTTTAAATCTTATTCGTTATTCCACTACAGAAGTGTTTTTAAATATTTTAAATTTTTGATTAAAAATAGGTGGACCCTTAGGTGACCTATTGAATAATTTATGTATTTTTAATAATAAATACATTAAAAAATTGCAAAAGAAACACAAGGAGAATCGATAACTTTATTTCTACGTTAAAAACTCTAAAAAAATACAGTTTTTTTAGGTTTGAAATTTTCTCTAAAAGTCATCCCTTTTTAAACACCCTGTACATTATTGGAGAAAAATTGTAACATTAAAGCTAGTCTAAGATTCTTAGAAAAATATATGAAAATCGCGTAGCTCTTATCATCATAATGTTAGTATGCAATTTTGAATAAATGTGCGAAAACGTTACTTTATTTTAGAAAACTCGATTTTTCTAAAAAAAACAGTTAAAAATAAGTATAGGAACATATCATAATCATAAAGTTAGATTCTTTTAGATTCAAGCTGGTTTTCTAAGAGAGATCAATAGACCTAACGAGACTCATGAGAGCAGAGAGGAGATTTCTTCTTGCAGAACACTAGTGCTCTCTTTAAGATTCAAATTGATCCTCTAAGAGAGATCAATAAGCGTAGAAAACTCCTGACGCTCTTTCCCACCAGATCACTAGTCCTCTCTCCTAAGAAAGAGACCAGTAGACCTAGTGAAAAGAGAATGTGACTCACCAGATCAGTAGTCCTCCCTTTGAGTCAATCTGGTCTTCTAAGAGAGATCAATGGACTTAACCAGACTCAGGAGAGCAGAGAGGAGATTTCTTCTTGCAGAACACTAGTGCTCTCTTTAAGATTCAAATTGATCTTCTAAGAGAAATCAATAAGCCTAGAAAACTCCAGACGCTCTTTCCCACCAGATCACTACTCCTCTCTTCTAAGAAAGAGACCACTAGACCTAGTAAAAAGAGAATGTGCACTCACCAGATCAGTAGTCCTCCCTTTGAGATCCAATCTGGTCTTCTAAGAGAGATCAATAGACTTAACCAGACTCAGGAAAGCAGAGAGGAGATTTCTTCTTGCAGAACACTAATGCTCTCTTTAAGATTCAAATTGATCCTCTAAGAGAAATCAATAAGCCTAGAAAACTCCAGACGCTCTTTCCCACCAGATCACTACTCCTCTCTCCTAAGAAAGAGACCACTAGACCTAGTAAAAAGAGAATGTGCACTCACCAGATCAGTAGTCCTCCCTTTGAGTCAATCTGGTCTTCTAAGAGAGATCAATAGACTTAACCAGACTCAGGAGAGCAGAGAGGAGATTTCTTTTTGCAGAACACTAGTGCTCTCTTTAAGATTCAAATTGATCCTCTAAGAGAGATCTATAAGCCTAGCAAACTCCAGACGCTCTTTCCCACCAGACCTAGTAAAAAGAGAATGTGCACTCACCAGATCAGTAGTCCTCCCTTTGAGTCAATCTGGTCTTATAAGAGAGATCACCAGACCTAACGAGACACAGGAGAGCAGAGAGAAGATTTCTTCTCGCAGAACAGTAGTCCTCTCTTTAAGATTCAAATTGATCCTGTAAGAGAGATCAATAAGCTTAGAAAACTCCAGACGCTCTTTTCCACAAGATCACTAGTCCTCTCTCCTAAGAAAGAGACCACTAGACCTAGTAAAAAGAGAATGTGCACTCACCAGATCAGTAGTCCTCCCTTTGAGTCAATCTGGTCTTCTAAGAGAGATCAATAGACCTAACGAGACTCAGGAGAGCAGAGAGGAGATTTCTTCTTGCAGAACACTATTGCTCTCTTTAAGATTCAAATTGATCCTCTCAGATAAGCTTAGAAAACTCCAGGCGCTCTTTCCCACCAGATCACTAGTTCTCTCTCCTAAAAAAGAGATCACTAGACCTAGTGAAAAGAGAATGTACACTCACCTGATCAGTAGCCTTCTCTTTGAGATCCAATCTGGTCTTCTAAGAGAGATCAATAGACCTAACGAGACACAGGAGGGCGGAGAGGGGACTTCTTTTTCCAGAATACTAGTACTCTCTTTAAGATTCCTTCTCCTCTAAGAGAGACCACTAGCCCTAAAAGGAAGAAACTACGTATTTCACCAGATCAGTAGTCCTCTCTGTAAACTTCAAAGTGGTTCTGTAAGAGAGATCAATAGTCGTTAGGGTTCGAAATGTAAATCCACGGATTTGCTGAAGGCAACAGGCAACAAGAAAATAATTACAAAAGAACTAAATAATAATTGATTAAATTTAATTAATTAATTAACACGGCTGTCGCTGAAAGCAAGGGGAAATTAACGAAAGCGCGCTCCCGCTCTCCACGATTGTGAAACGAGAAGTCCTTTGTTAGAATGGAGTGGGAGCTTATATTGGAAATCCGGTGACCAACTTAGATTCACTCGGCTATATACCATTAAAAGCTTCAAATCGTCTAGTTAATGATTTTCGTGAAACACCCTGTATTAAATAATTCAGAAATAATAATAGTTAACTGAGAACCAAGGTAAACGTTAGAGGGGTTGTTAGTTGTTTTTTAATCCTAGTGGAAATGTTCCAAGAGCATTCTTTCTAATACATACTTTTAAATATACATTAAAACGAAAAACAATACAAAAACATTTATGCTGTTGATAATTTATTATATTGTGCATTTTTCTCTTATTATGAAGTTTAATTAAGGTTATTCGTGCTTTTGTAATTATTTTTATTGCTATATTAAATCTTCATAATATTACATATTACCTCACATTTTCTGATATTTTATATATAAATTTTTCTCTCTTTTAAAATTTATAATAAATAATAAATTTCTCTCTTTATTTTTAATATGTAGGTAAGTAGTTCTAAATAATAAACTATTTTGTTAAAGAAAATGTGCGAAAAACAAGAAGGGTGATATTATTTGAATTAAAATCCCTTATTATTAAACGCCAATAATAAGTTATAGGTTGACAGTAAAATAGCAAAACCGCATCCACCTTTGTCGGAACGGTTAGTGAAACAAATTAAATTTAGTTGAATGAGTCCATTGAGAACGTATTGCCTCAAAATGAATGTCGGTTCTTTTTGGTGCGGCAGTAGCGGGCTCAGTAAAGTACCGCATCGGGGTATAACTATTGTTAAAGTGTCAAACGTACTTCACACTTTTGCAAAAGACATAATGTCACTTTCACACCGCTTATATTATTATTGTTTGTATTTTGTAGATTAGACTGTGTTAAAGAGATCTTATACAATGACTTTACACATGCGATAACTTTTCTTTATTTAAACGTCTTGTCGGCATCACTTTTTGCTTAAAATGTTAAGTTTTGTACTTGACTCGATGACTTGGAGCTCTTTTCATTTTTGTTTGATTTGTACACAAATTTTTAAAATTCCTTATTGTTACGGACACGTGAACATATTTTGTTGTAGAATTTTGATATTTAATAACTATCCTACATTATATCACCATTCTGTTTAAAAGCGACGCTTCTACAGGCTTATGGAATTTAATATAATTTTACCTTAATAACAAAAGATGATTCACCTAAGTTTATATCAAAGAGAAAATCCGTTTGATTTTACTTTACACAATAATTTTTTTTGCATAATATCAGAAATCAGAATACATAAATTCTTTGAGCTAACTTTGCCCCAATTTAACCGTTTCTCCATCTCTTCAAATAAGCGCATGCCTGATTAATCGAATAAATGAATAATTCCATATATAAATAATCGCATTCCTGATTAATCTCATATCAGATCATTCGCATGATTAATTAATCGTTTATTTGAATAATCGGAAATCTGATTAATCGTATGCCTAATTAATCGTATGGCTGATTAATCAAATGTCTTACTTTTTGAATGCCTGATTAATGAAATGACTCATTAATCGCATGGCTCATTAATCGCCTGCCTGATTAATCGTTTTCTTAATTAATTGATTGACTAATCTCATATATGATCAAACGTATGCGTGATTAATGGCACATATGGTTAATGACATGCCTGATTAATCGATTATTTTGTTAATCGTATATCTGATAAATCATGGACCTGATTATTTGATTAATCTCATAGTGATTGAGAGCATGCCTGATTAACCTCATATGTGATTAATAGCACGCCTGATTAATCGTTTACTTAAATAATCGTAAACCTAATTAATCATATGCCTAATTAATTGTATGCCTGATTAATAATATGTAGAATTTATGGCTTGCCTGAACAAATGCCTGATTAATTACATGTCTGATTAATCGCATGCCTAATTAATCGTTTGTTTGGTTAATCGTATGCCTGATTAATCGTATGGCTGATTAATCGAATGTCTTATTTTTCATTAATCGCATGCCTCATTAATCGCCTGCCTGATTAATCGTTTTCTTGATTAATTGACTAATCTCATATCTGATAAAACGTATGCGTGATTAATGGCACATATGGTTAATGACATGCCCGATTAATCGATTATTTTGTTAATCGTATATCTGATAAATCGTGGACCTGATTAATCTCATATGTGATTGAGAGCATGCCTGATTAACCTCATATGTTATTAATAGCATGCCTGATTAATCGTTTACTTGAATAATCGTAAACCTAATTAATCATATGCCTAATTAATTGTATGTCTGATTAATAATATGTATAATTTATGGCTTGCCTGAACAAATGCCTGATTAATTACATGTCTGATTAATCGCATGCCTAATTAATCGTATGCCCGATTAATGGCATGTCTGATTAATGGCATGCATGGTTTCTAACATGACATGACATGATTAATGACACGCCTTATTCATCGTTTAACTGTATAACTGATTAATCGTATGCCTAATTAATCGCATGTCTGATTAATAGCATGCCTGATGTATCGCTTGCTTGATCAATCGCTAGCCCGATAAATCGATTGTATGGTGTAACTTTATTTTATTTCTATATCAGTAGTAAAATGGAATAAAACTATTAATAGGTATTTATTAGGAAACACCCTGTATATAATTGTATTACCGTAGGTAATATTGTAATCCTATTTTCATCATATTTTTTTATTGCCATTAAAGTGGTTCAAACAATGTAAAAGATGATTGATACTTGATGTAAACACATAAATATATACATCAGACACTTTGGAAATTGCAAAACAGAAACACTAAATTTGTATATATTAAGCTCTAGTAAGTATAGAGTGACAAATTTGCAAAAGAAATTAAATTAAAGTGGATGAAAACTAGTCCTCTACAAAGCTTGATTCTACACCTAATTACTCGATTTTCTTCACGTTTTATTTTAAATAAAATTTTCACTAAATTACATGTTTACGAACGTAATCTAAAAGAGAAAAGTTTTTTTAAATCATCGCTAGCAAAACAAGTTTACACATTCAAAATTAAAATTTTTCCGGATCTCAGAGGACCCAGAAGCTTCAAAAGTTTGTTGATGCAAAAGCTCTATTTTACGTTTCAGTTGTGCAGTGCTTTAATCGTAAATAATTGAATTTAAAACTCTCTCCACTCGCTATCTATTCTTGTTTTATTGTAAATTCATTTAAGAGCTTGTTCGTTCTTTTTGTAATCCTTACTCAACACTATTACTAAGTACCTTTTTACTAATTTTTTTATTTACTAGCTAAATTCGTTTTGGAAAATAGCATTGTTTTAAATTGTTTAACGTTTTATGCATAGAAAACAGTATCATTTACATTTGCAAATTTTTCCTTAATTTTCTCATGTAGTTTTGCTAATAGTAATTCCGTTAGAATTTGTATAAGGAACGTGTCGCTACTCGCTAGGAACGTCTGTTAGCAAGTTATTTGCAATTGTTTAAAGTAGAAATTTCAATATTTGTAGCCAAATCGAACAAATTGGATGTCATACAGCCACTGGCTCTGATCTAAAAGCCTTAAGGCACTTCTGAATAAAACTGGCTATTTTCCAGAAAATCCTTTCTTATTCTAAAAATTTCTAAATCTTAGAATAGTTTTTTTGTGAGTTTTGCACACACATCATCAAAATGCAACTGTTAAAACATTTAGTGCAATGTTCAAAAGCAGAAAGAAAATTAATTGACAAATCGAAGAAATATTTAATAGAATTAATTGATTGTGTGTTTAATTGAAATTTTGCCAAATAGGCAGATGTTAAAGTCATTATTGCATAATGCATAAACGTTTATCAAATTACGTCACAGAACCAATCAAATTGTTGAAAATTTCAAAATTTTAAACCAACCCAAAACTAATTAAACTAAAGCTTTAAACTTGTCGATTTTTTACGACAAAAACGCACATGCAACTGCAATAAATAAATACACGAAAAGCTATTTAATAAAATTAAATGCACAATTGTTGTTACATCACGGTGGCGCCATATGTTACAGTGGTTTCGCTTTTACTAATCGATGATAAAACTGAACTGAATCAAATTATTGCTATTTTGAAACTCATTTCTTCTCTTTGTTATAAAATTGCGGTGGTGTTCCTCAGGGCTCATATAGCTGCCAAATAAATTTTTTCTTCAGGTGTGTTTTAGATTTTTCGTTTTTGAGCCGATTATTAAAAATCCGGAAGCGATCGAAAAACGAAAAGCTCGAGATTTAATCTACTCAATTTAACAACGTAAGATATGTAGGGCGGAGCCGTGGGTTCGATTCTTTTTATTGGGGGGAATTTTTAATTCCATACGAACCCTCAGGGAGCATAGCACTTGCCCTGCAAGCTTTATAAGGAATATGCTCTAAACTGACGCTTTAACCAATTCAGGAATCAACAGGAAAGGTTTGTCAGAACCAAAAAAACGGTAAATACAATCAAGTCTCCAAAGCGAGTCCAATTAATACTTGAAGACCTTTAAACAACAATGCATCATCCGACATTCACCCTGTATGTGTTTAACCATAACAACGAGTATTTGAAAACTACAGCTTTTAAAATGAATAGTTTAATTTTCTCCAAGTAATAGTTCTCAAGACTATTATCCAATTAACAGTAAATTCAACTGCATTTTCCATGAACCATAGCCGGAATCTCTAAACTGAAAACTAATTACATTTAAAATTGTTTACTCTTTCGATAAGGGTAATAAGTTCAAGTTTTTTTGTTATAAAAATCGATTTTGGATTTTGTTTGAAAACGCTATCCAAAAATGGCCGAACTAAAAGGATAACCAATTATAAACGTGCGCCATTTTGGCATATAAGCGTGTGCTTTATAATAATGGACAGATGTTGAATCGTGGTGATCATAAATAATAGAGAAACATTGAAAGATCTTCTTTCATCTGTTCTTTCGCTTGGTTGCGTCGAATTTCTTGATTCTTTATTATTATTCAGGTATAAATAAGTTTGCGGTAAATAAATTATAAAATTAAAGTCATCAAAAATTATTTTCCATTATGGTTATTTTGCAAAAACAACCTTTGAAATAATGTAGATTGAAAGTAATTTGATTATTTAAGTGGGAATTAAACCTTTTTAGGTATCTTAATAATATTATTGTAATTAGCAACTGAAGTGTATTGAAGCGTAAAACGTAAACTTTAGAAGTTTAAGTTTTCGTCGAGTGTAAAATTCGAAAAGGAAGCAAATAAAAGTCTATTTTATTACGATGATATACCGGGTGTTACAACAATACAGTACTATATAAAGTTGATGTTTACGGTGTGCTCTTTAACTGTAAGAGATATTAAAACCAATTTCTGCATAGTAAGATGATCATTGGATTAACATTTTAAAACATACAGAATGATTCACAAAAAATGCCGACACAAACTTGTGCTTTTTGAATAGAACACCCTGTATATTTTTACATATTCGAAGTCCTCGTAACATTTACAACAAAAATTGTATTAGGTTTTATGTACCTATCACCAACCGTTCTAAAGATATCGTCACTTTAATAACTAAATAGAGTCTACTTTGAAGCCATGATGCCAGGGCTGTAATCAGGACTTTTCAGATATGTTTGTTCTACCGACTATTAATAATATTCAAGTTAGAAAATACGAAGAAGCGTAATGCTATACAGCTATGCTAAATGCTATAGGGTATGACCGGTAGAGTTGGCGCACCTTTTTAATTTTTGTGATAAAATATTAAATAGTCAAAATCAAAAATATTTAATCATCAAACCATTTTACAGAGAACCAAAGGTAACAAATAAAGTAAAACAATATTGTTTTTTTAGTGTCAACAAATGAACGTAGATTCAGATTCCAAAAAATGATTAAAAAACCATCTCACCGTAACAGCATGGGAGAGATGGCGCACTAAATAAAACTTCTTTTTTTATATGTATATTTTCTTTTTTGCCACATTGCAGACAATGAGTAGTAAACGTTGTACAACTCTCGTGAAGCCATCTGAGACATTTAATGCATTACAGCCAGTCATAGTGTAGTACAGGGTACCCCAAAGTGTCTTGATGCTTCCTGAACTCGGCTATTGTCACTTTTTACAGCTTGTACTGCAAAAGTTAACTTTTCTCACTCACGAAGCTCTAGAGCAGCTTCTTTTTCGTTTGTAATCATTAAATCAAAAAATCATTAAATCGGATTCGTTATTCACTTAACAATACGGGGTGAGATGGCTTGCGCCAACTAACCCAATTACGTTGGGCGAGATGGCGCACGCATTCCCCCCCTCGGACGGGCATGCTTTAATAAAATTATAGATTAGAACAATTCTTCAAACATTTCGTTACACATAGATAGCAACAGAACTTCAAATATTCTTTAATTTAAATGTGTAAAAGGTACAATTTGTAAACCAGTGTAAAAGTTTGGAGATATATAAAATATAATATTAATTATTTAAGTGCCTTAAAGGATAGCACAATCAACGGAGCACTACTAAATAACAACTAGGCAACATCACTAACACTTCGACTATGTTTTTAGTCGGCTAAACAGCCAATATCGATAAAATAATTCACTGCGCCATCTCACCCGCTGCACCATCTCTCCCGGTTTTACCCTACTTACTTTATGCAGAATGTAATTTTTCTCGATTGTTTCAAGTGGAAATTTTTTTAGAAATTCGTTTCTAGGATAGCTAAGACCGAGCATTTATTTTTTAAATGATTTTTACATAATAAAAGATACAAATTTCTTGGAACATTTCTTTGAGACACCCGGTACATAAACAACTTTTATAATCATACTAATTTTCAACTGTTGTGTAAATTAAAATGACTTCTTTAAAAAAAAAATTTTAATGTCAAATAAAATAGTAAAACTACAGAGTAGCTACAGAAAAACCGTGCAAAATTTCACTGAATTAATCATAAAAGTTCTTATAAATATTTATGGACATTTTCTAAAGAGGTTACCTGGGTGGTCGATCTATTATTGAAAATCAAAACGCTATAAAGGAGGTGAGACAAATTTTTGCACAATGTCTTCAAGTCTCCCATTTATATAAAATCTTCAATTGAAATGACACCTTTGGTTTCATTTACTTGTAAATTCTCCTTTTTTCCTTCTGATTGTATATACAGGGTGGCTCTAATTCGTGGGGCAGCGTAGGGATCTAGACTATTAATTATAATAAGCAAGATCTAAGCTTAGCAGACCATTGTATCAACTTTTAATAATGTCGAATTAAAATTAGTTTGACCAGCTCATAGTTATACAGTGTGTCCCCGGATGGAGTTGCTATTAGAGAAAAATATTTTATTTTTGGTTTTAGGTAAAAAAAGTATTCTTTATAAAAAGTTTTGTTTGTTTTCAAACTCCCAAATATGCAAAAATATTAGAAATAAATTTTTAAATAAAATAGTTATTTGTTTTATAAGGAGACAAAGTGACGTTTTGTGTGACAAGACTGTGTTTGGCTGAAGAGCGAGCGCGTAGCGAGCGAGTCAGGCAATACAGGCGAGTCACACAAAACTACTTTGACTCCGTATAAAACATTAAATTTTTTCTGCAAACGTAAAGCGTAAAACTGAAAATTTTGATTTTTGAAAGGGCACCATCTCTTGTCAATTACTTGTAGTTCAATTGTCAAATATTTTTTAAAATTAACTTAAATTTGTAAAAAAAGCTAATTATTAAAAGCAACGAACTAATTATAAAGGAAAATTTAAAAAACATTAAATTGTTTACATTACAAATGCTTAAAAAACATTTTTTACGTTAAAAATAAAAATAATGTGCGGTTAAGATTTTACTTTTCCCTCCTAGACAGACAAAAATTACTTTTCTGACAATTTTTCCTGCCTCGGCGGGAAAGTTAAACTTCACCGTTACCTATTGAGTGACACAAAGGCGACTTTTTCTGACGTTTGAAGAAAAAAGCTTTTTCTCTAATTTTTTGGACTTAAAAAAGTCCAAAAATTTAGAGAAAAAGCTTAATAACTTTCTTATTTGAAAATTTATTTTTAATATTTTTGCATTTTTGGGAGTTTGAAAAGAAGCAAAACTTTTTATAAAGAATACTTTTTTCCCCTAAAATAAAATAGACAGTGAATGTGGAACTAATATAGTTAGATGTTCCAAAAAAATTGACGATAGACAAATGAAGTGATTTATTTTAAGTTGGGGTTTGTCACACCCCACATGTCGGAACTTGTAACAAATATTCATTTGTTGGATGCCGGGTTAAAAATGCGAGCGATAAATTATGAATTTCAATAGGTGAGGAAAAACTTTTATTTTGAAAACGCCATAACTCGCTTAATATTTTTGTCGTAGAGAGATCGGATGAAAACCAAATTAGAGGAAATTTTATAACCTTCAATAAAGAATATTATAACATATTTACTAAAATTGTTATTTTTTAAGTTATTTTCGTAAATGCGAGCGATAAATCATGAGTTTAAATGATGAGGAAATACTTTCAATTTCCAAAAAGTCATAACTCGGTTAATATTTTTCGTAGAAAGATTGGATGAAAACCAAATTAGAGAAAATTTTATAACCTTCAAAAAAGAATAATATAATTTTTGCAAAAATTCATATTTTTCGAGTTATTTTCAATAATTCTACCAAAAAATCATGACTTGCATTCAGTGTGGAAACGCTTTCAAGTTTCACAACTTTATAACACGGTTAATATTTGTAGTAGAGGGGCACGGAAGCAAGCAAAATAAAAGGAAATTTTAAAGCTACAAAAAATATCTGAATGAAGTTTGTGCTAAACTGAATACTTTTCGTGTTATTTGTAAAAAACTGTTATAACCCCTTAAAGAATTGTTGCTCTAGTTTACGGGCGAGTTTCACTTTTTAAATATATTATGTATTAGAGAAAATTTATATTAATTTTCCTCGATTATCTAATTTTGTTCTTTATATCGGTGTTATAGTTTAATAGTTTGGTGAAAAAATGATAAAAATATGTTTTTGATTATTAATCAAAATTCAATTACGCTTGAACCAAATTTAAAACTGAAACTGTTATAACAACGTGATCCCTATGAGGCGCCACGAATTTCAGTCATCCTGTATAGATAATAATTAATAACTTGTCCCAAAATCTTCCTCTTCTCTATTTCGTATCGATTTTTGTCCTTTGAAATATCAGTAAATACGGTCAGCTTTTATAGGTATAAAAACTAGAGTAGTAATAAAAGGGTTGTCCTAAATTTAACTTTATGGACTTTCGCTCGTCTTTAATTAAACTAAAACTAATTTGAAGGTGGTAATCTTAAAGGAGATGACTTTTATTTAAACAACTTTATTTAATCAAGTACAATCTTGTAAATTAGTCGTTCAAATTGAACGCTAGTTTTTTTTGTATTGTGTCATAAACTTTTTTGATATAGTTTTATCTTTCGGTCTCAAATCGTTTCATTTCCACTTTTATTGTAAAAGGAATTTTTTAGCTTGCTAGTGAAGAAATATTTATTTCAAATGTGAAGTTGCGGTAAAATTAAAATTTAGGGCGTAACTCCCCTAAACCTTTTTTAAAGTGACAAACAGTACCTCCAGAGGGAGCTGAAAATACAGCTATTGGAAAAGGTTCAAATTATTGAAGATAAAAATGCTAACAAGAAACTAATAGTCGTTTTCGTTTGTCAGAAATAAACATTTCTTCTCCCTAGTAGCGGTGACGTAGGTAGAATTGATGTAATCATTGTAATAACAAAATTTTGTCTTAACTTAGAGTACGCGCACACGATCGACTGGCTCACTGTGTCAGGAGGAGCCAAAACGACGCGACGAGACCGACTTGTACCGTACTTGCACGCACTTGTACCCAACACTACAATAAACGCGATTTGTTCGTACCTGCATCCTTTCATACGTCCTTGCTGTTCCCTGCTGACGTCATGCGTGGCCTAATTCAATTTTTGTACACCGGAATGTCACACTATTTATTCAAGTGGCAACTAAAAATGAAATATTCAACTTTTTGTCGGACCGACTGTTCAGTCGGTTGTGTCCATTATTTCATTGTAGGTCGATTTTTAAAACTCTGAAAATAGTAGATAGTTGACCGACTATCGCCGGTCGTGTGCGCTTGCTCTTAATTTAATGATAAATAAATTATTTGAGCGGTTTTGCAATTAAGCATTTAACCCTTATTTATCCGCATATTTATTTAGGGGTTGAGCATTGGAAGCCGATTTATAATTTAACGGCATCAAATTTCTACATAAAAGCAAAATTCTGAATGGATCAGGGCACTCTTGTCAAATAATCAAGACATTGAATGTTTTTTTAACTAATGTCCTGATCTGAAGTGAATGACTAGTGATCTTGCCTAACCAGGACTCGTAGATTCTTCTTCAGAACTATTTTGATCTAAAGAAAAGAAATGAGATCTGTGGTTAGGTTATTCTCTGAGCCATAAGACGTCCTGATCTTTCCTGAGAAACGACCTTGGGAAAGACTCTGTTTTGATACAGTTTTGCTGTAAAAAAATTAGACGAGCCATTATTTACAGTAGTCTAGTTTTAGATTCCTATGTCTGCGATTGAAGTTTACACACTGTATAAATACTCAAATAGAAGTCAACGCATTTGTGTTTGGTTGCATAACAAGGGACTAAAAGGTATGTTAAGATCTACCCGAGAGGTCAACCACTGCTCAGAATTTGTTCAGAGACTGCCCATGACTGCCATTGACTGCCGATGACTACTGTTGACTGCTAAATTTTGTACATTGACTGCCGAGAGTGGATAACCCCTCGGAACCACCACAATTTCTGCATGTACAGGACTTTGGACTTTGTGATATATTGATAATCTAAATTTTTCTTTAATTTTTCTTAAGGACTGTGAAGGTTGGCAATTTTTATTATATACTTTCGAATTTAAAAATCTCAAATAATAAACTTTAGAGGTATAAGTTCCCCTTCACGTTCTCATAATTTCCGTGGTTAGAAATCCTTGTTAAGCAGTATGTTCCTTATAAGCTTATATTAACTGTTACTTATTACACGCACAACGTAGGCATAGCCACAGAGGAAGGAAGTCGCATAAAACCGTATTAAATAAATATGGTACTTACTGTAAGTACCTACTTTTACCACGCATGAAATTTATTCGATTGTTCTTATTAATTAGTAAAGCAGAGTACAGCGAGTGACAATTTTATTATGAACCAAAGTGGGAAAAAATGGGTACCGATCGAAAGAGAATTTTTCCTGCCTCTATTAAAAAGGTAAAACCGTTATGATTCCAATAAGCAGGTTTGGAATTTTCAATTCAGCTTAAATCGACAGTATTATCAAATATATATCAGTTGTATGAATCATAGATAATTCTTTGAATTTATTTAAGAAAATCATCATATTTTTGTACAGCCAATTTTAATACTATAATCTCTCTTACCATGGAAAACAACAGAAAATTCAAAACCTAAAACGTCAACCATTTTATTATTTGAAATGTATTAAAATGTTTGACGTTTTAAAATTATGAATTGTTTTCCATAGCAAGAGCGATTATATCAAAACCGTCTAATTTTGCGACAAAATTTTGAAAATAATACAAATTTATGAATCGCGGTGTTCGCAGAAGAAAATATTATTTCTATCCTCATAAATTAAAATCGAAAGCAGAAATCTAAAAAATGCAATTTCCCATGTTATTTCCTATGTTACAGAATAAAAGTAGCAACCGGTATACCGGGTTACGGTGCGAGATGACATTTGATCTGTCATATCATTTGAAAAATTTTAAATTAATCTTTTTATTTGTCATTAAATATAAGTCATTATCTCATTATGTAGGGGTGTTAAGGTGGGTTATTTGAGATGATATATGTCATTTGATCTGTCATCTCATCTGTCAAAATTTAACTATGTTTTTTTTGTGTCATCAAATAGAAGTCACTATGACGGGGTGTTAAGGTCGGTTATTTGAGATGACATATGTCATTTGATCTGTCATCTCATCTGTGAAAATGTAAATATGTCTTTTTATGTGCGCAAATAACTTTTGATGAGTATAGACCTAAAGTTATTTGCATAGTTAGTATTTTCCCGAGCGAAGCCGAGTTCATTAGTTAGCTAGTATTGTATAATTTAAAGAAAGGCTTAAATAAACAAATTCCAATTACTGCAAAAATTAAAATAGCTTTTAATTTCGAATTAAACCAAAAGGTAGGTGGTTAAATAGCGAGAGGGTTGAGAGAAAAAGTAAAAAGCTTTTTAAAAAATTAGAGTCATTAGGTATACATAGTTAATAATACGTCTGCCAATAACTTTTAATTTATGTTTTTATGGGTAACAGAACGTGATCAAGTGCATGATGTTAATATATTATATTAACACCATGATCAAGTGAACCAAAGTAAGAAAGAAAAATTTGGGAAAGCATGTGGATAGTATGGTCGAAGAAATATTGGTTTGAGTCGTTTTGAATGAACGACAAGCAAGAAAAATACCTTTTAGACGACTACACACGAAGTGGGATCAGAGTTGATTTTTCTTAGTCTCTAGAGCAATATTTTCCAACCTTTTTTGTGCCATGCCCCAAGTCTTTCTAAAATTATCAAAAATCGAATTGTTCACACGTAAGAAACGCATACGGTTCACTTAGACTCTAAACGAGTTCTTTTTCGAATTGCCTCCCTTAACAATCAAATTCCCTCTCTGTGAGACATGGGCAAAGCTGGGAATGAAATTAGTACCGGGAAATCTGATAGTTCGGGCCAAATGCAGGCGCGTCATTGTGGGTATGTGTGGGGGAGGGTAAAATTCTGGATTTTAATTATTATTATTCAGTGTGAACTTAAAATTGATTAAATTTTATAGAGGGTAGGTGTTTACTGTGTGGACGGATTGCTTCTCAACTATTCTCAAATATTCGAGATATCAAAACTAATTTGGGCATGGTAATACGTAATCATTAGACCTACATTTCAAAATGTTTAGTTACATACAGAGTGATTATTTTACAAGGGAGGTATTGTCGTTTTAATGCCGAAACGAAACCGGTTGAACTTTGGAGCTATGAGCCCAGGGGTGTAATCAAGATTTTTTAAATCTGTTTATTCCATCGCCTGAGTGTCTGGACATCGTTCAGGCGGTCTGCACAGGCCAAACTGGAGCGTCTGGGCATCGTCCAGGCTCTGGTTTGGCTTGTACAGGCCGACTTGCACAGGCCAAACTAGAAGGTAAGCCTGTGTGTGTGGCGCGGCCTTTAAGACCAGTCTACACACACACAGGCCTTGCCTTTCAGTTTAACCTGTGCAGGCGACCTGAACACTGTCCAGACGCTCTGGTGTGGCCTGTGCAGACCGCATGAACAGTGTCCGCACGGAAGGCAAGTCTGTGTGTGTAAAAGGGCCTTGACAGTTATTTTGATTTTTGACTCCTGTTTCATATTTTTGATTTTTTCAATTTTTCTAAATTTTTGCAATATATTTCTTTCATTGCCACATCACGGGCCACCGGAAAATTTCCGGTAGCCCGCCGGGCCAGTCCAGCCCTGGGCAAGGCCCCATGTTGGGAAACACTAGTATAGAGCAATAGGAGTCATCCCTGACCCTAGTCAACAGAAGAAGATTAAGCACGTACAAAATGCAAATTTTATTGAATTTGTACATTTTTAATATCAACCAACACACACACTCAAGCACTTCATTGGTTGAATAAAAGTTTTGATTGTAGAATTCAAAAGATTCCATTCTTGTTAACATCAATGAAAGTTAAGTTTTTCATGACGCTTTAAATTTAAAAACAGCTGGAATATTTATTTTTTTATAAATCAAAGTGAATGGGTTGGTTTGTGTGTTTTTTTAAATAATAAATGAAAACCTTCGAACTACCAGAAAGAAGTACGTGTTATAAGGAGTTTATCTCAATTCAATTACGAAAGAATGTAGTGTAAAAAGGAGACGATAACAAAGGATGAGCTTTAACGCAAAGGCCTAAAAGTGTCTGGGTATAAATTTGAGTTTTGTTGTTGCTTATAATTTAAAAGGGTAGTCACTTATTAAAGGTGGTGCAGTTGTTTAATAAAGTGAGCGTTTTATTGTTTTAATAATCGGTGGCTTAAAAAGGGCAAAGTAAAAGAATTCAACAACTCCTCTCCAAGTACAATAAATTGTAATGTGCGTGTATAAGCGAAGAAGTATTAATTGTAGTAATACAAAAGTTATGTGAAATATAGTTTATCCATTTTTGGAATAAGAAATTGCCTTCTTAATCCTTCTTATCTCATTAGCACCATACTGTGTTGGGTACCAATAAAAGATGAGTAAAATCTTCGAGAAAAAGGTAAAAATGAACTTCTATGCCAAAAGCAGGTATATAAACCCTTTTAATGCTTTTCACTTTACAAAAAATGTGCAAAATATCACACAATATTTAAATTAAATCTTTTTAAATTTCTTTTACATGAAGCATTAGAAGGGTTTATATACCTGCTTTTGGCATAGAAATTCATTTTTACCTTTTTCTCGAAGATTTTAAGCATCTTTTATTGGTACCCAACACAGTAGGGTGCTAATGAGATAATAAGGATTAAGAAGGCAATTTCTCGTTCCAAAAATGGATAAACTATACTTCGGTAGTTTAGCTTAAAATTAAAACAAAAAGTTAAAAGAAAATTTTGGAACAGTAAAGTGGATATTGAAAGGAAGCTTCCATGAAGCTCTTGTGTTGTAGTTCAAAAAGATTTACATAAAGGATTTTATAGATAAAGCTGTAAAACAGAGTCGAATAAAAACAATACATACGATATCATCAATATACGTATTTACCAGTAGGTTCTTTTTTACAAAAAAATGTTACTTTCTTTTTCTCAAAACAAAAAAATTGTGCGTACAAGAAAGGCATTAATTTGACGGATGTTTTAGATTAAAGAAGAAAAAAAATTTCAATCAATTAAAGTGAAGTGTAAGAAGCACAAGGCTTGATTGATTTCAAAATTTTTTGTTCATAAAATTTTAACTCATCTTCTATTGTTACATTTTACTAAGAAATCAATTTTATTATACAGGATGTAACAAAAGAGGCGAAAGCTCTTAATAACAATTTTTGTCTTTTGTACAAAAAACACTTTCTTTCTTTTCAAGAGTTTTACATAACTAATTTTCTAGAAAAAGACGATGCTTAACGAACATGAACCGTAGATCTTCGGTCAGCCGTTGCTCAAAATAAATGAAACAATTGTTGTAATTAAAGCAGTTATCAAAAATTGCTCTTGTCTCAGTTTTTTTAAATTTCTTTTCTTCCGTCATATAACCCCTACGCCAGGTAAGTATGATTTTAATAATAATTTTTCATAGCTCCAATGAACTTTTTCATTCTACCAATCAAACAGTTTTCATAGATCAATTACTACATTCATCAATATTATGAATTTCGATTCATTGAGACAACAAATACCTGTTTTTGAAACAATGTAACTTCATTATACCGATGAATTAGTTCATAGTTTGTTTTATATGATTTTAATGAACAATGTTCATTACATTAAAGTAGGTATACCGAGGGTTGAGACGGGGTAAGTTAGGAATCTACTTTACCGACATGTTACCCACATTACAGTTTCTGTTACCGACATTACAGTTTTCCCGCCATTTCTTATCGGCTTTACGGATTTGAATTATCGACATCCGCGGCCATTTTGGATGCTTGGCGGCCATTTTGGGGGCGTAACCTGTCAAATGCGGCCATTTTGAGGGCATTGGCGGCCATGTTTAGGGCGTAACCTGTCATTTCGGCCATATTGGCGGCCATTTTGACCTAAGGCGCCACCTAGCGGATTCGTGTCAAACTACGACATGTGTGGAACTTTGCTATTTTGACAGCCAGCGCCACCTAGCGGATAGTTGTCAAACTACGCAATTGACAGGTTACTCCCCCAAAATGGCCGCCACGCATCCAAAATGGCCGCGGATGTCGGTAATTCAAATATGTAATGCCGGTAAAAAATGGCGGGAAAACTGTAATGTCGTTAACAGAAACTGTAATGTCGGTAACATATCAGTAAAGTAGATTCCTAACGTACCCCGTCTCAACCCTCGGTATACCTACTCATTAATGTTAACTTCATCAAGTCAATGAAAAAGGTTCACCGGATTGATGTAGATTTTTCATTAATAAAATGAAATTTTGTTCATAAATTAAATTCTTTATATTAATGAAACAATTCATTAATTCAATGAATATATTTCATTGAACAAATCTGTACCTACTTACTCGTATAATCTTAGAAATGTACGTCGACATAGCAAAAATTATGTTATCTATTGTTGAAAACATTTCATTAATTTAATGAATATTTTCATTAAACAATGAAAAATGTTTCATTATATTAAACAACGCTTTCATCCGCTCAAAATTAATTAAATGTTTCATTATCCCAATGAAATTTCAGCACATTTTTCGTTCAGTGTAGATTCAGGATCAAACTGAGTTTCCGATAACCGCAGGCTATGATAATTTTGCTCTTTTTTTGTCCCTGTGGTTTGGTTTTCTGTGCTTACTGTGGTCTTTTTGTGTCTTAAGGGACGATTGTATGGGCTATCTTTACGGTAATGTGTGGCCCAAAATATGTGACCAGTACGTGGCTGGCAATATGGCCGTATGGCCCGGCAATATAGCCGGATTTGGCCAGTATTACAGTTTAACCATGGTAGAAAGAAAATGGTATGTCAGCGCTTATGAAGACTGTTGTTGCTATCGATACGTGACGTTATATTCTAGCACCTGGCGTCATGCGTGCAGCTACAACTACTAGATAAATGGTAGCTGACTCGTCAGCCATTTTGTTGCTAATATCAAAGTGATATTTGCATAAGGCCGATAAAACAGTGTCACTGCTTGATTACTAAGTTTGTATGTTTATTACATTAAACGTCACTCTGACATAAGCCTCAAGATGGCTGACGAGTCAGCTGCCTTTTATATAGTAGCTATACGTGCAGCGAACTTGTTTTCATATGCTGTGCAGACATAGGGCTGTCGTTGGTTGCTATCGATACGTGATGTGACATTCTCGTACCTAACGTCACGTGTAAAACGGGACGCTTTTCAGTATACTGAGCTGCCATACCAGTTTTCTTTCTACCATGAGTTTAACTTGTTAGATCTACGTTTTTTCATATAATTAATAGCAAGAGAAGAAAATGTCTTATTTTGGTTCCAGGACACCACTGTAGGAGTTTGTCGGTGTTATTCGAGGACACCCTGTATAATTCTAGAAACAAGTTATTAAAATTAATTATGTAATATAAAGATAGTTGGTGATATTTTGAGCCAGACTTGGAATAAAATATATTACAAACTTATATTTTGAAGAAAGACCTTGTTTTCCAGCTGAAAAGTTTGTTAAAAGTTTGTCTGAAAACTACTTCTACTATAGTTTATTAAATTATGAACTGTTCTAACATATAATAACTAAAAAGGAATGATATAGTACTGAAAATATTTCTCTAGTAATTAATTTGCTTTTAAGTGAGTCCTCTTATTAAATTCAAACGCGGTGTTTGCTTTATATTTTATTTTATAATTATGTCATCATAGATAAAGGAAAAGAAGGGCATTTTAATTTTTAATAGACAAAAAAAGCTTTAATTAAAAATTTTTACAGTTGAAAATTGCAAAGAAATAAAATGGTTCTTCAAATGGAAAAATATAAATTTTCCATTTGAAGTTTTGCGCTATACACATACACATATACACTGTGTTCATTAATGAGTGGTCTGGGTAAGCTGAGCTGCATACCCACAAGGATGGTTTAGGTTGGCTAATAACAAAAATCTCTAAATTAATTAAAAATATCTTAGTTGATTTAAATATCTACGCCTAATGTAAAATTATAGACTGATAACGAATAGCGTACGTTGGGTTGCATAAGAACTCGGACCAATCATTACTGAAAACAGTATACAACATACTTTATACAGTGTTACTTTTATTTTGGATATAATTTGAAAAAACGTCTAGTTGTATTTTTTTATCTTTACTAGCTAGTAAAAGCTCAAAATTTAAAGAATAATACCTATCTACAGCCTCGATGCTCAAAACTAGGAAAAATTAATTTTCAAATTGTTTTTCATTTGTGACGAATGTGTAACGAAGATGTAACTGCTAACTACATTATTTGATACCAATCAGCATTTTAGTCAAAACGTGTTTTGCGATAATTTAAAATTTATTGCCCACGAGTGAGCTACATGAAAGAGGTTTACATTATTCCTGTTATTAGGTTGGTATAATAACATTGTCACTTTTTGAATTAAATTCAAAATTATTGGTAAATAATTCTTCTGTTTCCTAATACTGGTCTTTAGTGGATATTTTGCCTTTATATTATGTATTTATCGTACAATTAAAAAATTAAAACTATAATGTTGCCACCTCAGGACAAATTTTTTAGTCAAAGCTAATTTTACGAGGTTTTAAAATAATTATTCTACAATTTACTAAAGTGGCGTATAAAAAAGTAAAAAAGCAGTAGATTTAATTCCTGAAGTGCAAAAAAATTTAAATATGGATCATATTGCATTTTTAAAGTATGAAAATGAACTATAATATACGAAAAAGTAAAAAGGAAAACTAGGAGTATTTTATTATAAATAAAATACTGTTTTGTCAATCTCTTTATAAACCATAGCTTCATTTCAATGGAATACTTTTGAAAAAAAAAACAACAAACGTACGTTAAACGATAGGCAACACATTATACACTAGATAGATTTTGAGTTTTGGAGACAAAAAAAGTCGTTATATCATCAACTGGTTTTACACACTAGACCAAACTTAATATTATCTGAATTTTGAAACATTTAACAACAACATTCAAATTCAATTTTATAAGAAAATATTGGACGTGACATCTCGGCCGTGACCATTGAATTAAAAAAACGCTTACTATCAGGAAGGAGTGTTAGCAACCGCTGTCCATAGAAAAACGCGATATTAGACTTAAATTGCGTTTATATAATATTATCGTTGGCTGTAATCATTCTTTTTTAGAATTGGGAGTGTAAGCAACCGTTTCCATAAGAAAATGAATGGAAATCGCCATTTTAGGTTTCCATTGCGTTCACATATTATTGTCTGTTAACACCCTTCCTGATAGTAACTCGTTTTAATGCAATAGTCGTCAGATTGTGATCTATAGATAGTAAAGGCGCGAAAACTCGACGTGCGTTTTATGCTCCACCCTGTATAATGTATTAATCCATTTATTAGTAATAGGAATAATTAATTGCGTTTAATTGCAATTAATTAATGTTAGGTTAAGTTGATGGTTGAAGTTATTAAATATTTTGAATAAATTGAATATAAAATTACTTAAGTGAAGTTTAAAAGGTTCCAATCGATTTAACGTCTTATGTAGTGGTAAAATAGTTATCTAACTAAATCAAAAATTTATTACGAGCGTGCACTATCTCATCTATCTAATTTTCCACAACAATTTAAAGCATAATTTTTGTAAATTTTACAAATTTTCAATTTATCGTTAAAAACTATAAAAAAACCATTAACGATAGCGCTAACTAATAGACAGTTAAAAAAAAATCGAAACTAATAAATTTGCTAAAGTTATTAAGTTAATTGAAGTTAAAACTAATTTTCTATAAATCTAATTATCGAATTTCCGTGAATAACTAGAAATCCGTTCAATTACGTTGAGGCATATTTCGTACCTAAGTTGACATTGATTGTTAAATTTGTAATTCTGATTCATTTTCTCGTTGTATTTTATGAGATGAATATTATCGACTCCAAAATTCAAATTAAGTAAATAGATTTAAATTTAAAAGCGCATTATTGGTTACGGATATGATAATTTTTTAAGTGTGCGAGTTTATCATTTTTTATGTGGCAATATTCATTTTTTTTGTGAATTTTGTATGGCAAAGCAAAAAAGAGCTCAATACCGGGTGTCAACATCAGAAACCGGACTATCCTCAAATGACGACCAACTTCAGGATCTGACGATGGATCTTTGGGGTTTGTCTACTTCTATGCTGGTCCTAAAGGATCTGGGAAATTCAAGAGTTTTACGAGCTTGTTATTTATTTTCTAAAGATCTCAAAGGTCTGTAGGTGATCTTACCGAGGTTATAAAAGTCTTAAGGGTTCGTCTATTGCTGTACGCAGGTCCTACAGGATCTAAAATAGCCTAGGTTGTAGTTACAAAAGCAGTAGCGCTGTTTAAAGTGTCCCTGCTCGGGCGCCAATTATTACCGAGCTTAACTGTGCCATAAATTGGCGCATTAAACTAATAAAAGATGGTAAAATATTATACTTACTCCGAGGAAATAGCAGAAAATAACAAATGAATAATTGGGACATTTCTTTCTAAAATAAGCGACATTTTGTTTATCGTATGTAATTATTTAAATGAGTTTGGTTCGTTAAAAAACGTAAAAAGCATTTCATTAATGAAACCGCAAATGAAATTAAGGTGCCGGCACAGATTCACGTAAATCCGGATTCATCACCAAGGAAAATTGGTTTAGAAATTGGAACGTAACTTATCAAAATTTGGCGTTGAAAAGACTCTAAAAAAGTTCAAATACCAAGATTACAAGCTTAAATCGGTACAAAAATTGCATCCACGAGTTGATGACAACTTGGCTTCTTTAATAATATGTCAAAATGATTCATTTGTTATTTCACAGAGACTTGATTTTGTCGATAAATTGTTAATTTTTCAGGCTAAATGTGTGTTAATTGTTAAAATCGTATTCTCTTTCTTTATGTAATACACAGGGTGTCTCATAAAGAATTGGGAACAATTTTTTTAGGTTAAGTTAAAGTCAACCTATTAAACCTTATATAAAGTACGAATAAGCTGTTCCAAAGTTTCTTTTCATGATAATTTCCACTAATGTGAAAATATTTATTTCAAATTTGGTACAGATGCTTACTATTATCAACTACACCAGTTAAAGTATTTTATAAAATCGGCTTGACCATAAGAGACACTTTATTACAATTTGTTTTAACTCTAACTTTGCTATCAAAGATTGAACTTTAAGGCCCTATAACTCTAAAACTGGAGGACTTTGTACTAAGGTATATTAGCTTTATTTGGTTTATTTAACCTAGAGAATCTGTGCCTAAACGTTATCCCATTCGTTATGAGACACCCTGTCTAAAAATCCAATATGGCGCTCAAAAGAATATTAAATGAATTAGGATTATGAATGACGTAATGGGGTGATCTACAAACACTATGTAAATCATAGCTGACACGTCATGTCGTCATCCATTTGATTTCAAATTGGACAGCCTCTTTCTCTGCCTTGGTGGAAAAATAATCATAGATATATAATGAGAAAAAAGGGAAAAAGGGTGGGGAAAAAGTGACGCAACAAGACTATAACTTTTTTATTATCAATTTTTCACAAAAAAGTTTTAAATAAAAGTAACTAGGCTAAAAGTGCTTCACTTGTCCGTGACAAGTCCGTGGGCACAGGAGCACATAACTCTAATTTTTTAAATGGCAACCTATATGATTATTTGTACCAAAAGTTTTATGCTACCACAGGCAGAATCATGTAGCGATTCCAAAAATGTAAAAAGATCATATAAGTTAACTTTAAGAAATTAGAGTTACGCGCTCCTGTACCTACGCGCGATGGCGAGCGACCAATTAAAGACCACGAACAAGTGAAGCACTTTTAGCCTAGTAACTTTTATTTAAAACAAATCTTCAAAAAATCTATAATAAAAAAGTTATAGCCTTGTTAGGTTACTTTTTCCCCACCCTGTATAATAACTATAAAGCGTTCAAGCGAGTTGCCCCAATAAATAATGTGAAAAGTCAGAAAATCAGTGCGATGCGGTACGAATTAATTATTATTAATGTAAGACATTTTGAGCCTCTTTGACTTACTTGAATATCATTGTCTACCTGAATAAGCTCAAAGAGACGACAAAGTAAGTTTTATTGACTGTTGGAGTGTGTAATGTGTTGCATAAAAACGAAATGGCTTCGCGTTACACTGGAGCTTTTATACAACTTTACATTTTACGTGTGGACTTTAAAACTACAGAAGCTGATAAAACTTTTAATATACGTCTCAATTCAATCAAAGTGCTGCTTTATTTAACATTTAAAAACGTTTAAAATTTTCTTAGGGAAAGTTCCAGTGGCGGCTGGTGAATTTTATAAAGGGGGGGACACAGTAGTGGCGTAGCTGCATTATCACAGGTCTGGGTTCCAAACTTTTCCCATGCCCCACCAAGCGCCGACGCCCAACGATTGAAGGTTTCTGTACTCATAGTAAATTCGTAACCATGACAACGGCACGTTCGGAAGCTATGATAAATGTTGATCGGTCGACGTTGCGTTCACAGCCCAAGCTTAGTGCATTTGCATCGGCGGCGGCACGGCGTTGCGTTTTAACTGGTTTTCGCTACCTGTTATAATACCCATCTATAATAATACCGTAGCACAACAAAATTTAAATACGTAAATAATTAAATAAGTATATAAACCTACTTTCTGAATTATCTAATTCATTTTAATTTAAAAATTTAATGTTTAACTTAATTTCTTATAATTCTTTCTTCTTTTGATATTGATTGGGGGGGGGGGCGTCCCAACGTCCCCCCTCACTAGCCGCCACTTGAAAGTTCTTAATTAATTTCCGACAGAAACCCATCATTTTGAGGCAGAGTTGGTCCAAAAAGTCATCGCAGACACATCACCAAAGAGTACCTCGGTTTAATAGTCATTGAAAGTGTGCTTTATTTTTGTTCTTTACCGACACGTGACCACCTTAATTTATCGAATTTAATTATTTAATTCAGTTAATACATTTATTGTTAATTATTACTAAATATTTATTTAGAAAATTTATTATCAAATAATTTATTAAGTATACTAAAAGTCACGTGTCGGTAAAGAAAAAAAATGCAAGAGTAGAATCCAATAAATTATGCGCACACAGAGTATCCTATTTAAAAATGTTTTTGTCTTGTAAATGGACCACCCTGTATATGTAAAATAGTTTTATAATGTGTAGCTTTCGGACAACTATAATAACAAACTAATAGTACATTTAATTGTTTTGTAATCACACTGTTAGGACACCTGGTATATTCTTATGTGTTCCCAAACGCGACGCATAGGTTTTTTAACTTTTTCCAATCCAAGAAAAAGTTGTTATCGAGAAAATAATAATAATAATTAATAAAATTTCTTTTGTAATAAAAATGAAAACTTGAAATTGGATACTTATATCAATCCCATGAATATCTATTATTTAACACTATTTGCGGTTAACAAAACGCTTTCCGGTTAAACCGGAAATTAGAACAATAGCAAAATTTTTTGGAACACCCTGTATATTTTTAAATATATTGAAGGCTCGTAAAATTAACTTTGACACGATACCAAACACTTTATATTTTGATTTCCGGTTTAACCGAAAATGAAATAAAATCTCTTAATTTAAATGGAACACCCCGTATATTACTTAATATTTTGAAAGCACATAAAATTATCTTTCTGAACATATAAAATAATGTATATTTTGAACTTCTATTTATGCCAAATTTAAAAAAATAAAAAATGAAATTAGTATTTCAGACAATTTATGTCTAAAAATTCTGATTACACGCAAAAGTTTAATTCCGTTTAATTTTAAACTATAAACTTTTAAAGAAATGCACAAAAAAATCATACAACAGGTGTATTTTATTATTATTATTAATTAATTGTTGTTGGAATTATTAATTTAACACAAAAAAGTACGTTCCACCCCTTTTTTCGGGCGAGTCTAAGTAACATACGGTTGAAATGTCAAAAATACAGTTATCGACTTATTTATTGACTTTGTTATTGTGATGTAATAAGGTGCTTTCCATTTGATTTTCTGAACTGTACCGTACTGTATTTGTGGTACTGTTTAGAACTGAACCCAACTGTTCCTAAAAATTACCGAAAGGAACGCTCTTTCGAGAACGCGTGTCAGTTAGTGAATTGGTGACATAACCTTAAAATACCAAGTTGCAAATAGACAACATAAATTTTTAAGGCAGAATAGGTACGCTAAAGTAATTATTTTTAGGAAATTTTAAATGAAACTGTATTTGATTCAAGTGATAGTAACCGTTCAGATGACGACTTTTTTTTTTTAAATTATGAACTTTTAAAGAAATGCACCAAAAAATACAGCAGGAAAAAGTTCCTCGTATGGCCACATCCGTTGTTTTTATAATAGTCTTGCTGTCGGTTGGCAACTCGATATACTACTTTGAAAATTTTCTTATAAGGTTGGTTGTATTATAAATTTTAATATGAAACTTTTTCAGAAATTATTAGTTAATTTAACTTTGTTGTAGAATAGTGAGCTTATAATATGTCATTTAAATTACGTAAAAATCAGAGATAGATGTGAGCAAAGGGAGCAATTTTAAGGATGAATATTTAAAAAAGATGACAAATAGACGTACTTAGTAGAAAAATATACCTTAAAAAGAATTGAAAATTAAATTTTAACAAAGTCAAAGAGAGCAATAAAATAAAAGTCAAAAAAAGATGAAAAAATCATAACATTTTTGTCTCTTATAAATAATAATCTAAAGACATAACTTTAAATTTTTGATTACTTTGTTGAACATTAATTAAAATACAATTCCCACAGACGGAACATTTTTAATTGCCACCACTAATAATTATCTTTTATTCATTTATTTGAATTTTACCAATTTGATTTCGTTTAACGAGAAGTCCATTTGTTAACAATTTACATAATCTATATTAATTTACATGAGAAAAATATTACATTTCCAAGCTTAATAATAGCAAATTGCTTCATTGTATGCTTTTATATACCTTTTTTAATTTTTTATAGTATAAAAATTACAATTTAATTAATTTTTTTTTAACTTGGTACATACATGTTTCGTTTTAGTGTATAACACGTTATGTTTTTACTAATTTCGAGAGAGAAAGAGAGCCAATTTTATGTTGTGTTTTATTGTTTTTAATTGATGTATACCTACATCACGATAATTTTAATTTCTATTATACTATTTTTTCTCAAATTAAGCACGTACTTTTTAATTTAAAAAAATATAAACCTCAAGCTCGCTACTACTATAATAGTTTGGGATTGCTAAGCTGCTATACCAGTCTTTTGCACTTGCAAGTTGAGTTATCAGCTGCACGTTATAATTAAAATAATAGTATTTTAAGTACAGCGCTCTTCCAGATAAGGATTATCGCAATCGAAGCTGGCTTTGTTTAAGTTTCACAAAAGTTTTTTTATACAGATTATACACACAAATATGTATAGATAAGATGTTTTGTGAGACATTTAAAGTTATTTTTAAGTGAATTCTAACCTTTAAGTTACATCTGAAAAAAAGCGTGTATTTGAGTTAAGTTTTATATTCTTGAGAAAAATTTCTCAACGTAGTCTAACTAATTTAACATTTTGGAATATGCTTTGAAAGACAACAACAATTCGTATTCTGGTGTGATACTAATCTACAGAACTGCTTTTATACCTTTAGGCATTAACGCTCCATAGATTTTTAGTCTTAGTACTAAAACAAACTTTATCATGAATAAATTTAACTTAAAGTAGTCTAATGGAATTTATTGTGACGGAGGTAATTGTTTATAAAATTACAATTATGCATATGAATTCATATCAACTTAATTATCCCTAACTTTTATTAATTTTTCACCGAGTAGCTTAACATTTCTAACTAATTTTTTATTAAGGTTGCTCTATAGTTATTGCCCTTAATCACCTTTTCAGCTATCTCGTTTGTTTTTAGCTGTTTGAAACTGGAGGAATCAGCTCCCTAAAATGATCTACGAGTAAAGTCTCTGTAGATCAATTAAATTAAACTACGTGATTGGTCAGCTATTTAGAACCTCTTAGATAATTGGAAAACGCAATTTATTACCCAAAAAATCTTTTTAAGTATTGAAGATTCCAAGAAAGAGCAATTAACCCCATTGGAACAGTTGAGAGCGCAGACAGCGTCGCAACAAGCATAGTTTATATTACACATTTGAAATTACGTTATTACGTAAACGTTTGTTAAATTTCTATTATGGGAGTATGGGAGATACTACAAAAAAATATTTACAGAGCTTAATGTAAACACTCGGCAAAATTATTATTTTTCGCCGCTGAAAATGTTTCCATTTAATTTACAACAAGTAACATCGTACATAAATCGAGATTCACATACGTAGTGCTTTAAAATAAATGGGGTAAAATTTAAAAAAATCTCTTAGCACAGAAGCAAGGTATTTTGCTTCGTAATTGCTTTAGAGAGGAAACCAATGAAATAATAAAGTGAATAAATTTATTATCAACCTATATTATTACAATAGCGCCATGCTTTTAATAATTAATTTCCAAATTCTTCCTATTCGAATTAGATTTAGACAAGTGAATTTGAAACCCTGTATAGTGTATTATACATTATATGAGAACGTTATTGGGGAGAAATTGGTAAGGGTAATTTTGAAACTAGAGGTTACAACGTACAACCGCAATATATAATTATGTTATTATTACTGTTAATTTACGAACAATTGACACTAATATAGTATACTCTATTGAAATTCATTCGTAATCTAGATGGGATTCGAAATTAAAGTTAAATCAAATTACATCAAATCAAAATAGGTTTAATTTCCGAAGGATATTTTCTTAAAAAATTAAATTAAAATTTACTTCTCCTACCCAAATTACTGGGTCTGCTGTGCAGGAACGTATTACGTATAGTAACAAATGAACATTTTTTGCCAGGTAGAGCATCTCCGTGATTATCAAATAAGAAAGTGGGAAAATTATTTCTTCTTTAAACGTCTGAAAACATGGCATTTTGTTAATCAATAAGTAAATTCTAACCTTACTTATTGGTTATTGGTAATGTTTAGGGCGTCATGAGAGTCATTTTTGCCTCCTAAAATTTTGGGAGCTTCCAGGCTAGACTAATGGCCATTTGCACGCTAAGCAACGGCTTAGGGTTACCTAATTATTTGTTGATTTGTTAATAAATAAAATGGGAGCAACATATTTAGGTGATTCCGAAGTCGTTGCCTAACGTTAGTGCAAATGGCCATAAGATTTCCAATGCAAGACGAGACAACGATTTTAGCTGACGAGATTTATTTTTATTCTCGCCAAGCAGTTTGGGGAGACCTCTCGTGATTTCACAAAATCTAATTAAAACCCAAAGCTCATGCGTCGTAAGATTACTGCGGGTAATAGGTTACAACATAACGATTATCAACGGGCACAACAGTTACTTAAACTTTCCGTAACACAAACTGTAAGGCCAGTAATTATTATCAACTGGAATTTATAATTTTTGATATTTACAGTATTTGAATTTTGGGAATCTGCAACTAGATCACGGTTTGATTTAACATTATTTTAGAAGTACTAACGTGTGTGGTAATCTACTGGTTTCATATGTATAAAGTTTAAAACTTTTGAATTGGTACGCCTACTTCACACCTATTTTTTAAGCATAATTTTAAATTTACACGCCCCCTTGCCGCCAAATTTGTTTTCGCGCCAATTTTTATTTTAAATTATCTTAGCAATACTATGGTGTGTGGTCATCTGGTCATTTTTTGACTTCATAATGTGTCACTTTTTAATTTTTTATCTTAGCGTACTATAGAACTTTCCAACAATTTGAACTTTTTAGAAAATTGTTGATTTTTCAGTTTTTGAAATTTGGGACGCTCCATGTAGGTCACGGTTTTATTCATTAGTCACACTGTGATGTGTAATCATCTATTATAGCTTCATATGTGTTAAGTTTTCAATTTTTATCCTCGCTCACAACTGAATACTAAGACTTTCCAATACTTTTGCGTTTTGAGTTTTATGAAAATATTTCATTTTAACAGTTCTTGGAATTTGGGAAGCTGCAGTCAGGCCACGGTTTGATTTAAAATTATTTTAGTCACACTGTGATGTGTGGTCATCTATTAGCTTTATATGTGTTAAGTTTTCAATTTTTATCCTCGCTCACAACTGAATACTAAGACTTTCCAATACTTTTGCGTTTTGAGTTTTATGAAAATATTTCATTTTAACAGTTCTTGGAATTTGGGAAACTGCAGTCAGGCAACGGTTTGATTTAAAATTATTTTTTTCATACTGTGATGTGTGGTCATCTATTAGCTTCATATGTGTTAAGTTTTAAATTTTTCTCCTCGCTCACAACTGAATACTAAGACTTTCCAATACTTTTGCGTTTTGAGTTTTATGAAAATATTTCATTTTAACAGTTCTTGGAATTTGGGAAGCTGCAGTCAGACCACGGTTTGATTTAAAATTATCTTAGTCATACTGTGATGTGTAGTAATCTATAGCTTCATAATGCGTAAAGTTTTAAATTTTACCCTCGCGAACCAGCGAGTACTAGGACTTTCTAATACTTTTGAGTTTTAGAAAAGTTTTTTATTTCATAAGTCTTTGGACTTCGGGAAGCCATAGTCAGACCATGGTTAGATTTAAGATTATCTTAGTCATACTATAATGTGTGATTTTAATCTCTAATAGTCTCGTTGAGTATCTGTTCTACATTTTCTCTAGGGGTTCACGCGAGAGTCTCGCATCCATAAGAAATCTTAACTGTCGTCTCGTCTCGCCTCGCGTCGTCTCGCACAAAATTGCAAGTGGGAGATAGGCTTGCGAGACTTCTCTCGTGAACCCCTAATTTTCTCGTTCTCCCGCTATAGGGTTTTCCTTTTTTTGGGCACCTCTTTGGTAGACAAGTCGACTTTGATAGCAAACCAGTACTTCTTACGTATCTGGTTGAAGACACAGTTTTTGGATAATGTTCTAATGAAGAGTTCGCCAATTTCATAGAATGTTGTGACCAACTACCAAATGTTGTGGTAAGATATGGAAATATTGACAATATTAGTTGTTTTTGGGTTAATTGGTTATGTTATGCAAACTTCGCAAAAAAATTAAAATCGTTGAGATGAGTAAAGTTGAAAACAAACAAATTCTATGTAGAAAATTATTTAAAAAAGATCATAAACCATGCAAGAAAGACGTAGAAGTTTCAGGAACAAAAACAGAACTTGTAAAGACACTCTTCTTAAATTATTGCATTATAAATTTTTAAAACGAAACTTCCAACAAGTTTTTATTGGAAGAAAATGCAGAGATGAAATTTTTGTTTGGGAGACGACGGGAGGAATTTGAAAATTATACTAAAATTGTTTCGGAGATTAAAGGCACAGGTGTAAGCGTTAAGGTTTATTATTTTATACGATAAATTCTACTGTTTTTAACAAACTTAGTGAACCTTTAAATTGTTTTCGCTGATTTTCAGGACAAAACAAATGCGTTCTATTTCAACGCGTGACCTCAAAAACTTTTATTTGAGGATTTAAATCATTCCTTAAATTAAGGTTTTTGTATACATATACATTTTTCGCAGCCTAAATTTTGCTTTTCTCAACAGTAGGAAAAGTTTACAGGAAAATTTTATTTTTTACTTAGAAATTGAAAGGTTGTTGAATTTTAAAAAAAGTAAATGATAGTTTGACTGAATGTTTAATCAAAAATAATAAAAATAAATAAAATTTATATATTTTTGTGTTATCACGAAGGGATGGGTCCATCGATTTAGGGCGGACGCAGGCGCACAATTTGGGTACGGTGGAAATCCTTAACGCGAGATCAAAGTCTGCCGCGATCCAACTCCTGCCCGTAGCTTCAATTTCGCGTTTTTCGCGATCTTATTTTTTGAAAACTTAATAACCAATTAATATAATTTAATAAAATTAATTTAACTTAAATATAGTTTAATTAATTTAAATTTAATTAATAAAAAACAGTTAAAAAAGTTTGTTTCAAGTTTCTTTTTGGCTTAAATTGTAAGTGAAAAACTATCTTTTCGCCCCCTCCCTCTTTTGTTTATTGTGTAAATGGTCGATTTTAAGGAATTGAAATGTTTTTTAATAACTGATATGTTGTTAAAAAAATAGTTTTATGTTTAAAGTTTTATTCGTTTACTGAAAAGTAAGTACAAAGTTTGATTGAAAATTTTGCGCTTGAAAATTTATTTATTTTTTGGTAATAAAATTTTTTTTGCTTACAACGATCGTTATTATTTTACAATTGTCAAAGTATCCTGTAAACACAAAACAAAGACTGTAATAACAACTGTATAATTTTACTACCCCCATTAAACTGCTGTGTATTTACATAAACTAAATTTGAACTAGCTTCACATAATATTTGAAACTATTTACAATTTATTACACAAGAACATAATATAATACAAAATTTAGTAAATTCTTCTGATAGGAAGCGAAACATTAGTTTCATAAAAGCCTTTACCCTGCGAATAAAATAACTTGAGTAAATATTTTAGATGCCTTACAATGGCATCTATAAAAGCTTTGCTATGTTTTCGTCTACTTAATACCGAACAAAACTTTACAAAAAGACCAATAATAGCAATTTTTATGTATTTTCCGAAAATATCGATTTTCTTGAAAACAAAACATATAACCTTTTCGACGATTAAATTGTTCGCAATAAACTTAATTACACATTTGAATCGAAATTTAAGTACAATTTGATAATAAACTTAAACAATAGCGAATAGTTACAAAAATCTTTACAACCCTCATAATGAGGTTCATTTTTTGTTTTATTTTTTACTTTAATTAATTGTAGAGAATTATGTAACTTACTTTTGATCTTTTAACATTTTGTATAAAAGTAAAAAAATTGACAATTTGTTTGAGCTGTTTGTGTTGAAGTTATAATTAATTTAGCCGTTTTCAACCCTTATATAACAAATTGTTTATATAGTCGTATCCATTAAATTTAAACTGCTTTGTGTAATTTATGTAAAATATAAGTATTGCGAAAAGCTTATATTTTATAGTGACAAATTGTTCTTTGTAATAAACCAAGAAACAAAAGGCTTTGTTATCAGAAATTCCTAAATTTTGCTTTTTTAATTTAAAGAATGGAAAATTTCCCTTTTTAACTTCAACTTTTATCATTTTTAATTGGGATTTTATTGAAAAGATTATAATTATTATTATGATATGAAATGAATGAGAAAATTTTAGATTTTCGAAATGATAATTTTTTTTTGCAAATGTTGTCAATACCACCATAAACTAAACAAATTAGTAATTTCAAAAAAAAATTCCATAAATAGAATAATTAAAGACCTTAACTACGACAATAATTATACTAAAAATATTTTTTTTGCAGTTGAGTAAGGTACCACCTTTCTAATTAAGGTCTTCAGTTATAAAACTAAGGGATGCACAGAAAAAAAATTATTGTAATCAAAAGTATTTTTCAAAAGTATTATAGCAATGTTAAACATTTTTCTCTCTATTTTTGACGCTTTTAAACTATTCTAAACAAGAGTATTTCGCTAAACTGGACAAAATGGAAATTTTATTAGGGTAGTATAATCAATTTCGATAGTTCAAAGCTCAAAGTAGCGATTCTATTAGAAAATTAGTTTTAACCACTCCTTCCTCTTCTAAACCCCTTTGCTATGATGTAATTTTAAAGAATTTGTTAGGATTCCACCGTGTCTTACAATTTCAAGTATTTTTGTCAAACGGGTTTTTGAGGTATTGTGCAGTCAAATGGTAGATATCTAGACATTTTGGTGACCAAGATTACGTAAAATCGTTCAACCGAGACAGACAGATACGCAAGATTAAAAAAAATTATAAAAACCAACATTTTGGAAAAATTATAACAACTTTTTCTTAGATTGGAAAAGGTTAAAAATTTCGACGTGACTCCAGTAGCACACATATTCAATTTCAACTATTTTGCTCCTGAGGTATGACGGAAAATCGACCAATAGACCAATAGTTTTTCTTATCTTAAAATCAATAGATATTTTTTAAAAAGACCTTTTAAAAATATCAAAATTTAGATGCAGAATTGGTTCGTGTGGGACAAATTTGCTCTACCAAACTCCAGAGGTACAGAAAATTTTAAAAATATTTGCGACAGGGACAGTATTTATTTATAAAAACGCTTAGCAGTTGATTGATCTGGCCCAACAGTCGACTAGTTATTGACAATTATATTTGAATTTTACAGCTAAAGTTTGCTAGAGCTTGCTATCTTCTTTCATATGCTACTACCAAAGTGAAATAAAAATATCTGACCCACCCAAAAGCTATCGCCGACTGAACTATACCCATATTTTTTGCAATTTTTTGAGAACATCAAAATTTAAATGCAAATCAGTATTTCGAAATTTAGAGTCTAGAGATCAGTAGAGCTATCACTCAAATATCTGCAATTACGTGTTACATAGGGAATAGAGATGGCATTTACAAAATACTAATAGTGGTAGTTATAGATCTGAGTATCAAGACAAACAAGTCCAAGGACTCAGAGACACACTGATTCATATTATAGCTTAATTTTTGTGTCTTTGCATCAATATTTGTAACTACGAAATTCTCGAAATCTAAATTTTCGAGAAAACGCTCCTGGTGTCATGTCTTCAGTAACAACAAATAGCCAGATTTAAGTACTTGCATAAACGATTCATGAGTCAGTTTTATAGTCAGGATGATCATAAATCGATTAATCATCAGACAGGCAGAAAGACGGATGGACGAATCGACAGACCGACTGCCAGACAGATTTTTTGTCCGAAAATCATAGTTTTTTGTTAAAAGTCTCAAACCTGACATTTCCGAAAAACTTTTATTTTTAAGAATTTTCCCTACTTTATACGGAAAAGCGATAACCAATATTTGATCAAAAAGCATTTTTTAGAACCGTATAAAAGTACACTACATATTGTATATTTTGACCTAAAGTTGAGATTTTTATTTTTTCAATAGTATTTGGAGGATCTGCTAAGAGTTGTAGAATAAAAATTAGAAATGTATTCCAATATTTCTTTTAAAAAAGAAGAAAATAAGTTGAATAAAATAAATAAATTGAAAGCTACTGAACGTTTTCGCGTTTTCGTATATTCAAATGAAAAAAATGTCGATATTTTCAACTTTTATTATATTTCTATTAATAGATTATAGAATAAAAAGCTAAATAATAAAACTAATGAAAATTATAATTGAAATTCTAAAGTAGAAATCTAACAATAAATAATATTAGTTTAAAATAATAAAAAGATTTTAAGCACAATTTATCTTAGCTGCAGAGTGATCTTCTTTATGCTCATTTTAGAGTAGATAAATGGAAATAATTTAAATAATTTTTTGGCATAATTTATTTTTTATTCGCCTTAAAAGAAATGTTAAAATTTTACATTTAAAAAAAATAATGTAACGCCATCTTATACGACAAATAAAATTTTGTCAAATGAAGATTTTTTTTATGAAAATTAATCTACGATTAGTATTTAAAAAAATCATTTCCTTAAATTTCAGACTTTTAGATTTATAAGAAATTAGATCAATGAGGTTTGTCTTTACTTCTTCTATTTGAAATTTTATACCGGGTGATGACCTGACCTCTCGGTCATTTTAACATGTAAAATCATACTTTGGTAATTTCCTGCTTCCCAATTGATTTCAGAAAGAATATCTTCGAATAATAGTTTAGTTTAGAGCATAATTCTGCTTCCTAATCAAGAAACAAAATTAATTTAGGATGCTTTATAATGCCATAAATTAAATTTGAAAATTTCGAAAATTAGCAAAAATAGCGATTGCCTTGAAATAGTTAAAATAAAAATTATCAAATTGTTTTGACAGATAAAACGTCAAATATAATCAAATTGTTTTGACAGATAAAACATAAAAAATTTGATAATTTTTATTTCAACTATTTCATGGCAATCGCTATTTCTGTTAATTTTCGAAATTTTCAAATGAAATTTCAGGCGTTATAAAGCATCTGAAAGTAATTTTGTTAATTGATTTAGATGCAGAATTTTATGCTCTAAAACTTTTGTTTAAAGATTTTATTTCTAAAATAAATTGGGAAGTCAGAAATTTTACATAGGTTTTACATTCATAATAATTCTTATGAACGAGAAGTCCGGTTACTATTCTGTAGGTACGAACATCTGAGCTTTTTAGCTATTATTTTCATTACATTGTTTTTAATGAAAACTATACCTTTATCAAGGTCTACTAAAAGCTATATTATCTTTCTAAAGTTGTATTATAGTTTTCTCAGCCTTCTTATACTTTACAATTTGTTCTTAGACATTTGGGAGCTTATAGTGTCTTTTACAGTCTTGTAGTATTTATTCTTCAAGAATACAAGAATATCCTATTAGAATTCACCCTTTTTTCGTGGATTTTGCAGGTTATTTTAGGAATGGCTCAAGTGCAGTCTTTAGCTATAGAGACGCCAATATTGCATCAATACTGGTAACTTAGAATGTTATCTTTTGGCGCAGATTTGACAGGTTATAAGAATGTATATTTGTAGCTACAAACGATTTAACTAACACTTCTACACAGTGAGTTCCTTTAGTGGTATTTTTTTCTCATAAATTGCTAGGATTTAACGAACAAATAAATAAATGTAAATGAAGAGAAAACTAACATTTTACATTTAAAAAGTTAAAAAGAGCAGCTCTTATAAATAAACCTTTTCTACTTTTTTAAATTGTAAGTGTAGAGTTAGTTGGTTAACTTTAAAATGTCTTGTAATTATTTGAGTGATGTTTGTTTCACAAACTACAAACTTTCCGGCTTTATTGTTATACAAATAAAACAATGTTTACCACTTTATTTATAAGCAATTTATCAAAATATAGTGTTTCTGACAACACTTTGTTGTTTCCGCAGGTTATACATTTGTGTACTATTTAATTTGTAGAACTAAGGGTAGCTCGAGGGTAGAAAAAATCTTAAAATGATAGTTTTAGAGCATAAAATTCTGCATCAGAATTAACAATAGCACTTTGTTTTATTAGGAGAGAAAGAACTGTTTTGTGTGACAAGACTGTGTTTGGCTGACGAGCGAGCGAGTCCGGCAATACAGGCGAGTCACACGAAACTGCTTTCACTCTGTATAAAACATTTTATCTTTTCTTCAAACGTAAAACTAAAAATTATGAATTTTGAATAAGCATCATCTCTTGTCAATTACTCGTAGTTCAATTGCCAAATAATATTTTTTTAAATTAGCTTTAACTTGTAAATGCTTAAAAAATATTTTTTTCGTTATAAAAATAAAAATTATTTTGGATTAAGATTTAGTTTGTCTGCCTAGACAGAAAAAAGTACTTGAGTGCTTTTCCTGCCGAAGCTTTTCCTGTCGACGCAAAGTTGACTTATTTTGACGTTTTGAGAAAAACAAATTTAATTTTGAATGATTTATAACTCCAGAAATTTAATTTAAAAATTTCTCAATTTAACAAAAATAGCGATTACTATGAAACATTTCAAATGTTTTACACTTTATCGTGGTTGTAGGTATCTGTCAAAATAATGTTGAGGTGTTACGGTGTTACAGTTAAATTTTTAAACTTGACAGATAAAGCATAAAACATTTGATAATTTTTATTTGAAATGTTTCATATATGGTAATCGCTATTTCTATCAATTTTCAAAATTTTCAAATTAAATTTATGGTGAAATTAATTAAGTAGGTAATTTAATTAATAATACTAAAATAAATTAGGAAACAGGAAATTATCTAAGCGTAATTTTACTAGTTAAATCTCTATGACGGAAACCTCTAGTCACCACCTCCCTGTATGTACAAGTGTACAGGGTGTTTCACGTAAGCTGTCACCCCTGATTTCTTAGCGAAGTGTCGATTAGACTCTTTCAGCACCTAAACAAAACTTGTCTATCTCAGAATCGACTAAATGATAAACATAGTAAGAAATATGCAAAGTGTAGTGTAAAGGCGGTACCTAAACTCACTTATCTTTTTAACTTGATTTTTAACTTGATCTAATTCTCGAGGTTCCTAAAACATTAATATTATATTAACAGGTTACCTCGGTAGAAAAAATTGGGAGGAGTTATACTGACATCAAATGACGCGGCATGAAAAATAATTACGTCCCATCTGGAACCTTTTAATTTAATTTAATTTAATTGCTGCCTTACGGTAGAATTAAAAAAAATTAATGTTTTTTATTTTTTGGATATGTTACAGACTACGTAATTCTCTATCGAAATATAAATTTCAAAATCAAAATCTCTCGAGCCGTTTTGGAGTAATGATTTTTGGAATGTCAAAACTTCAAAAATCTCTAATTTCTTTTGTGATAGAAATTAAAACTTAAAAATAAATATATATACCAATCTCATGTATATCTATTATTTGACACTATTTTCGGTTAACAAAACGCTTCCGGTTAAACCGGAAGTTGCAAAAATAATAAAATTTTTAGGAACACCCTGTATATTTTTAAATATTTTGAAACCTCGTAAAATTAGCTATTACACGATACCAAACACTTTATATTTTGACTTCCGGTTTAACCGGAAATAGGATCAAATTTCTTAATTTAAATGGAACACCCTGCATATTTTTCAATATTTTGAAACCTCGTAAAATTAGCTTTCTGAAGATATAAAATAATGTATTTTTTGAGCTTCAATTTTTACCAAATTTAAAAAAAATTAAATTAGATTTTAGCTAGTTTATAGAGCTCCACCAACCAATTTTGCGTTACGGAACATATGTCAACTAAAATAATTTTATTTGAATTATTTTTAGCGGGAAAAAATTCGTCCAATCATAATCAAGAATTCGGGTAAGGTACAGGCATAGTTAAAAGTCGCGTGTATCTACAACTACTTTAGGTTATGATAAAATCTTTCAAAATGACAGTAAGTTGTACTTTTTAAATTCACAGTCTTAATATTAACATATATTCAATGTAATGATAGTTACTTGTCAAATTTAGCGACTGAAATACTTTTAACTCGTAGTGTACTTCAAAATTTATGACAGAGCTAGCCACGCCCCCTCAGAACGCTAATAAAGCTCGTGGGACTGTACCTAAAAATTCTGCTTACATGCAGAAGTTCTAAAGTTAACTAAAATACCCTATTGGTACAGTTTGTAATTCTAAACTTTCTTATTTGTTGTTTTTTTGTTCTGTAAGTAATTAGGGAATTTAATATTTGCATCAGTAATATCAATTTACATGTAAAGCTCTGTATGACCAAGCTTTAAGTTTACACTCTGTACTTGAATAAAATTCATAGCTTCTACTACTATTTTAAGATTTCACGGTCTATAGAAACTATTTATGTGATTGTGATTACTGATTAGAAATGAGCCGAAGAAACGGAATAATTTCGATTACATTCGTCGTTATAATAAATTATTTTGTCATTAAATTAAACGTTGTGTAAAACAAGAAGCTTTGAAAATCTTTTATCCATACTCTTGTCTCATGGAGATTTAATATCTAGAAATATGTACGCTGTGTTTAAGTAGAAAACCAAAAAAAATTAAGCTTCTTCCCACTTCCTGTACTTGAAGCTTAGAGGATTATTAATTCTCTTAACAATAGCCATGAAACTGGCTTATTCCTGTATTAAAATTTTCAACATTTACCTCTGTAATGATTACAAAAATGATTAGTTTTAGACTTTTCTCGATTTACTAATGTAAATTAAATTTGAAAATATCAAAAATTATCTCAAAATAGTGACAGCCATGAGTTTAAATTAACAATTTCTTATGTTTCGTTAAGTACCTAGCAGACTAAAAATATTTATACATATTTTTATAAAAATAATATCATTATGTGGGTATACCACACTGTCACCATTGAATCGTGTTACGCAACAAGGAACCAGCCCTCAAAATAAAAAAAAAAAGAGATATGACGTATTTAGTGTCTGTGACATGTAGGGCCACCTATTGCACTTACTTCGTAACAATTTAGAATACGGAAGAATAATAACACGAAGCTTGAAAAAAACTAAAATCAACCTACACTAAGAGAAACAGAACTTTTTAAACGTGATTATCTCGGTTTGGTAAATATGAGGGTTGGTTCCTCGTTGCGTAACACCATTCAATTTGCTATCATTATTATTACGGATTGTAGAATGTGTTACATAAGCTGCAAAACCTCTAAGGTCCAAGAAATACATTTTAAATACGAAACATATGCCACCACAAAACAAATCAAGGCGCACCCTCGCATCAAAAACCAATAGAACTCGTTCTTTTATCAACCGAAATAGAACCGTTTGTATTTATGTATGTCACGACAAAATACTTACGTGAAGTCGCATAATTTCATAAATACAGTTTTTATAAAAACTTTTTATAAAACTACTACAGCTTTTTTTATGTCAGTGTCAAAAAGTATAAACCCATTGCTAGTACTATTTTGAAGTTTTTAGTATTTCCGTAACTAATTTTTGCCGTTACAAAGCATACAAAAATTATTTTGTTTATTGGTTTCAATGGCAAATTTTATGCCCTACAACTTTTATTTGAAGAATTTTTTCGTAAAATAATTAGATAAGTAGGAAATTACGAAAGTTCGATTTTACATGTTAAATCCCTATGAGCGAGAACCGAGGTTACCACGCTGTATATTATGCAGTTTTGCACTGTGCAGAGATAAAATTGAAAACATATTCTAAAATAAAAGTAATTTAGTAACACCAATATCACAAATATCCTCTGAATAATTAAAATTAGTACTATTTTCATGTAAGCGTCATGAGCTGTTAGTTTCCCATTATTGGAAACAGAAGGTCTGCTTATGATTTTGACAGATAATCATTGATTTAACGTACTGCTCTAGTTTCAAAACTTCAATATTTAATTCAAATAAATAAAATAAAGAAAAAGTAAGTATCTAAGATTTTTTAAGGACAAAAAATTGAAATTTTACAAAAAGCTTCAATTTAATATATTCTTAAGAATTTCTTTTTTTTAAAAGAATTTTCGTATATGGTTTTTAGGAGCAGAAGAGTTTTATTTTTAAAATCTTTGTTTCAAACATAAACTTTATACTCGAAACAATTTTTCTATTTCCGGTTTTCCCAAAGGTTTTTTTTTTGATATTTTTAATTAAATATACAAGCACCTTAGGCACTCACAATTTAAGAGCGTATAAAAAAATAATTTTTCCAGGTAAATAACCCAAAAAAATATGTTTAATTAATTAAAAATATAAAAAGTATTGTTTAATTTAAATTTTTATGTCGGGTTTGCTTTGTGTTAACTCTTGGTTTTCATCAGCGTTCAGTGTTCACATTGAAAGTTTTTCCATTTTCGACTTTTAAAACAATCGCTCCTCGTGATCAAAGGATGAATTTTTTATAAGTAAAACGAAAAATGCAAAAAAACAAGCAAGCCGTTTTAATAATAATGGAAAGTCGATGATAAAATCGGATATCGACGGTATCTGGGATCCTTTTTAGAAAATTTCGCACAACTCTTTTATAAAGGTTAAAAGTTAAAAGTTCGTAAAAAAGGTATTTGATCTTTTTTTTTAAAGTTAAACACGTCCTTTTTTCGGTAAATATTTTAACTGACTGTAAATTTAAATTGCACACACAAACATTTACAGGTTTCTCGTTAAACAACCGAAATTTTCACTTTTAACGGCAACACTTTCAAATTTACTTTCGCTTTTATAACGAACAAAATATTTTATTATTTAATTAAAAGAAGTACAGGGTGGACTAAGAGCTTAGTATTTATAGTGGATTCAACGAAGATGTTGGGAAGAGTTTTGTTACTGCAATTTTTTTCTTAATTGGTCAAAACTATCACTTCTTCGACTTTATTGCTAAATTTTGACTTTTTCAAGTAGTCGGTTCAATATTTTTTGAATATCTTCGCTTCTTTTGGTAGAATCGAGACCAAAAAATTTTATGTTTGTTTGTAATGGATTTCTCTTTATAACTGCTGGGGTTAAAATTTTTCCTATCCTAAAAAAATTAAAAACGGTCGTCATTGGTGGATGGTGGTTTTTTATAAATAACTTTAGTTTAAATTAATATTATGCAATGAAACTGGGGAAAATTATAGTGATCTTATAGTTACAGATATGTGTGCCCAATAGAGATCTAAAAATATTGAGAACATGGCCAAAATTTGGATTTTAGTTTCAGTTTTGTTTTATTTTTTGAATACTTAGGAAGCCTAAAAAGTTGAAAATTATTAAAAACTCGACTTAGAATTTTAGGGTCGTCGCAATCCTTTCCAATCCATTCGTCGATTTTAGAGTAACAAAATATGATTTGGATTGATTCCTCGCTTATCTCTTGGTGAAACATTATACCTAGAATAATTAAAAAAAAATTCTTTTTAAGTTTTTGAATTACAAAATATGAATTGTATTCCATAATTTTTCCAATTCTATACAACAAACTACAATATAGGTGCATAATATTATTATTATCAAGTAATTGATATAACAACTTTACATCAAATTTAATTTAAATTGCGGTTGGAAGTACAATGACAGTTTAATTAAAGCCTCAATACAATTAAAATTATTATTGTTATAAATAGTTCAAACTTTGAACCCTTTTTATTGTAACTAAAATTTACTTCAATTACATTTTTTCTTTACTATTGGGAAAAATAACAGTTTAAAACTTTAGGGTCACGCCTATGAGAATAATAAAACTAACATTAATAATATTTAAATAAATTTTTTCTTTTTTTCATACAAAAGCGATAACTCGAAAAAACGGAATATCAAGATGTTAGTGTGGTAATTTATAGGTAAAGAAAATTCCAACAAAAAATATTTTTATCACAACGCGATAATATATTTTCTCTTGCGTAATGTACACAAAAATGCTGTGTTAAAGAATATAAATGGGGCGGTATTACTTACAAGTAAAAATAAAATGATTTTTTTAAACGTGGATTCAACTGGTTCAGCGACTTTATGGACATGGTGAGTGTTCCAAAATCCAACAATGTGTCGATACTCGAGAAGTATCCTTACAAACAATCACATAATGACTAAAGAATGAAAAGAGAGGGAGTTCGATTGTCAATTATTCGAAGAATGTGAGCAGTACCCTCGTTTTCTTTCAGTTGCACTACAACGCAAGGTGGGTTTTGAACGACGACTCTCTCAAGCTCCATCACCTTTGAGTTGCTCAGTTGCATTCTATTTCCATAGTTATCAGATCTGCTAGGATGTTATCCTCCCATCGCATTTCTGTACGTCCTAGTGCTCCTTTTCCCTCTGGCATTGCCTTCCATACTAGTTTTATAAGTATGTAGTCTTTGCACGTGACGCAGTCAATTAATCGTTTCTTCTTGATTATTTAAATACCCGACATCCTAACTCGAGGATTCTAGGTTGGAAGTCTGCCTTTATTCATATTTTGCATCAGATGAGCATTGTCGAATGTCACTGTGCGCCAACACCGCCACTGACTAGGTCGCACCCGATCTTAAACGAATTCACAGATGGGAAGTTCACAACGTCGTCTGGTAAAGACTTCCACACGGCAAAATAGCGATTTGAGAAGAAGCGCTGCCGTGTTGTGTTGTGTAAGTGCTCCCTCTTCAGCTTAAACTCATGACTCATTAGTCTCGTATTCCCACTCAAGACAAATATCTCCTGGAGATCAATAGTGGTTGTGGAATATTATGTAGGTCGTATTTAAGTTTCCTATTGTCTTGCGGTTCGGAAGGCTAGTTAAATGCGATTTACGAAGTCGTTCGTCATATAGAAGGTCAAAGAAACCTGTAATATATTTAGTAACACAGATCCTGAATCCTTTTCATAAAGTTACTATCGCCAATTAAATGAGGACATTAAATGGTATTTGCGTATTCAAGTAAAGGTCCTACGTATGATTTGTAGAGTTTTAAGAAGAGCTATATGGTTGTAGTCGCTCAAAACTGCGTCACAAGGTGTAAAGTTAGGTGTTTGCTTGCTCCTTATGTTTACGATATGTTGTATCTATGATAAGTTTTTCGATGAGTTGAGTGGAATGCACCACGTCTGGTGCGATAATGCTATTGTTTGTAGGTCTAGACTGACATTATTAGCATCTGTTTCCGTAGATTTCCGTAGATTTTCGTATCGTCCACATGTAGCGAGTAACGTGAGTTGATAGTGAAGTTGACCTGGTGAATTCACCAGGTCGGTAGTATATAGCATGAATAGTGCCTTGTGGGTGGTACTCCAGAGGCACGCCTCATTAACTCATTTACTCAAAATTAAGTACCAACTCGGACACGGTCAGTTCTGTTGGTGAGAAAAGTCCTTATTCAAGAGAGGAGTACCCCTCTGACACCCAGATGTTCAAGTTAGTGTGAGAGACGGCGATGGGAACTCCGTCGAAGGCTTTGGAGAAGTTCAGGTAGACCACGTCAACTGGCTGCGACCGAGCCAGAAAGTGGGTCCATGTATCGACACACTGCAGAAGATTCGTGGCAATAGAGCGATCAGGTACAAGCCGTGTTGGAATGACGATATTAGATCGTTGACTATCATAAATTCTAGTGCTTGTCTCACTATAGACACAAGACTTATATAGGTCTGTAGTTGTCTGAGTCGAGTTTGTAACCAGTCTTGAATACTGGTTGACTGGTTTCGGCGAGGCTATTTTGAAATAATATAATTAGAGTTTTTGATACAACTATTATAGTTAGCAGATGAATTGAGCAATTTGTTAGAGATGTTGTCTAGGTGAGGTAAAGATTCTGTTTCTAAAGCTAAAAGGATGTTCTCTGAGATACCAATGTCTGACAAGGAGTCTTCTATTTTTATATGATCAACGGCATAGAATAACACAGAACACGCAGAATGACTTCGACGCTGGTTTGGGACTGCATTGCAGCACTAAATGACATTTCGACGAGTAATGCTCTTCAAACCTGCTGGATCAAAATGCACCAAGGTAAAGAAGGCAATGAGAGGGAAGATGAGCTGGCAAGGCAGGGCTCGGGCTCCTACCCGAATGGGCCGAAACCGACCCTGATTCTGGCGGTCAGCATTCTCAACAGTCTCATATAATACAAAACATTAAGCTCACATAAACATATGTGGTCGAAAGGAACGGGCTGTTGATAAGACAAAGCAGCAATTGCTACTCTTTCGATACGAGACACAAAATACTACCTCAAGCTGCCTCGATTACAGAACATTGTAAGACTAATCGATAGCCCTAGATGCAGATAGGATATGCATCTTGCAGATAGCAAGATGCAGAGATCTGAGATTGTAACCAGGAAGATGAAACCGCGGAGCACGTGCTTTGCTCGTGCCCTGCGGTAACATTAACTAGAGGATCCATACTTGGTGACTACTGGCTGGATGTGGTCAGAATCAGAGACACTCCATCTGCCAAGCTGCTCGAGCTCGTCTTAAAGTTGGGATGGGTCGAAGAGTAACGGGGAAAGAGGTGCCTCTGGGGAAGTTGCACAATGGGCCCGATCAAGCGGCTTAAGTATAAGCTGGCTGAAAGCCAGCCCTTCCGCTAACAATCAAATTCAATCCAATGACCTACGGCAGGTATATTACCTAGAAAGGCTCCTTGGTAAAAGGGCGTTGAAAGTTTTGAACCAGTACTATAATACTGGTTTAATAATTGAAGTTGAAGCTTTGCTAATGAAAAAAAATTAATTTGAATAAATCGAACACAGGGTATACTTTGTACTTTATGTTCAAAGGCACGAGGTTGAGCGTCGAGCTATCAATTACCTTTAATGTAAAATGTTGTAATGTTGGATTACGTCGCGATCGGTTATTTGAAGTTTTGAATTAAATTAAACATGTAACGTTTTCAATAGCTTCCACAACTACTGTAATTATTTCAGTTACGTAAAATCGTTTTAAATTTTATCGTCAACAATGGTCGTTTTTACAATTCGAACTTTTGTATAAACGTTGATTTGGGAAAAGAAAATAAAAAAGAAGGAAAAAGTTATAAGTTGTCAGTTTATGCCTAAATATTTGACTATGCTCTGTTTTCATGTCTCATCGGTTTCTTACAAAATTTAATAGTGTGCTGAACTTTGATAAGACGGTTGAGGGATTTATAAGGTAGATTTTTTATGTTAAATTCCGAGTTTGTAACATTATTAGGGTTTGACACCCTGAAATATAAAAATGGAAAATTTTAGGGTTTACGTAACATTAAGCATAATTTAAAGTTCCAGTTACAAGTCTCATTTGGAATACTATTTTTTTAGTCTGAAATATCATTAGATAAAATGGAAAAATAGGAAAAATATGATATTTTCACACGTTTTGTTTCATTCATAGCTTAGAAACCTAGGTTTATTAATATTACTTATTAAAATTTTAGCTTTCGTGAGATGTTAATCTAGAAGATTTGAGTTATAGTTAACGGGTTTAACCTTGTCTTATTTTCCACATTATGCTAAATTTTAGTCCCTTTTCTTGTCCCATGTGTGCAAAGGATGACAAATAAAATATTAATAACCGTAGTGTTGAAAAACGGTATATCAAAAACTAAACAGTAAAGTACAAAAGCATCAAAATTTGAATGTTTTGAGAAGTTTTTACTTCTGAAATTGAAAACAGCATATGGTTAAGAAATAAAAAATATACATAAACAATGTAAACGGAACTTCTGTGTATAATAAACACACTAAAGTGATTGGAATTTGATAAAAAAGTTTGCTGAAAAACATTTTTTTAACATCGCACAGTACGCTGCTCATAATAACAATTTCTCAATTGATGAGATGACTATTATTGTGGTCATTATTTATACAATTTGGAATATGAATTGTTACACCCTCTGAAAATTCTTCTTTTATCCATATAACAATCTCTAGAAAATCAAAGACAAACTAAATGAGTAGAAACCATACCTCACCAGAGGTTGAAGTGCTCCTTTATAGTGTAGAAGTAATCTAAAATTAAAGCTAGGAAACATTTAGCTATAGAAAGATCTAGATCACGTCACTACCTCTACCTAACTTTAATGGCAAAAAAATGGTTAAAAATAGTATAGTACATTCAACGGAATCTTGAAGTAATAAAAGTTGCCTTCTTGTCTTTCACTGTGGAGACTTATCGTAAATCATGAAAAAATTCGACTATTTTCCCTCACATATGTTTAACAAAAAGACAAGTAAAACATGTGGTAACAATCGCAGTAAACTAAAATATAGTTTTCTTAAACGGGTTTATTATTATTCGATTTACCTACTACGATTGTTACCAGATGTCTTCTCTTTTAAAATCCTTCTGTTAAACTAATTTAAAGGAAAATTGTGGAACTTTTTCATGATTTACGAAGGGCCACCACAATGAAAGTCAAGAAGGCAACTTTTATTACTTCAAATTTCTGTTAAATGTACTATTCCTATATCTACACTCAATATAGGAGTAAACGAGTAATAGACAAGACTCGAAACCGACAGGTTTTCATACAACGCCTTTGACAATTAATGAGCTTCGTTCAACTCTGTACACAGCCAGTTTATGACCACAACGTAAAATAGTTCCTCTATATCTCATTTCAGCAGCGTAATCACTCTCTCATGTAGTTACTTTACTGCAATAACAAATTGTCACTGGCGTGGCTGTCGTAAAACTACTACCCTCTAGTGCAGTAGCTTTTCAAAAAAAATCATAGTTTGATAACTCTGTATTCGTGAAATTGCGGCAGCCATTACTTATCAAAATTTCCACTTTAGAAAAGATAAAAAAATTCATGACGTTTATTTATTACACATTTCTTAAATCTATGCTGCTGTGCTCTCATTTCTAGCTTTAGAAAAATAACGTTGCACATTTTTCAGTCCTTAGTGTACACAGTTTCTATTTTTAAAAATCACTTAGAGCTTTGAAAGAAAATACGATTTCAACAACATAAAATACATGGGTCATCTAAGTTTATTAACTACCTCGTAACGGTAATTTAACAATTTGTCGATAAAATCGAGTTGCCTTGAAATAAATGAATGATTTTGACATTTTTTTTTCTAACGTCGAATAAGTTAACAATTTGATGCTGAATAAGTAAGGTTAAAGTTTTACCTACTATGGAGTACAAAAAAAATAATTCTAACCTTACTGTTTAACACGGTAATATATATAAAAGTATGCCAACGGACGTTCTAAGTGGAAGCAAAGCTTGAACATTTTTCATTTAAATTTAAAAACAAATTAACAACTGATGTACGTACAAGAAATTGACAAGAGATGGCGCTTATTAAATATATTCCATTTTTTTACGTGTCGATTAATTTTTGACATTTTAAGAAAAAATGAAATGTTTTGTGCTCATTTTCGACATTTGCATATAATTTCTGTCCTTATAAAGCACGAAAATATAATTTCATTAATTGATTTCGGTACAGAATTTTATTCCCAACAACTTTTATTTGAACCTTTTTTGTGTAAAATAATCAGGGAAGAATGAAATTACTAAAGCACGATTCTACATGTTAAATTGAGCGAAAGCGGAGTTTACCACCCTGTATAACCAAAGATACAAATATTTAACCGACGACATCGGTGACGATAGGAGGAATACATAACCGACGGTGTTTTTTTGCTTTATTTTTAGTTGAACAGTTTTGATGTCATATTACACCGGAAATTATTTTATAAATGACAGTGGTTAGACAAGTTGACAAGCCATTTTTAATGACTTGTTAACTAATTTTTAGATTAAAATTTTGAAGTTAATTAATTTGTATACAAATATTTAACTTGTTCGGAAGTTATAGAAATGGTGTTCGATTTTCAGCGTCGACAGTCATCATTATTTATCTAAATAATTACCCAATGAACTAATTTTATGATTTTAACCTAGAAATTAATTTGACAGCTGAATATCAATAGTAAATATTAATTTCTGCAGTGGTGAAAATATGGGAGGAGTTACAGATTCGTCAAATTACATCACATTTAGGGTTTGGGGGGTTCCTTTTTTTATTACAGAATTTTTTCAATACTCAGTAGAGAATATACACTGTGCTCATAAATAAGTAGTCCTTGTAAGTTTGGTTGCATAGCCGGAAGGAATTTTTAGGTTAGCTAAAAACAAAATCTGTAAATTATTTAAATTTATTAACAACAGCCGACATTGAGTTGCATAAGAACTTGTCCTAGCCATTTATGAGCACAGAGTAGATCAGTGTTTTTCAACGTGGGGTCCATGCCCCACAGGGGGTAATTTGATTATTAAAGGGGCAATTCGAAAATGGAGCTGGGTAAATTTTTAAATATTAAAAATCATGTACAGTCAGCCTCACATTTAATGGCCATCCTGGCTATACGTTTAGTACTAATTTTGGATGCAACCATATCATAACACCCCCTACTTAAATTGAGGGGTAACTTTATTTTGCCAAGTAAAACAACAACCTTCGCTTCTGTCCTTTTGTCGTTGTTGGCTAATAACCACCCTACGTATAGCGAGCCATAATTATGAGGTTGATTGTATAAGAGTTTTAGAAAGGCTTAGAAGGGCATCGCATAAAAAGGTTGGGAAACACTGGTGTAGATAGAACTGATTATAGAACATCTAGGGGTGTTGGTTTCTATTTTTTTATAACGAAGTTCTTTTATTAGGCCATTACTTGTACACTCAAAAATAGATACATAAGTTAACAAATTTTCAATCTCCATAGACGTAAAATCGATTTTTATTAATAGGGAAAATCTTATAGAAAACTTTTGTAATTTCGCTAAAGAAAAACAACTTCAAGACCAATTTCTTTTATGAAAATTATCAAAATTTACATATTTATTTATTTCAGAATTTTATTCCGAGATATTTTCTACTTACCAAAGTATGAAATTGAAAAAAGACCTCGAATTGCCTTGTCGTTGAGAAAAGCTCTTTTTTTGATTTGCTTTTAGAAACTTGTGCTTTTTCTCACGAATATCTTTTTACCACAACTGAATTTTTCTAAGTGTTTTGAAATAAAAATTTTCGTTTAATTAATTAATAATGATTTCATTTATTAAAAATTTAACAATTAATTTTAATTGGAAAAAATTTTATTTTGACGACAATGTGTTGAGTGCGCTTAATTAATCACAACCCATATCAAGTTAGGGGTTGGTGTGCATAATTTATAATCTTTTATGTGTGTCTGGTAATATACTAATAACAATAATAATAATTACATTGTCCTGTAATCCATAGTCGGAATAATAATTATCCACATGCCGTTCTGTAAATAATTCGGAGCTGCTCATGTGACTTCTATCATCAAATGATGTAGGTATTGGAATCTAGAGCGTTGAAGACTGTATTAAAAAAAACTTTTTCAATAAATTTATCTTGAGACCAAAGGTAATAACTAAAATTTTTATTAAAACGTGCGACGACCTAAGTAGACAATTTTATTCTCAGTTGTTTGCTATTACCTTCCGAAAGGTGACGCAACTACACGATTTTGATTAAAAATTTTTTTGAGTCAGTGACCTCATCTTTAAACTACATTCTTCCAACTGTTTATTCGGTAATTTGAAAAAAAAAAAACCAAGAGGGTTGGATTGGAATAATAAAAATTTCCAGTCTGAGAAATATCTTGATGGCTAGAATGTTTAATATATCACGACTCTGAAAGTATTTATTTGAAAGAAATGTAAAATATACAGTGAAATAGTAGAGAATTAGCAAAAAATCTCTAAACAATTGGATAATAAATAATGAGCAGTCTCAGAACATTTGCCAAACTCTGTTTAACAAGAAAGATTTAATTTGTAAGTTCCATAATAGTACAATTACCATACTCGAGTTGTTTTTTTGGTTTTTATTTAGCATTAAGAACATTTTACGGTAGTTGAATTCTGTAATTAACGCAATTGTTATTTGTTTACTTGGTCTTCTAAAACAAAGACTCTGTAAACCAACAATCTCAAGTATACCTACACCTAAAGATTTCTAAGAGAGTAGATTAAAGTTGTGTTATTATTTTACAAATTTTCTAAGTATGTAGGAACGTGATCTAAATTTAACACCCATTTGTAACCCTTATGAATATTATAATTAATTATTGTTTACGTAATTAAATTAGGTAACACGCAAACACGCATCGAATGAATTCGCATATTTCAATTAATTTGAATGTACTAATTTCAGAAAGTTTGTGGGCTAGAATGGTGTCACCTGCTTGAATTTGGTGTGCCATGAAATAGGGATTTTATCGCTTAAAGTTGGCTACGGTTAAAGTAAAATTTAAATTTTCCCTTACTCTGTTCAGAGACTAGAAATAGGTAAGCCACTCCTACAAAATGCGCACGAAATTCAAATAGAATTTTTCTATTGGTCGAATTTTGAAAATACGGTTCATAACAATCACACAAGAATTGACATGCGTCAACCTTATTTGACAGAAATTTGTGGGGAGTGGCTTAGCTATTTCTGGTCGCTGAATAGAGATTAGTTTATTTTTATCCAACATAAAAATTTTGTGCTCGTCTGCAGAGTCGGGCTAGTTTTACTTGGTCTCATCGGCAGGGCAGCAATAATTGTAATTTTAACCCCCCCCCTCCCACTCTCAACTCTCTAATAAGAACAATAAACTTCAGGAATTATAATAAGAAATTATACCTAAAATAAACACGAAATGCTTTTGTTTTTATACAAAAATTAGGTTAGGTTAGGGTAATTTGTGGTAGGTTAGTGAAGGTTAGGGTAGGTTAGGCTAAATTTTTTTGTGTAGAGGTGGAAATCTTTGAAAGAGACGACCGATTTTTTCATTGTTAGGTGTATTACAGGCAACGCTATTTTTATGGAACTATTTGATAGTCAAAATTTAAAAAATTTGTCATCTCTTGTGTAATAAATATGAAAATTAGTAAATGTAACAATCAATATCTATTATTACTACTATTTTCGGTTAACAAAACTCTGCCAGTTAAACCGGAAATTGCAAAAATAACAAGAGTTTTTAGGAAAGCCTTATATATTTTTAAACATTTTGAAAGCTTGTTCAATTAGCTATTAGATGATACCAAACTCTTGATATTTTGACTTCTGGTTAAACCGGAAATGTGATCACATTTCTTAATTTAACACCCTGAATATTTTTGAATATTTTGAAAGCCAGTAAAATTAGCTATCTGAAGATAACCAAAACTTTATACTTTACTTCCGGTTTAAGCGAAAATGGGACCAACTTTTTTATTTTAATTGCAAAATAAAAATAGCTTAAGTACACATGAAAAAGTCCTGGTTAAACCACATCCGATTTTTTTAGTTTGACAGTTCAAATGACTCCGTTGTAAGTTTAACCATTAACTAATAATTGTTTTTGCAAGACTTATTAATTAATTAATTTAGTTGTAGATGTTACGTTTACAATGGAGAATTGTACAGAGATATTAGTGAAATAAATCCAACAAGGTTGGCGATGGATCTTGTAGAAATTCATAAACAGCCAATTTATCAGGCTTCCGAAACTAATCCTCAAAGTAATCGTCAAATTATTTTTAATACTATTTTTCCAAAAATACTGCTGTCTGTTAAACCAGTAGCTTTATCGAATGACGAAAAAGTGATTTCTTACGATGTTATTGTAAATCAAAGAAAAGTTTTGGGTATTGTTACTATTGATGTTAAAGATTTGGAAATTACATGCGTTGGTGCTCTTTATTAATATTTTTTGTACTTTTTAATGATGGCTTCAAAAGTGTAGGCTGTCTTGTTTAAAAAATATAACGTTAGAACGCAATAGCTGAATCTGCAGTTTGTTACTTTTGTTCATTTCCATTAATAATAAGGGTCTATAAGGTTCCTAAACATACAGGGTGTTAAAAGAAAGTATTCGTAACTTTAAGAGCGTGTATGTAGTACGTATTAAAATGAGTAAAAAAATACTTTTTAAGTTGGGGTCGTAGCTCGAAAAGTATGAACTATTGGACATCCCTCAATATAATTTTTTTACTCATTTTAATACTTAACACACGCTCTTAAAATTTTGGACAATAAGGAGACTATTTTATTTTTTATTTATTTGCGCTTAAGTGGTCATATAGGTATAATATTTTAAGATGAGGAGCGGTAGAGATAAGTTTGCGCAGGTTTGGCCACACCCCTTTAATAATTTAATACATTGACTACGGCGTTGGAGGAGAAAAATACCAATTTAGGTATCTGCGCATTTCCTCATCTCGTCAGCTTAAAATATTTTACCTCTAACTCGAAATGTATTAACCATTACTATTGGACACCCCTCAATATAGTATTTTTTACACGTTTTAATGCTTACCGTAAACCGGGGCTATTTTGACATAGTATTGATAGTTTTTACAACGTAACTTCTTTTTGTGTATGACAAAACAATGCAAATCATAGTGGACTATAACACTTGATTCCTCCACTATGAATTTACCAAAGAACGGCCTTTTTGCTTCTATAATAACAGAAAAAATAAATAAGAAAGCCGGTGTCGACGTAACGTGTGGACATGGGGCTACTTTGACATAATTATTTATTTATATATTTTAGAGAGACAAAAATATTTATTATTTATTTATTAACGTTTTACTTATATGTATTAAGCTTCTTCATAAATTAAATAAAAAATAATCATTTAATTTCAATTGTAAGTTAAAGTCGCTTGACGAGCCGTTACACTTCAGCATATATTTAGCGTTCCTTTGGTATTAAACCTTTAAGCCGTGAAATTCCACCTCATCTTTTTTTTTGCTGGACAAAAGATACACACGTCCAGTGGCTGCAGATATAACCACCTTGTGATTTTAATTTTAAACGGATCACGCGATTCCAACATGTTAATATCAGTGTTGTCAAAGTAGCCCCGGTTTACGGTACTATACACTCTTAAAATTTTGTACACTAATGAGACTATTTTATTTTTTATTTAAGTTGCCATAACTCGAAAAGTATATTATTGGACACCACTCAATTTAACTTTTATTACTCATTTTAATGCGTGCTACATACTCTTAAAGTAACGAATGCCTTTTTTAACACCCTGTATGTAATGCCAATTATGCTCCTATTTAAGAAAATATTTTTGTACGCTCTTGTATGATTGTATAAATATGAAATGTTTTTTAGATTTACATTAAAATTTTTTTTTTAAATGTTTACATGTTATTTAAAATATCTTGTTAATTTTCATAAAGAAAACAATTAAGAAAGTGTGCTTGAAAGAACAAATTTCCAAGAAGCAAAAAAAGTGTTAAATAACACCCGAAATATACTTTAATATGAATTAAAAATACGTCTAGTGGAAAGAAAACATTTTTTTTAACAAAGGTCGAAATGATGAAAATTGAACGTGAGACAAAGATGGAAATTGGTGGTTTTAATATGGCACTATTTGGAACATTTTTGAAGTGCTGTTATTGAGGTTGTGGTCAATTACAAAATTTTTGAAAGACAGAAAATAGAAGACAAGCAATATTTTGTATTTTAATTGTTTATTTATCTTTTATTAAAATGTCAAAAATTAATAAAATGTAAGAAATTTTTAGAGAACGCCATGCCATCTCTTGTACTTATACTTCAGCTGTCAAATATTTGATGTTACCAATAATGCTTAGAAATGTCATTTTATGTTACAAATTGTTATAAATAAGTAAGGTTAGAATTCACTTTTTTGTACTAGCACAGCTTTAACCTTACTTATTCAGTAGCAAAATGTCAACTTTTTTTGACGTTTTTAGATTATTTTTTGATATTTATTTCATCAATTCTCAAGCATTCGCTAGCGGTGCTTTTCTAAACCATAAAATTAATGATATCCGATATTAGTTAATTAAAGATATAAATTAAAGTTTAAAGTTTTATTTTATTTTTGTAAAATATGTAACTAGAAAATAGAGATTTCGATATGCATCATTTTAAATTATTACAAGAGACCAATTGCAATAATTCAAATCTCTTGGCAAATAACACAAAAGTTGCAAACAAAAACTCGCACATTTTTTTTTAATTAAGACTAATTTCATTTCAGAAATTCACATTATTCAAATTATTCTGTTTTAGAGTTAGATTAGCGATATGAATAGAAGTTCTCTGAGTCGACAACTTTTTAAGTTTGCAAGAAAAGCTTGTGAAATTGTTTTGTTTTTGCTGTGTTAATAATATTTTAGGCTTTACGTGGGTGTGGGGTTGTTAATAAAAGTTCTAAATTTAGAATAAAAAACTCTTTAACTATGCTATAGTTGACAAAATACTAATAAATACTAAGAAAGCTCTCTTTTCTGAAAATTCTGAAAAATAACTAAAATTCGGTTTTTCTTACTTTACCCAAACGTGACCTTTAAAATACTCGATAAATAATTAATTTCATTATAAATTTTCTGAATACATATTTAATAATAATTAACAATATACTATGTATTAACTAAATTAAATACTTAAACTCACTAAATAAGTCGTTTTCATCTTTATTTATACATATTAAGGTGGTCACGTGTCGGTAAAGTAAGAAAAACTGAACTATACATAAAAATTAACTCTTTCAAGAGACTAATAGTATATTAAAGGAGAATCGTTGCAAGGTAGTATTTTTGAAGTTTGCAGACCAAGTGCTACAAAAACCCTTGTGACTAGTTTTTCATTTATGAAATAATTAATTTTTAAAATTGATTCTTAAAAAATCGAATTTTATTGGGAAAATTTTTATATTGGCTGTACTGACAGTTGACGTTTTAAATAAATTTAGAGATGGCGCTATAATTTGTTTCTCATGGTTTCTCATCACAAATTTAAATGTTTTATTTTAATTTTAATCATAAATGTATGTAAAAATTACATTAATTCTTTCATAATTTATTGATTTGTATCATTTGTAAAAAAAATTATTTTAAATACCAACCTCAAACTAAAAAATATTAAAACCAGTGCTACAAAGTAGCAAAGAAGTTTTCGATGCTGAAATGGGTATATTACCAACGCCAAATAGGAAAAATGTATAGTCAGACGTACTAACCGTCTAAGAAAACTTTGGTACATAGAACAAACAGAGTAAAAACCATAGACAGAAAAGACAGACTTGAACTAACAAAGAATGAATAGTATATTGAAACTCAAACTCATTTAAGCTATGTATATTTAGAAATATCTTTACTAAAAGTTGAGACGTAATTAGTAATTTAATTGAACATTTGGGTTGTTGCGAGTTGAATCTCTGTTAAATCTTTTGAAGTGCTTGATTTTCTTATTAGCAGTTTGATGTTTAAGGATGAAAATTAAAGGGGTTAAAAGCAAATATTTAGAAAGTTGTGCTTTTAATTAACAATTTTTTTTCTAAAGAAAAAGTAGCAAATTTTAAATTAGAGATTTTGTAAGATCAAATCTTTAGAAAAGTTGAATCCTCTTTTTTAAATCACGTTTTATTATTAGTTTTCGTTATAATCGAAAAGTAGTATAAAATGTTATAATAATATAACAGAAAGCAGTAAAAGTAAAAAAGAAAGCACAGCTACGAATTACTATCAGCTATCACGGAGTTCTCGACTACAATGCTACCCCTAAAGGAGATAGATAGGCAGGCTCACAAAAAAATAGGGGGGTGGACGATAAGATGGGCGAAAAGACGAAAAAACAGACAGACATGATGGAGACGGGTGAGACTGAAAGAGAGACAGATGGTTTGAATAACACGTCATTTTTTTTAATATTACAAGCAGATAGGAAAGGGTGTTCACGTTTGGTATTAAAATGGGTTATGATTATATATTCCCTTTAATGGACATGGAATGGTAAACAAGTTGGTCTTACAGTATTAACAGTGTTATCGCATAAACTAACAATTTAGACCATCTCCTTTACACTACTAGATTAACAACTTTGAAGTTCCTTCATTTTGTGTACTTTACTACAGACGACGGTCAGCTCAGACCGTTGTTGAAACAGGCAAGTTTTATGTCATAGCCGTCTAGCCCTTGGGAACGTACTGCATTGTATTTTAAAAGCAAATTTGTGTCAGTCGAGAGGTCAAGTATGTTTACATGCAAAATACAAGCCGGTTGCTAAACTTATGAGGACATACAATCAGCCTCATAATTAATGGCCACCCTGGCTATACGTTTAGCACGAATTGTGGATGTAACCATCATATAACACCCCAAACTTAAATTGAGGGTAACTTTATTTTACCAACAAGTAGTAAATCAACAACCCCTCTTTCTGACCTTTTGTCGTTGTTGACTAATAACCACCCTGGCAATACACCAAGGTGGCCAATAATTGTGAGGCTGACTGTATATTGTACATTAATATTAGTATAGTAAATCAAGATAAACCTAATCAATAAATAAAGCTGTAAAGTACGTATAAATTATAGAACTTAAATTAACATAATAATTCCAATAAGTTGTTTATCGTCTTGGTTTTAGAAAATTAACTAACTTGCTTTGAAATTACGGGTAGATTAACTACCTATCTCAAATTTTACTTAATTAATTTAAGTGAACTATTTCAATTACGCCCTTCTTATATAATTTAACTTTAGACAGTTTGGAAATATAACTTAAAGTTTGAGTTATTAATAATTTTGTTGTTTTTATAGTAATTAATCGAGACAGAAAGTAAATTACGAGTACCTATACCTCTATCTATAAACTTAAATTTCTTTTCTTTACCGACACGTGACTTTTAGAATACTCAATAAATAATTAATTTCATAATAAATTTTCTAAATAAATTTTAAATGTATTAAGTAACTACGTTAAATAATTAAACTCAATAAATAAATTTCATTAGAATTTTAAAGTTTTCATCTTAATTCATATTAAAGTAGTCATGTTGTGACTGTAAAGAAAAAAAATTCAAGTATAAACGTAGAATTATTGATGATAATACTGTGAATTATTATAATTTTATTAAGAAATGACTTGAATTCTTAATTAATCTTAGCCTTCTTCTATACATTTATTTTAATACTTTCTGTTCAGAGAACAGAAACAGCTAAGCCACTCCCAAAGAAGCGCGCGATATTCGAATAGAATGTTTCTATTGGTGGAATTTTGAAAATACAGCTTATAACAATAACACAAGAATTTTATTTGACAGAAATTTGAGGGGAGTGGCTTAACTGCTTCTGTTCCCTGGACAGAGTATAATAACAGTGTTCCATCGGTTCGTTCGATTTAATGTCTTGACCTAGGAGCAAAAATAGATTATTTGATGTTTGATAAATTTTTTTTAAACGGTTGTTATATAGATCGGTTGCTTGATTAATCCATTGTTCCAATATTAAATGATTTGAACTTTCGTAAATCACACTTACGTTGTTATAAAACCATCCAACTTACGAAAGATACGAAAAATACGAAAGATGCTCCTTTTGTGTAGAATTTTATGATCTTTATTCCATTTTAAAATAAAATTTCCATAGGACTAACGGTTAATGAAATATCAAAACACTATTCTTAGTTATCATTCTTTCTCGATGACGGCGTTTGCTCAAGGGTGCCAAAGTGACACCCGGCAGATTTGTAATCAGCGGAAAAATTGAGTCAGAATAAGCCAAACAAATCTTTGTCCGCAGATATTTCCAGGCCCCTAACCCAACAACCAGACTAAGTAGGGTCCAAACAGACCCTCACCCTACTACCTCTTTTTGGCTTGCCATTATCGTAATATGTTTAATGTCTTTGGGGCTTTGTTCTGTTATTTTATCTATAACTAAAAATCATATACTCGGTAATCATGCGTTGTGATAATAATTATTAGTAATATATTGTACCAGTTTACCCGGGGTCAACTACTGTTCTGAATTTGTAAACAGACTGCTGATGACTACTGTTGACAGCTCAATTTTTGTACATTGACTGCCGAGACTGGAGAATCCTTCGCAATTTACCTATTAAAGCAATGTAATAACTATATTTTTCTAGAACGACAATGTTAAGGTTGATTCCTAGAGATCTATTGGCACTAAATACGAAAAAATAACGAGCTCACGCGAAACGTGCGATTTTACCCTTAAAAATGGTGTGAAAGAGTGAAAATCACTGTTCTTCCTTGGTTTTTCGCTTTTTCTAAACTCTTGTAAGGGTAATATTTGGATAGTGTTGCTAACACCGAAACGAATCGATTGGATAACATTTTGTTATAATACAACCCCTCCAGGGCATAAAAAATGCTTAATTCAGTTAAAATCACTTAAAGTTTGATAGGGGTGGTTTTAGTTAACCTGAAAAAGCACGGTTGGGCTTAGATTCTTACTAAAGCTTCTGAGAACATTGATCGACTATAATATTACCAAATATCAAATAGTCCAGAGCAGAAAATAGCTGGGGTCCGTTTGGACCCTTGTTAGTATGTTATGTAATTTTTTAAGCTCGGTATTACAAAGCTTAACTCATCTGTCAGTTGTTGATGTAGAGAAAATATGAAATAGGTACTACAGCAAACTTTTAATTTAATAGTGAGAATAAAAGAGTTATTAATTTGAACTTAATTAAAAGGTCATTGTTGGAAAATATCTTGGGAAATACTAAATTAAGATTGATTTTCTTTCTGTAACAGCTATTTTATTTTGTTTAAAAAAAATAAAATTTTTTCTGTTATTAATCTTGTTAACTTATAAAGCTTAAGGCGTCTCGGTTTTTGCTTGGTTTAATTTAATTTTTCTTCATATTAGTAAATAAATATAAATCACATAATTAAATTTCTCTACCGGATCTCGAGTTGTTTATCTTATTTCTGCTTATATTCTTGAAGCTCTCTTTTTTTGCTAAAATACATTTATTATTAATTTAACATTTTAAAATGATTGTTTTTTTTATAGGTAAAAAGGAAGATGACAACCTGCGCTATGCGGAAAAGAAAAACATTATGAATCTGCTCAAATGGCACAAACCCAACTTCCATAAAGTAAAATTCAAATAAATAGATAAAGAAACTTCCTTTGCCCACTTGCCTTACAGCAACAAAAAAAGCAATAAAATCAAAGTAATCGCACAGGCTAGGAAAAGAAAGGATAATAATAAAAATTTTGTAAAAATGTCAAAAACCTTAATACTCATAATCGATTTAGATACAATAATGTGTTGGGCATATGAGAAGCAAGATAAATTTTTGAGAGCCTTAAGTTTAAAAGTATGACATCTCACTTAAGCGATAATAACTTTTTAAGTTCGTCCCAACTTTCCTAAACCTTTTCCCTTTTTGCGATAACAGAAAACATGAACTATAATTCTTGCCTTAATTGCTTCTTGTGTCAAATATTTTTAATTAACATCGCGCTGATTTTCGTTTTTGTTAGTGGATATCAAGGAGGCGACGAAAGTAAAATTTCATTAGAAGTTACCAACAAAAAGCAAGCTCCCGTCGGTATAAAGAAATTGCCCAACGGCGTTCCGTATTACGTCAATAAACGACAACAGGGCGGAAGGATGCATTTTGCGATCGCTGCAACTCAAACAGGACAAACTTTTAGTAGAACTTTTAACAAGACGGTGGCAAATATAACTCAGTCATATCTTACGAGTAAATTTGATAAATCATTATACAACATTACGATCGATACTTTGATAATAGAATTACCTGAAAACGGAAGTTTTAATTCTAATTTATTGGAAGATCTTTGTCAACAATTCGAAGGAAAACATGTAGTGGCTTTACTTGTTATTGGGGACTCCCCGGCGGCTTTTGCCGTCAATTTAGCTGCCAAATATGCAGGCGTACCTGTATTATGGGCTCGAGGACATACCAAATTTCTTTCGGAATTTCAAACTTTGGTAAGTTTATTATTACTTTTATTACAATAACACAATACGTAATTAAAAAGTTTAATTTTATAACTTGTAATAATAGAAGTTTGATGGGTGACAAGTAAGTAATAAGTAATTCAAGCCAAAAGTTAGTGCAATGAAGCAAGATGTAAATTTAAACTTTTTTGAGTGTTTTAATGAAAATTTATTTAAAAAGAAAAGTTAAAATTTCAAATATGTTTTCGCTTTCAAATTATAGCACTTGTAGAAGTTTAATAAATAGGACGGATATTAAAGCTTAGCGTAATATAGCAAGAGCATTTTGTCTGGATTTAGTTTGTCAAGTTGAAAACGCTTAATGTTTTCTCTAAAGAACTGCCCCACCAAAAATGTATGTTTATTATCTTAACAAAATATTAAAATCCTATGCACTAATGTTTTTTTTTGGTTTTATCCAGCACTCTAAAATAACAGGGTGTATTTTAAATAGCGCCAAATATTTACATAGCGCAATTCTACGTCGAAAATCAAGCAAAAAACTCTGGCAGCAGTTTTCTTAAAACCCATTGGTGAGCGTGTTATTAATGGTCGTAGTTTGAATTTTATTTTGACTATGGCGTAGAAATCTATTTCAATGGTATCGGTGATACATAGTTCAACAACTAAAATAAATAACCGAATAAAAATTTTACAGTTTCGGTAATTAGTTTACTTGTAATTTAAACTTAAAAATGTGAAGTCTTTGCTACGGATTATTTTGCAAAATGTTGCAACAGTGGATTGTAAAAAATAAAATTAGATAGGTAAATGAAGTCTGACAGTTGTCATTTTTGACGATTTTCGTCAAGCTGCTGCTGTTCCGCTTGCAGTTTGTTGCCAAATTTAAAAACTTTTAATTGCTTATATTTAAAAAAATATTGGATTAAGACCAAATTAGAACTGGAATTTTTTGTTTAGTTTTTGATGATGAATAGCGTGATGTAAATATTTGGCGCTATTTGTAATACACCGTATACTACATATTAAAATATGTAGATACTAAAGCTAATTTTAAATTTCAAAATATTCAAAAATTTGAATACTTTTATAATTTCCGTTTTAAACGGAAGTGATTCTAAACCAAAAATACTATTAGAAAATGTTATGTTTCCTGTTTCCAAAAATTTAAAAATATACGGGGTGGGGTGTTCCATTTAAATTAAGACAATGGGTGTCACTTTCAGATAAACTGAACTCTAACTTCCAGTTTAACTGGAAACGTTTTGTTAACCAACAATACCTCACTACTCGCATATTTTTTCTATTAATTGGGTTATAAAAATTAGTGAATATTTAATATTTATATTTATACAAGAACAATGCATTATACGGTATGGAACGGAACGGTACATACCTATATTAAAAAAAATCTGTGTATATTTTAAAAAAAATTGTTCATATTTTAAAAATATTTGTGCATATTTTACAATAACGTATGCATATTTTTAATAAATTTGTAAGTATTTTTAAAAAGTGCCTATTTTTTAAAAAATATGTGTATACATATTTAAAAAAAACTAATGCATATTTAATTAATTTTTTTAAAAAACTAGTGCATATTCTAAAAAAAATTGTGCATATTTAACAAAAATGTGTGCAAATTTAAAAAAAAAGTGTGCCTATTTTTAGAAAGTTAGTGCATATTTAAAGAAATTTTTAATAAATTGTAGGATTTAAAAAAAAATTGGTGCAAATTTTTGAAAATGTGCATGTTTTTCAAAAAGGGCATTTTTAGAAAACATTGGCACATATTATAACATAATAATATTGTAAAAAAAATTTCTTATTTTCAAAATGTATAAAAATTTGTGCATATTTAAAAAAAAAAATGTTTATAATTAAAAAAAATTTATGTGCATAGTGCATAGGTATATAAAAAAAATCTGTATAATTAAGAAAACGATGCATATTTAAAAAAATAGGTGCATATTAATAAAAAAATGTGTGCATATTTTACAAAAATTCACTGAGCATATTTAGCAAAATTTTGTGCGTTTTGTGTGTTAACAAAATATGCTTCAATTTTTTAAAAATATGTACCGTTTTCTTATATATGCCAAGAAAAAATTGATAAATGTCACAAGTTTTTTAAATTTGTTTTAAATATGCATTAACTTTTTTTTAATGTGCAAATTTATTTAATATGCACAAAATTTTGCTAAATATGCTCAGTGAATTTTTGTAAAATAGCACCCATTTTTCTTTAAATGCAGATTATTTTAAAATAAGCACAAATTTTTTAAAACTACAGAATTTTTAAAAATGCGGATCAATTTTTTAAAAATATGCAGCAATTTTTGAAATTATGCAGTTTTTTTGACAGAATTTTTTTAATTTTTTTAAATAAAAACATTTTTTTTTACAATATGGACAGATTATTTTTCTAAAAATGTACATTTTTTAAAAATATGAACTTTTTTTAAAAACATTTAAGATTTCTTAAAATTTAAACAAATTTTGTCAAAATAAGCATCAACTGTGTTCTTAAATATGCTCAATCTTGTTTTAAAAATTCTTTAAAAGTCCTTCGAATATGCACTAATTTATTAAAAATATATGTATACATATTGTTTTTTAAATAAGCACAGATTATGTTTCTAAAAATGCACATTTTTTAAAACTATACACTCTTTTAAAAATATGTATTTTTCTTAAAATTTAAACAAATTTTCTCACAATATGCATTAGTTGTTTTAAAATATGCAACGTTTTCTTAAATATGCTTAAATTTTTATTAAAAATTCTACAAGTTTTAAAATTTCCGTAAATATGCACTAATTTTTTAAAAATATGCACATATTTTTTTTAAATATGCACAGATTTTTGCTAAATAAGCTCAATTTTTGTCACTTTTTTAACTATGCAATTTTTTTAAAATTTTTATTTTATCAAATAATAAAGAATTTATTTTATTAAAATATAAAATTTATATAAAACAATATGTATATATTTTTAATAAATTAGTGCATATTCAAAGAACTTTTAAAAAACGTAGCATTTTTAAAACAAGATTGAGCATATTTAAGAAAACAGTTGATGCTTATTTTGACAAAATTTTCTAAATTTTAAGAAATCTTAAATGTATTTAAAAAAGTTCATATTTTTAAAAAATGTGCATTTTTAGAAAAATAATCTGTGCATATTGTAAAAAAATTTGTTTATATTTAAAATTAAAAAAATTCTGTAAAAAAATTGCATAATTTCAAAACTTGCTGCATATTTAAAAAAAATTGATCCTCATTTCTAAAAAGTGATCCACATTTTTAAAAATTCTGTACAGTTTTAAAAAATTTGTGCATATTTTAAAATAATCTGCATTTAAAAAAAATGGGTGTATATTTAAAACAATCGATTTATATTGTAAAAGAATCTATGCATTTTTTTAAAAATAATTGTGCATATTTTAAAATCATCTGTGCATATTTAAAACAATCGGTGCATATTTAAAAAAAATTGCCCTTTTTTAAAAAAAATTGGTACATATTTTTAACTGCATATTTAAAAAAAAATTGTGCATATTTAAAATAATCTGTACATATTTAAAAAAACTGTCCATATTATCACATTTAAAAAAAAAATTTATTTATAAAATTCCGTTCTCTATTAATCATTGATAATTCCTTCATCTTACCGATATGCGTTAAAGACACTGCCATTAAGTTACATGAGTCTTTCGAACTCTCATGGACTGCGACCTTGTCAATTTGATCTTAGAAATGAACGTGCCTTACCCAAGGTCACAGTCCATAAGGGTTACAAAGGTTTCTATCGATGTGATTCGTATATGATATAAAATTTCAAGTAGGTACTACATATTTTAAAAGCTTTTATTTACTACTCTGTAGAGTAGATTACCTATAATAAAAATTTGCGAACAATCAACGAAATTGAACAATTCATTCAACTTGCTGTAAATTTCAAACACAAAATAATAGGCATATTGTGACTACAATTTAAAAATATTTTTTATAAGTGGAGCAATTTATGTAATGATGGAAAACGTAACGCAATGTCCTGGTATTGTCGTAATGATTATGCAACCGACATTTTAAAATACGCACGAATGGACCGATAAAGAGTTGCGTACCTATTCTTTTTAAAAACTGAGTGTTTATGAGTGTTCATAGTTAAAAATGAAAGCAGAGACGGATATGTTCATTTTTTAACATCATTATAACGTTAACGAAGACGGATGAATAACTTAATTTTATTTCCAATGAACTTTTCTCATATCTCTAACTTATCAACTCTTAACGTTGAACGTGTAGTATAATAAATGTGTAATTACTGAGACTACTCTACTATAATTTTGCGGGGTAAATGTCACATTTCTCATAATCTTAATTGTAACGAGTAACGATTTGAAAGATTATTGCACTTCATCGTTCCTTCCCTTTTAGTTACTTTACTTGGGAAAATTATTAGAAGCGATTTCTCAGTTTATGCTTTTAGATTAGGTGCTAAATTAGGTAATAATTCAAAAATTCTCATGTGTAATGAGCAGTCGCTGAAAAATTACGCTTTAGCACTTACCTCGAATTCTTCATTTAAGGACACAGTTTTTATTGATTAATTAACTAGTTGCAATGTTTTTTTAAAGCTATTAGCAGCTGTTCTTTTACAGTTTCAATTATACACGGACGTTGCCACTTTTTACAGTTCCAAATAATTACTTTTGGTAATTTACTATGGCCTTGCGTATTAGTTATTGTGTTTTAACATTGCGAAATTACAAGCGAAATTTTGATTTTATATTTGGTTTGGTGGAAATGCAACTTTTAGTGTCGATTTCTTTTGTATTTTGGAGTTCATAAGTTAAGAAAATGCCATTTCCTAAACTTAATGTTACGAATTTGATTTATGCCCCTTTACTTCGATTCTCCATATAGGTACACTTTGTGTGATCATAAAAATACAAAGTAGATGCGTATTATCGTTTTATATAGTAATAAAACACAGAGTTGGAAGGTTAAAGGCGTATTCACACATATTTCTTTCATATTTACCCCAATAAGGTATTACGAGATGACGAAGATGCATTTTTATGATCCAGGGGTCAAACTTTTACAACTCATAACATAACACAGCAATAAGCTTTCTGATGAAAAAGCAATAAGTTTGTTAGTCGAAAAGGTTTCGACTTAGATCAATATGACATGTCACTAATTTTAATACTGAATTTACTTCGACATTTGGTTCGTGTAAAATGACCCTTAGATTTAAAAACACAAGATACAAGTAAAAATTAGTATTTCTTCAAAATCGTGAAAGTAAAACCGGTACCATATTGTAAAAATTTGCATAAATATATTTATAAACATTTTTATAAAACTGGTTTTGACAGTGTGCTCAGTTATATTTACGAAGTTTTTATAAAAACTGTATTTATGAAATTATGTGACTTCACGTAAATATTTTGACGTGACGTGACATAAATACAAACGGGTCTATTTTTGTTGATGAGAGGAGGGGATGTAGGTATTGATGAGAGCGTGTGCCTTGCTTTGTTTTCTGGTGGCACATGTTTCGTATTTAAATGTATTTCTTGGATTTTGGAGGTTTTGCAGCTTATGCAACACATTCTACAAACCGTATAAATAATTTTAGGAAATTATGACAATGTGGTATACCGACATAATGACATATTTTTATAAAATTTTAACTTTTTCCAATCCAAGAAAAAGTTGTTATAATAGAGAAAAAAAATATAATAATAATAATTTTTTTTTGAATTTCTCGACGTTTTGAGTTTCCAAAAATGCAAAAAAAAATTTCGATTTTTTGAACCAAAATGTCTGTCGGTCTGTTACAGCTGTGGAGCAAAAACTACTAAACCGATCTTGATGAAATTTGATTTTAGGCACTTTTATTTCATCGGCAAACTAAGCTTTTATAAGAAATCTATACAGGGTGTCCAAAAATAAGGTGGTTATTTTGGGTGCATATTTGTAAATTTGCGCCAAATTCGTTTCTACTGGGCTAAAATAGTACATGTGAGCCCAAGCTGAAAAAAAAAATTCAAATTTTTTTATTTAAAATGGCGGCCAATAGAACGATTGTCCCATTTTGTGGTTTTTCCCTTGTAACTTGGCCGGTAATTGTTATTATAAAAATTTCAAAACGGTATTGTACAGCCAAAATATAGAGATTTCGTCCTAAATAAGTCGATTTTTAAAATTGTTTCAAAATTGTCTACCTTTAAGGGACCAAAGTAGGTCAAAATTTTGAAATGAATTTTCTCAAAAACTGGGCCGGCCAATTTCAACAAATTTGAGTATGTTATAGACAATGTAATTCTCTATCGAAATATAAATTTTTATCAAAATAGCTTTAGCCGTTTTGGAGTAATCATTTTTTGAATGTCGATATTTTCAAAAGCTTTAATTTATTACTTTCCGATACCTTAAGGTATTAAAGGAAAGTATTGTAATGGGGTAAAAAAAATTTTTGAGATAACACCGGATATATGTATTTTGAGGTCCCCCGAGTCGATCTAGACCATTTTTAGAAAAAAGTCTGTGTGTGTGTATGTATGTGTGGATGTAGTTCCCCACGAAATCTCTGAAACGGCCGAACCGATTGACTTGAAATTTGGTATAGGGTCTTATCAGATAACGACGGAGTGCAGAAAGGAGTTTGTTCAAAATCGGTCCGCTAGGGGGCGTGCAATTAAGGAAATTTTGTGTTTTTTAAATGGAACTATATAATTTTTTTTAAATCATCCGATAGAGAACTTTTTTTTTATTCAATGATATAAAAATTTTTAAAATTATTTTGTTTTTAAAAGAGTTTTTACGCAATCAAATATCTAATAATATTTGGCAGCTGACGTTTCTGACAATTGTCAAAAAATTTGACAGTTGTCAAAAAATTTGACATTTGTCAAAAAATTTTGACTTTTATTTATTTTTAATCAGTGATTATAAAAATGTTCAGTATTCTTTTGTTTTCTAACTGTTTTGGTCTTAAAATAATCAACTCAATCGGAAAGTCTTGTGTTGACAAAACAGATATTTTGTAATAAAAATGAAAGCTTGAAAATGCATATATATATCAATCCCATGAATATCTATTATTTGACACTATTTTCGGTTAACAAAACGCTTCCGGTTTAACCGGAAATTACAAAAATATTAAAAGTTTTAAAAACACTGTATATTTTTAAATATTTTGATAGCTCATAAAATTAGCTATTACACAATACCAAACACTTTATATTTTGACTTCCGGTTTAACCGGAAATGGGATAAAAATTCTTAATTTAAATGGAACACTCTGTATATTTTTCAATATTTTGAAAGCTGGTAAAATTAGCAAAATCCGTTGTTTTTTATAAATATGTTTGTGAAAATATTCGTAGTCTGTTATAGTTCAGTTTCACAAATGTAGACAGTTATGTCATTTATAGAATAAAGACGAGATTACATCGAGATTTTTCGGTACAGCATTATGAACAATCGTTCGTACTCGGATCCACTTCTACTACTAAGCTTCTGTCAGCTTCTGCCAAATTATAGTAAAGTACGTTATTCTATTAAAGCGGCACGTGTTTTCTGCATCTATCTCAATAGAAGCCGCGCTATAGCTATCTAAATTTTGTGAACACATATTAGGATGAGTCACTATCTCGAATTGTGAGATTGAAGTATAGGTACTTAAGAAAATTATTTTGAAAGGTTTTTTTTATTTTTCTGTTAGTGCCTTCTTTACAATTTTACACTTAATCAAAAATTCATAAGCTGATGCGTTTCTAATGTATCTACGTATTTTGTTGGAAATTTATTGACCGGTTGACATCTATCTCAAAAAGCTTTTAAAAATTTACATAAAAAATATTATATTTGTTTGTTGTAAAAGACCTAAACGATTCGAATATGAAGTAAAATTTGTAAAATATCTGCTTGTCATTTTAACAATAAAAAAATAAGGTTATAACTAGTCAAGTGTTGGGTTTTCGGGTTTTTTGTGTATTTATATTTATTTGGGCAGAAGTACACAACTTTAAAGAGAATGGTATTTACTTTTAATAATATTGTAGTTTTAAGCTTTCTAAACTAAATTTCAGAATGTTAGCTATGCAGTAAATAAAGTAATAATGTTTGCGTTTGACACTTTCGCTTACCTTCGACTTTACGATTGCTCACGATCGTATCGCATTTGTTTGGTACAAGCGGCCATGGCACTTAAAGCGTTTTTTGCGGAAATTTTATTAATTTGAAATTGCAGCATCAAAAATAAATAGAGCGACTTTAATTTAAAAAATTTATTAAGCTATTGTTGTTAGTTTTGTTGTTTTTATTAAAATAATGCAATAAAATTTGGTGCAAGTTTCCCTATTTGTCCCTATTGTCAACAATGGCGAGTACAGCTGAGATGTCGACTGAATTAAGTAAATTAAAAAAAGACGTACTAGTTGATATAATAATAACAAAACAGGTGCCAGATAGTGTAGTGGTCAGTGAAGGTGTAAGACTGTTGATAGAAAAGAATCAAAAAGACGAAAACTCTACCGAAGTTTGTGGTAACCTCAAAAGTGTGAAGAAAAGTATTGAGATGATAACAGTAGAAAATGATTTGAAAATGGCTAGAATGGAATTGAGTTGTGTAAAACGATTAAACAGTGAGTTAGAAAAATCTAGAAATAACTTAGAACAAATAATAGATCTTTTAAAGCGTGATAGTAAGATAACGGATGTAAATAAAACGAAAAGCGACGTTGCCGCTGTTAACAAAAAGCCGGTAGAAGTGAGAACAAAAATTAAAACGAAAGAGGATGAGAATACAAGAGTAAATGCGACTAAAACCACGAACAAAAATCCAATAACTGGTACGGGTGATACATCGAAGTTGCCGGCTGCCACGAGTTTTGCCGGAGCAGTCAAACGAGCTTGGTTGCATGTTGGTAGGGTGGCGATTGGTGTCGGTGTGGATCAAATCAGAGGATATTTGGAAAGTAAATTTCCTCAAAGTGAATTTTTGGTGGAAGTGATGCCCAAAAGAGAGGAAGCAAAAAGCTTGTCATTTAAGGTGGGTGCTGATATGACCTTATTAGAAAAACTACAAAAAGCCGAAACGTGGCCAGCAGGAGTTCAGGTGAGACGTTTTAGTTTTTTTCGACGCTCAACGCAATTTCAGCAGTTTACACAATAATAATGAGCCGACTAAAACAGCTAAGGACTGCTGCAATAAAGACAAGTTCTGTTTACAGATTATGCACCTAAATATACAATGCATAAAAAACAAAACTGACGAAATTCAAAGTTTCTTGAAAAATGATGGACATTCCAGGATTTATGATGTTTCGTGCTTTACTGAGAGTTGGTGTACTGCAGCGGAATTAAATCTGGTTGACCTACCTGGTTATAGAATGGCAGGTAGATATGGTAGAGTGGAAAGGAAGCATGGTGGAATCTTAATTTTCTGTAAAGCTGATTTACAATGTGCTCCCCTTGAGGAAATTGACTCTTTGTCGAAAGAAATTACATGTGAGGTGTCCTCAATTTGGGTGAAGGATCATCGCCTGTGTATAATAACCGTGTATCGTTCGCCAGCCGGTGATTTTGGTGAATTTTTGGAGGTTTTTAACGAGATGTTTGGTGTGATCTCTAGGCTGAGTAAGAAAATTGATAATGTAGTAATTAATGGTGATTTTAATGTAAATTTTAATGTTAGGGACTATAGATCAAACACATTCTGTGATATGATAAATAGTTACGGTTTTAGAGTGACCATTAACGAAAACACAAGAAACAATTCATGTATTGATAACATTTTAACTAATGTGGATGAGGGTCTTTATGTTTGTAACACTTTTGATCCATGCTTGTCAGACCACTCTTTGGTTGCAATTAAATTGTTTTTAGAGATAGCACCTGTTTCTGAAAAAATTGTTAGTTATAGACCAATCACGCAGACTGGCGTAAATCAGTTTTTTAATATTGTTAACGATGTGGATTGGAATGTTTTTTTGTCAAGCGATGTTGAGGTTGATGTTATTTTTAATTCTTTTAATGATAAATTGTGTGCTATTTTTAACGAAGCCTTCCCAGTTAAACGTAAAGCGGCAAGTTCTGTAAGGGGTAAATATGCTATTGATAATGAATGGTTCAACGATGAAATAAGAAGAATGAGAGAGCTCCTTGTGATGCTTGGAGATATGTCCAGGCTGGGTCTGTGTGATGTGTTAATTGTCAAACAGTATAAGAAATTATATAAAAGTGCAATCTCGGACGCAAAGAAAAGAGCAAACGACCGTTTTATTGGTAACTCAACGAACATTTCGGGGGCCACGTGGCAGGTGCTGAACCAATATTTAAAAAGAGATCCTGTTCCGCCATCGACCGAGTTAGATGCAGAAGACTTCAGCAAGTTTTTTGTAGACGTGGTAAATAGCGTTATATCAGAATTTGACCACCGTCAGGTCATTAACAGTGACATTATGGTACCTTCTAACGGTGACAGACCATCTTTTGAGTTTAACGAAACAACAATCATCAAAGTCCGAGATGCAATTCATGCCTTGAAGAAAAGTAACAGTACAGATGTTTATGGTCTAAATGTCAAAGTTCTCCAGTGTGTGAAAAATGTTTTGGCTGCACCACTGGCCGGACTGTTTAACCTGTGTTTGGCGCAGGGTACATTTCCAACATGCTTGAAGGTTGCTAAGGTCATACCAATTTATAAGAAGGGTAGTGCTGATAATGTTGCTAATTATAGGCCAATATCGCTGATACCGGTGGTCGGAAAAATATTTGAAAAAATATTGTCGGGACAAATCGTTGATTACTTCGAATCAAATAATCTATTTTTTGAAAACCAGTTTGGTTTTAGAAGAGGTAAATCCACAGTTCAGGCCATACTTGAGCTGTGTAAATACATATATGGCAATTTTGATAAGGGAGTCTCAACGGGAGTGACGTTCTGTGACCTCAGCAAGGCTTTTGACTGTGTTTCACATGGTATTCTTGTCGGGTTCCTATCCCAGTATGGCTTTAAAGAAACCAGTATGAAGCTGATATCGTCGTATCTGGCGAATAGAAAACAGTGCGTTCTTTATAACGAAAGGTTATCAAGCTGTACAGGGGTGGAGCGAGGTGTTCCACAGGGATCCATTCTGGGACCTTTGTTGTTCCTCATTTACGTGAATAATCTTCCGGAGAGCATTGTGGGTGCCAAAGTGGTCCAGTACGCAGACGACACCACAATAGCGACGGGCGGCAGCGATGTCGCATTGATGAAAAGTGAGCTGACGTCGGTGGTTCACTCTGCAGGGGAGTGGTTTGCGTCGCGTGAGCTCTATTTAAACCACAATAAAACAAAAACTGTGATATTTAACCTTACAAGTAATGAAACAGCGAAGTTCTTAGGCGTAGTGATGGACAGCAAGCTGACGTGGGAAAGTCATGTCGAGGCTCTGGCATCTTCTCTGTGTAGCAGTGTTTTTGCACTCCGAAACGTTGTAGACAAGGTGTCTATGAGGACATCTCTTATGGCTTTTCATAGCCTGGTGCAATCAAAAATCACATATGCTATCCTAGTATGGGGCATATCTGCTCATACTGTAAGAATCTTTAAAATGCAGAGAAGAGCGGTCCGGGTTTTGTGTAGGCTAGCATATAGGCAAGACTGTAAGTCCGCTTTCACTCGTTATAATTTATTGACTGTACCTTGTATTTATATTTTTCAATGTTTAATCTATGTTAAAGAGAACTACCACAGATATTCTTCCCAGTGTGACGTCCACTCTCATAATACTCGCGCTAACAATAATTTAACTTTAAATTACGGTAGAATCTACAAATCGAGAAGTAGTGTAAATTATTTTGCTCCGAAACTGTTCAATAAGTTACCGAGGTCAGTGAGAGTGCTAGACAATGGGAGGTTTAAGACTGTGGTTAGAAATGTACTTGTGAGAGGAGCTTACTACTCCCTTCAGGAATTTTTTGATGATGTTACTGTTGATCGTATATTCGTATAGATGTGAAGTGAATATCTAGATATATTTTGACTTATGTAAACTCTTTTGTATGAACATCAATAAACATTATTTATTTATTTATTTAAGATATCGAGTTAGGTACATATAAAAGTATAGAAAAGTATAAAATCCCTTGTCTAGACTAGAGCTTATATTATTGTACATAGAATGTCGTATTATAGTTCACGTAATAGATTCTAACTACTTCACTATAAAATAATGGCATTAGTAGTTGTATTAAGGAAATTGACCGCAATATTAGCGTTCGTGGGATTATTGATGCGAGTTCAATTGGCTTGAAAAGCGTCTTACGTAAATTGTCAATATCAAGAGTTTGAAATCTCTCTACAATTTACAAGCGAGTTACTAAATGTAGATTTAAATGATGTTCATTTTCTCATTTTAATCAAGAAAGAAAATTGCATTCTTTAATTTTGCATTTATTAAAAAAAGGCGCATTATTGGATAGTTTTAAAAACGTTTTAAATAAAATATTCCTAAGCAAACTATGTGAGAAGTATTCTGAATTTTTAAGAATGGAAATTATAATTAAAAAATTTGCATTTATATTTTATTTTAAGTCTTTAGAACTTAAATTTAATTTCTTTATTTAAAAGAGAATTTGGAATTGTTTGTACACTCGAGAGCGATTTTATTGGCCACCCCAGCGAATCCGCCTAGCACGAATTATGGATGCAACCATCATAACACCCCTTCCTAAATTTGAGGGGTAACTTTAGTTTGCCAACAAGTAATAAATCATCAAACTCCCCTTTTTTCGTCGGTTGTAGGGTATAAGGAAAGAAAGAAGTTGTCTCAAATTATAAAAGTGAAAGTGACTTATTTTTACTTAAACCATTATGGAATTATCGTATAACCTTTTTTAGACTAACTAAAATAGGAATAAAATAAGGACGTTATTAATTCATGATTTTTTTTTATTCGCGCGTAATTTCGCAACGCGTTGTTAGATTTGAATGATTCTGTTAATATTTTGATGGTTACAGGACAATAATTTATTATAAATTTTATAATAAATAATTTTTTTTTTATAATCCAGATTTTATGATCAAATAATTAAAATCGACTTTAATTTAAATAAGGGAATTTCCATATGATGCGTTTCAAAGGAACTTTAAGTTTCTGTCTCTAAAATTTACGTTACCTGTCTATGCATTTTGTTAGGCAGGTAAAAAGATACAAAGCATTTCTTTAAGCTCTCTTTTGTACTACAAAAATATTTACAAGGCTCTTACAGTTTTGTTTTTTTCCTAAATTTCACCTTTTATCACCTCGATAAAATCTTTAAGTGAGAAGTCTTTTTAATGTTCGCTTGCAATTTTTCTATAAGTAAATGAGTAAATCGATTGCAAAATTGAAAATTTAATTCAATAGTTTATTATAGCACCTACCTCATAATGCATTTTTAATAACGGGTTTTATACGTAAACATATCCGATTTCTTTTAGTTTAGGAGGAGTTGAATAGAACCCGCATTTTAAACTTTTTGCTTATGGCTTTAAATTAAATCATAAGCAGAACAAATTTCTTTTGGATCTTTACGTATCTGAAAAATTTAAGTGATTTAAGCCGATGTTGATAATGCTTATTTTGATTTTTTTCGAATAATTTGCCTAATAATTTTTGTAACAGCTTTTTTCCTTAATCGCTCGAAACCATTCCTGTATAAAATGTCTCAACCCAATTTTGACCGGAAGGCCCTTATTCTTCGACTTTAGTGTAAAAGTTTGACAAACCAATAATTCGTGTTTTCTTCAGTGTTAAATCTCTAGCCCCCCTCACGCCCCGCTCATACCTAAGCAGAGCGTCCCTTACATCGGTTGAGTTAGAGAGAAGAATTTCGGTTTAGAAATACGCTTATACAACAGACTACAATCTTTTTCAATGAAAAATTTGGAAAATACTTATAATTTTATAAGATAATTCATTTTCTTCCAAAATGATAATTCAAATTTTGAATAGAAATTAAACTTGGGTGCCAAACAAGGTAGTGCTATTCTGTAATTTAAATAAAAGTAATATTGGTTAACTAATTGTCAAAATGACAGGTTCCTATACATCCCTTAAGTGGATGTGGATTTACAAAATGGAAATTATATCACAAAATGCTTCTTTTGACTTTATAAAGGTCACGCTTTGGTATTTCAATTTCAAGAAAATCCCACCACTAGAACTTCCTCTTCAAAAAATGGCGTTAACTTTCAAACCTTAAAGATTAGTTTTGCGCCAAATGAAAATTAAATTCTATTTTGCAGAAATAGTAATTTAAAAAATAATTAATAAAGAAAATTTAAAAATAAACAATTTTTGCCTCTTAAATTTTTCTCCTTCTGTCTGACTACATCTGGTTGTGCTTGTGTGTCGGGGTTTCAAAGAACGTTTTGCTATTGTTAAGTGGTTAAGTTCTGTACTTTGTCCCTCCGTATTTTGTCACTTGTTCTTTTACAGGTCAGAAAAAGGACTGTGGTAACGTAATTTTTTAGAGACAGAAATTTAAAGTTCCATTGAAAAAGGCAACATATGGAAATTATTCCCTTATTTAAATTAAAGTCGATTTTAATTTGATTATAAAATCGGGATTATAAAAAAAAAATATTTATTATAAAATTTATAATAAATTGTCCTGTGACCATCAAAATACTAACAAAATCATTCAAATCAAACAACGCGTTGCAAAACTACGCGCGAATAAACAAAAAAAATCATGAATTAATAACGTCTTTCTTGGTGGATTAATAAATTGGATTAATAATAAACGTAAATTCCGTTGATGCAATTAAAACTGTGATCTAATGATGGAAGATTGTCTTTTGCTTTTAAGTTTCTATTAACCCTCCATTCAACGGGTGAAGCCTGTGAGTGCAAGCAAAAGTGAAAATTATCTGTAACTTAAAAAAAGAAAAACTTTTTACTGTAATATTCTCTCTACCTTCTTAACTTGTAATAACTCATATCATCAGCATTTGCTTTTCAAATTTTTTCAAAAACTGAATCCTCTAGGACACAGTTTGTTGTGACAGGCTTCACCCGTCGGTTCGTGTAACTTTGTGATAACCGATTATTTTTGTTATAAAGCATTATTTAAGCGCAAAATTTATCTGCAGACCATAAAAAATAATTGGTTTTAAGTTTCAATGCTTGTTTGTAAATTTTTTGTTAAGGTCACAAGTGCAACATAAGCAAAAATTCTTATTATTTTTCCAGTTTTGTAAGGCTTGGTTATGTATTTAGTACATTGAAGCCTGCTATTTCAATGAAGTTTAGGCCCTTGCAGTTTGTGTTGAGAATTTTATAATTTAATTTTTTTGGAATTTTCTGCTTATTTGATCAATATACTAAATATGTATTATGATAATTAACTTTATTTTCCTTCAATGTCCATAAAAAACAGTTTTCAATAAAAAATGTCAAAAAAGGATAAAAAATTTAAAATTAAAAAATAATAACTAACAAAAGGACCTACGCTTTAATTCTTCTGTAAAATAATGAAGAATAAGGTAGATTTTCAATTAAAAAAATTTCAGTGCAATTCTTGCACCCTTACTATTTTTTAGCTATAGATATAAAGTGAGCGTAACAGGCTTCACGCGTTGGCTCGTGTGATTCTAGACCCACCCGTTGAATGGAGGGTTAAATTACCTTATAAGTATATAATTATTTTTTAAACACAAATTATCAAATTAAATTGATGTGTGAACTACTGGTTTGAAACACATTTATAAATGTGTGTTTCTCTATATAAATTATTTTTTATTTATTTTAGCTACCTAGTCTAAAAAAGGTTATACAATAATCCAATATGGTTCAAGTGAAAATAAGTCACTTTTATAATTTGAGACAACTTATTTCTTTCCTAATACCGTTACAACAGGTTACAACCGACGAAAAAAGGGGAGTTTGTTGATTTATTACTTCTTGGCATCTTCTTGGCAAAATAAAGTTACCCCTCAAATTTAAGAAGGGGTGCTATAATGGTTGCATCCATAATTCGTGCTAGGCGGATTCGCTGGGGTGGCTAATAAAATTGCTCTCGAGTGTACATACAGTGTGAATAAAAAAGTAAGGAACATTGATGCTAGAGCTTTTATTATTGGTTTTAGAAAAAATTTCATTAACAAAATCAGCCACAATTTGAAGCTTTAAAAATTTTTTTATGACGTCATAGCTTTCAGACTATGACGTCGTGGGTTCTTTTTTTAGATAGTACTGTGTACTTTTTATTAAAAAATTAGATAGTACCAATTTTTCTCTTTACAACCATGTAAAAGTATCTCAAGGTAACAAAAAAATGTTGGGACCTTTGGGTAAAAAATACTTTTAAGAAGACCTCCACAATAAAAAAGAAAGCACATTTAGATCCAGGTATGTGGCCAGCAACTCGATGAGCTTTCTTCTCTACCAATCCATCCGCCTGTTCTCAAAAACTGGACATCCTTTATTTTATTTTAATTTTTTCTTTTACTCAAATTAACCTCAAATTTAAGGAAATAGTCCAATTGTTCTTTACTTTTTATTCACACTGTATACAATATTTCGTGCACATATTCCAAACATGGTTATACCATATCATTAATTAGAGATACGTGATTCTGCTTATTGATTGCTAATTTAACATAATTACGTTATTATTTCCCACTACAAAACTAGCTAGTACATAAAGCTTTGATCCTTGGGATATCAGGTGAAATATGGAGCATCTATAGCTTCAAGTTACGTTGTAGAAGTACGTTTTTGGTTACAGCTTTACTTGTTAACCTGTCAAGGGTAATTAGTGCCCCTTCGTTGTATTTATATTCCATAACATACCACATTTAACCGTTCACGTTACACGTTTTAAACTGTGACCTTTTAGGTAAAAAATGTTAGGTTTTTTGAAAGAGAAAATTCATAGCAGGGGTGGTCTGGAACACTAAGTCAAATGTCTTCAAAATTCAGACAGCTATAGGTACTCACTACCCAGCAGCAAATAATTGTTTTGCTTCTTTTTTCAGTCGCTGAGTATACCGAACGCGCTGATTATTGTTTCGATTGTTCTTGGAATAATAATTCAGTCAAATAAAGGTTTAACCTCGGAATGAAAGTCAAAAAGCTAATTATTAGCACAGATCTATGTTTTGACGTTCTAAAGACTTGCTCAAAAGTCTCATCAATCTCGTGTCCGCGTGTCAAGATATTCAAAGTCAAAGGTCACAAAAATCGAAACTTTTCACAACCTTTTTTTGCAAATATCTCCTTTACTATGCATCATACGTCATTAGAAGTGATTATAAAACTTGTAGATCATAAAATTCTCTACAAATTTGATTTAATTTATTTTTTTTGTGCAATCAATCGTTTTCGAAATATAGCGCGGAGAAGGGAACCTCAAAATATATATTTCTGCAAATATTTAGCTTTCTGGACTTGTTGGACTGGATTATAATTTAAAATGCAATTTTTAATATAATTCAAGGGACAAGAGACATTTTTTGTTTTTTCGTCCTCTCATCCTTGATCCATTTAAAAGGAGTAATTCAAAAACATCAAAAGATTTTATGACATAAAGAACCATAGAATTTAAAAAGCTTGCTTTAGGAAGAATGGCCGCAATGTGAAGAGTGAGGCGAGTGCACCGCTATTACATACATTGCGGAAACAAGATCTAATATCTAAGGGAGTTCAATTAGGTATGAAGAATGTGACGCCTTTATTAGTGAATAAAGAGAAAATGATTGATTATAGTAAGCGCGCGAAAAGACTATTATTAAGGAACGTTGTCGATTATTATTGTTTTAGTCTTGTTTATCGAGACAATGTGTCAATTTTATGAGGCGTAAAAGTCTTAACGAATAAAAATACTAAAATATCTTTTGTTTGTTCATGTTTTTGTCTTGGAAATTTTTTTCAGTTTCGATACTGAAATATCATTTTATAGGAAACCGACGTCGCATTGATAAAGCCGTCTTCGTGACTGTAGATTAAGAAAGAGCGTTTTTAAGAAAAGTATTACTCCATCAACTAGAATAAAGGTGAAACGTGTCATTGAAAATCAAGATATTATGTTGAAAAATAAGGTAGATACCTATTATGATACTGATAAAGGACAAAAAAGTTGTCTCAGAATAAAAGCCGCCACATTAAATCCTTTATAATACCACGGAAGCTGAAAGCATAACAAGAAAATTATTTTGTAATTTAACAAAATTAAAAATATTCGGTTATTCTCAACAACCTCATTTTCGTTATTTGAAATTTAAAATAAAAATTATGGTACAGAGCACTTAAAATGTAAGGCTCCTCTGCATAAGGCGATTAAAAATTACATCAAGTGATGCTCGAGTTTAGGAATTTTATGTAAATCAAAAGCTCTTCACTCCAAAACAAAAACTACAAAACTACGCCCGAATTTATATTTTAAAACAAAAAATAATTTTTTTGTACATTATTTTTAGCTACTCCATCTATTTTACTGCACGCAAGAGTTTCAGGATCATTAAATAAGAGAATTGTGTTGAAAAGCTTCCTTAAATATTCTCTTCACGTTTTAAGCTACTATAGAAATTGGTAAACTTACCTTTAAAAATTAAGTAAGTATGTAACGTGAATTATGATACGAAAACTTTAATATTTTAGCAAAAGTTTGAGCGTTAAAAGTGCTGTAATTGAGACTTTATGAGAGACGTTTTTTAAGACTTGTACTGGACATTTCCAGGGTCGCCTATGATGTGAAGGCGTATGATTTTATCCAAATTTTGGAATTAATCCAATATTGTTATAAGAAGTACGATAGGACCAAAAGAAAAATATTTTGTATCATACAGGGTCATCCATACTTTTAATTCCAAATACAGCAATAATTTTTTAAGCTGACGAGCGGTGGGAGGGAGGGAGGGGCGTAGATACCTAAACTGGTATTTATCCCCACCAACGCAGTAGTCAACGTATATAAATTATTAAAGGGGGGTGGCTAAATCTGCGCGAAATGATCTCAACTGCTCCTTAAGTTAAATCTGTTTGGCAATACGTTATAGTCTCTACGAAAGGGCAATAGAAGACATGAAAGAGGGTGGAATTTTTCTTCAGGAATGTGCTTGGATTAGTTAGGAGATAAAAGTAGTAAAAGTTCCCAGTCCTAGCTATATGGCTAAGAGAGAGGGGCGGGGAGTAGAAAAGTGCTATTTTTCGAGTTTTCGCTTATATCTCAAAAAAGCTGGGCCTTAGAGAAAAATTTTTTAAAGCAAAATGAAAGCTTATTAAATTTTCTACAAGATTATTTCTATTCATTTTTTCTCTATTTCTTATAGTTTTCAAGATATCCTCCTTCAAATATTAATAATTCATGAAAAAAAATTTGCCTCAACTAATTGTTCTCAATTATGTGTACTTTTGTGGTCACTTTTATTTTTAAATTTCAATTTTTCATATTTATGTATTAAAAATCCATAATATGTTTTTCTTCGGACTATTAAACAGCCCTAAATTTACAATTGGTATAGAAATATTAGTGGATTAATTTTAAAACACAGACGTAATCTTGCTCTCCCGCATCGTTAGCGAACCCCGTATGACGTTTACGTAACGTTAATAATTTTCAAGCGAACGTTCGTTCGCTAAAGAATATAAAAAACAATACTAATTCAAAAAGCTTGTAAAATTTATTAGTTTATTTTTTTCGAATTAAAAAAAAATCTCACTAAAATTTTCCTCAAAGTCTAACATATTGATTTTACTTGACCTAATTGTTGTTGAGAAGAATTGCGTTATAAAATTTAGTCATTTATGCGTTAGTCATTAATTAAAACATAAGTCGAGTGTCATATTTTTGTAAAAAATTAAAATTTATTTTATGTAGGTAAGTAAATTACAAGAAGAGAAATGGAAAGGATTAATAAATGTTAAAGAAGGCCTTGTAATTTTGTTATACCATTTCTACGCAGTTACAATAATTTAATCTCATGTTTTTCTCGTTGGAGAGAGAGCAAAGGTCTTAAAATGGAGCTTTGTATTTTCTTGATTTTCTTTAATCTCACTTTGGTGAATTTAGTAGCACATTACATTAGAATATTTCAGTTATGAAACACATACAAGGCAGGTAAAAGTGTTTTTATTGGCGCAAAGAAGATTATGACGGGCGAGCCGCACAGGCGAGCCTATCACCTGTTACAGTTACCTGGCGTGTAATGTTTAATACTTTATTTGTTACTTACGCTTAGTTCACTTACAAATTAATTGTTCTAAATTGTTTTTAGAAAGCTATGAAAGAATCAAAATACGATGGTTTGAAAATTTCCGCTCTGTAACGAACTTCCTGTATGTTGAAATCTGAAATTATTAATAAAAAGGGGTAGGCCATGGTTTTGGCTAATGACTCACCAAATTTTACTTCTTAATTCCCGAAAACAGTGTTGCTATGATTTTTTAAATCAACCTGTATACATGAAGGAAAACTAAAATGACTTGGCAACGTCGCGTTTATCTTTGTTTAGGAAACAGAGGTGTGTGGATTTGCCGGTGTAAAAAATTTATTTATTTTAAATTTAAACGACGGAACGTATCCAACTAACTAAAATTCTCTTAAAACCACAATCTGCTTATCTCGTGTTATTTTCACGTGTAGCAAATTGGTAAATCTGCCACTCTCGCAAATTTAATGTTTCTTCTTTAAAACTCTCTTGAGAAAGTTAGAGAAAGGAAGAATACTACACACAGCAAACACTTGAATAATTACTCAAGAAAGACGTATAAAAGTTAATACATTTCCATATTTTACTCACGTATAATTTAAAGTTTTTGATAGTTTAAATAAATTGCAGTGACGTGCCTGGAGGTGCTTTCGGAAGGTTAAAATATTAAATTAAAATGTTGGAGTGTTTCATAATATCGTAATGTAAGAATTTTAAACGTGAGAACATAAAGACGTGGAAAATGCATAATAAGGATATTAAATTTTAATAAGAAGTGGATTTCTAAATGGGTATATCTTGTTTCATAATTAAAATTTAAAACCATGAGAAATTTATAGGTGTAGTGTATTCCAGGTTTAAGGTTCACCATTGTGATTTAAATAAGAAATTGCACACGTTTTATGGCAAAGTCGTACTATTTCTGCTTTTTGAAAAAAAAATTATTAGTAACACTTAGGGGCTGTGCTGCGCTGTAGGACTAGTAACAACTAGCCCAGTAAAATGATGCTTGAAAAGGACTCTTTGAGGAAAGTTTTGAAGGAGTTTTGATATTTGGATTTTTTATGTGTTTTGGGTCGCTGAACATGAATTTGTAGTTTTCCACAAAAAATTTTTCCCCAGAAAAAAAGTTATAAGCGAGAATAAGTAAAAAAAACTGCCATTTTTCATACTTTTGGTTGTAACTCGAAAGTTATGCTTTTTTTGATAACCTTGAACAGCAACAAAAATAATCAAAAAAAAATTTCCTACATTTTATATCTGTAAGTTTTTTTGTCAGGCGAACGGTTTCATCTCGATCACGCCTCGAAGTTGTTGCACCTACAGTCCAATCAGACGATGCGATAATGCAATGGTAATGTTCCTTAACCGTGCTAATAATCACTCCTACGCCTTTCTATCAATGGTTAACTTTAACTGTAAGGAAACAACTAGACAATACTAGGTCGCTTGTAGCTCATGTTCGAATAAACAGTCATTAGTCTTGGGAATTGCGCACTAAGGACATCAACAGACTTATTGGTGGTGCGTTTAAAAGTGTCAATTTCAAAAGCAGTGACAAAGTGCAACCCCTTGCTTTAATGAACAGTGCTAAAGAGATCAACAAAGAACTGATTCCAATTCCAATTAATTCAACCACTCCGTTCCAAAGAATTGCCATTGCTAAGCAGTCGAACGAAAAGTTCGAGGAGTAATTGGCGTATGTTCTTGGTTCTCATTCCTTATCTATTTTTGACTATGGTTTAAGAAAAGAAAGTTTAGACCACGTCCTTGGTCCACACTAACTAACAATCCTGATCTTTCAGGTACCCTCCAGGTATTTAAAAACTCAAAAGCTACTCAAAAAATGGTTGCTGATGGCCGTGAGCGTTTTTTTATTTAATTGTACGGCTTCAGTCGAAAAGAAGTAGCATCACTTAACAATTTCACTGATGCCACCATCTGCGGCTGTAGCGAGAGAACATTCTTTACCGGTATACTACCAGGTTCAGCAGTATTAAAAAAAATCTGAGGAGATGGAAAAGCAAGAATGGCCTAATGCCAGTGATGACATGTCTACCACCAGCACCCCCTGACTAATTTTCTGCAAATTTAAGACGAGCACCTGCTGCGAAACTGTGGATGTAAGGTGGCTGGCCTAAACTGTTCAAGTATCCGTACAAACTGTAAAGGGAGATATGGGATTAATTGGAATTACTTTCATTGTTGACACTTTTAGAATCTCCACAAACAACTCTGTTACCCTTAGTGCCTAATTCCCAAAACTTATGATTATGACTGTTTATTCGGTCATCATGGACAACACGTGATCCTGTAGTGTAGTTGTTACCTTATAGTTAACCCTCGACGGGAAGGCGTAGGAGTGATTATTGGAACATTTCTGGCGCGCCGTGCTTTGTCGCATTCGAGGGCTGATGCAACAACGCGATCGCGGTTAAATCGTTCGCTTGACAAAAAAAATTTAGGGACATAAAATGTAGGAAATTTTCTTTTAACTATTTTTTTCCTATTAATGTTACCAAAAAATCAGTAGTTTTTGAGTTAAAACCTAAAATTTGGAAAAAAAGTTGTTTTGTAACTATTTTTCCGGAAAAATTTTTGTGGAAAACTTCAAATTCGTTTTCAGCCACCTGAAAAACATAGAAAACCCAAATATCAAAGCTCCTCCAAAACTTTCCATCAAAAACTACCGATTGACTGGACTAAACGTGATCCGGTTTCCGTGACCACCAGGTATAGTTGGAATCACGAGAGCTTGCGTATTATTCATTGCCAGGAATGTCTCGTTCAAATTGTTAAAAACTTGTATTTATCTTTCCTTGTGCAGTAGGTGCCTATCATTAATTAAATGAGCAAGAATGAGTTCTTTTCTTTCTTAACCCATGATGATGAAATTGGGATGGGTTACCCATCCCAATTGGAGTAAAGGTAAGTATTTAGAGGCCCAATATTGCGACGTTAGGAAATCGCAAGTATCTTGATCACTTTGGAAAATATTCGGAAAAAATTAATATTTTGAAATTTTTTAACCATTAAATGAAATATTTAGAAATAAACAGCACTTCTCCATAGCCACTTTTTATAAAACAGTTGGTCTTGGTAGAGAAATTTATTTATAGTTAAAATTAATCGTTATTCTATTAGTTGCGATTCCAACAGATTTAATAAACAAAGACAATCGAGTTTAGAAATTTGTACGGAAGAAAAACAGACGATGATAGTGATTAAAAGTGTGAAACGTTAAAGCCACTTTCAACTTCTTACTTTGAACTGCGAGACATAAGACAATTACCTTCAGTGCTTCAGTAATTAATATACCTACACTTACCTAGCCTTGCTATCTGAAAATTACAATTACAGCTTTAATCAACTGCTCTGAATTGCTTCTTCATTTACTCGTTCTTTAACTTAACGCGCTTTCGTTTTAAAAAAATAAAAACTTGATAAAAGTTTTTAAACTTTTTAATAACTTTTCGGTTTGCTTTAAGCAATTTGAGACAACTAAAATGTAATGCGATTAGCGATTATATTTAAATTTTAAAGCAAAATTATTCTCACTAAAAATTAATTAGTAGGAGTACCTAGTTATTATTACTTCATTTTAAGGGTGCCAATTTTGCTATTTAAAATACACATTTTTATTCCAGGAAATCTTTAAAATCAGTGGCTCTATTGCCAAAATTCAAAAAATATATTAAAGACAAAGGTTGAAATTAGGTGGTTTTTGAATTAAAATTTTTTTTGTATTACTTGCCGATTTTATTGCTATTGTCCAAAACCACAATTGTAGATAGTGACTCATTCCTAATATAGGTACATAGGTTCGTTATGCCGCTTTAATAGCATAACGTACTGTACTATAATTTTATCAAATCTTGGTAGTAGAAGTGGATCCGAGTACGAACGATTGTCCATAATGCTGTACCGAAAAATCTATTCTTCCTTTGATAATTGACACGACTATCTACATTTGTGGATTTAAAGTTTAAACATGATCAATTTTAGCTATTTTTTTTCTCTATTTTGCAAGCCTTTTTTAGAAACGTAATGTTCAAAAGTTTTAAAATAAAAAACCACCAGTATCTAAGTTCAAGCTTAGTCTTGAACCGATCTTTTTAATTTTGACAATAAAGGCACTGGTTTTATAGATCGAAGGGAATAAAAATAGTACAATTGGAGTAAATTCGGTCTTTAATATATATAGTAGTTTGACCTTGACCTTAAGCTGTCATAAGCGTATAAAAAAATTTATTGGTGGGTAGTGTGCAGACAAAAACTTTTAATTAAGGAGATAAAGTTTCAGTTTTCAGAGGGTTGCATGAGCATTAGAGCTAGTTATATTCTCTGATAAAGTGTAATTTGTGCATTTCTAGAACACCCTATACATATAAATATTAACTTTTTGTATTTTTTATTTTCTTGTGTGCAAAAGATATCTTGTACCTACATATGAGGTAAATAAACGATCGATTTTCTTCAATATCAGAGTATTACATTTTCTATTTTATTTAATGGAAAAAGTATCAATTTAATTTTAAATTTCTTTTAAAGCTATAAATTCTTTCGTATGTATCGTGTAAATAAAGTTTATGTATACATATAAAAAAAAATAGTTTTCATATTCCACTTCATCAAAAAGCGATACTTTCCGTTTAGAATATTGGAAGTAAAATCGGTCGTTTGATCAACATAATAATTATTTTGTTTTGGTTACTATTACTGTCTAGAGACCGTAACGTACTACTTTATAGTTCCTAATTATAATGCTTAGACGGATTCGCCATCTATTGACATTTATGTGAAGTTCTTCTTCTAAATACCCATAAACAATTTCAACTGACGTTTACAAAAGTATTTACTCATAAAGCTCCACCAACCAGTTTTGCGTTACGGAAAATATGTCACCTAAAATAATTTGATTTAAAATATTTTTTGCGCGAAAACATTCGTACAATCATAATCAAGAAATCGGGTATGGTACACGTATAGTTAAAAGTCGCGTGTATCTACAACTACTTTAGGTTATGATAAAAACCTTCCAAAGTGACAAAAGTTGTACTTTTCAAATTCACTGTCTTAATATTAACCTACATTCAATTTTAATGAGAGTTACTTGTCAAATTTAGCGACTGAAATGCTTTTAACTCGTAGTGTACTTCAAAATCTATGACAGCGCTGGCCACGCCCCCTCAGCTTGCTAATAAAGTTGGTTGGACTGTACTATTGTGCCAAAAAATTTGAGGCTATGTACAATTCATTTAAATATTGTAAAATTAGTATTTTAAAAGTTATGTAAATTTATTTATATTGTTTACAGTTGAATAAAAAATGTTAAATTTGAATTTGAAAACCGTACGTACCTAGTTTTTAACTTAAAAAAAAATAAAATAGATGCTAAATTATTTCGACTAATAATTTTTTTTAAATGGAATTTTAATTCTGACGATGGTTATTATTATTATCTTGTTATAAAAATAATAAGATGTAAATGATTAGAAAGATACAATTTTTTAGATAGTTTGTAATTTAATGTGAAATGTAAAAACATTTTATTATATGTTTTTGAACGAAAGAAGAAGACAAGAGCACCTACACTACGCAAAGCTGCACTGCAAGCTCTAACACTTGCAAAATAACCTCCGACCTTCTTTTGGAGTGCGTAAACACGTTGAACAAGATATTCAGAGATAAGTCCTTAGCCTTTGCTGGGTCAAAGTACATCAAGGAAATGAGGCTAACGAAAAGGCAGATAAGCTGGCCAAAAAAGGCTCAAAAAGTCTTCTCTGTGGCTCTGAACCAATCATAAAACCAGCCCAAAAACCTGTCGATGCCCTCCTTAAGAACCATACAACTCATCTAAACACCCTACAAGATGAACAAATAATGTCGCCAGAGCAAAAACTTAAAAAAAGCAAAAACCAGCTCCTTCCAGAAAGCTTTCAAACTACTGCCTAAAGCTGTCCCGAGTTAATCTACGAACAATTGCAGGGATACTCACGGGACACTGTCGGTTAAATAAGCATCTTCACACACTGGGAATAGTATCATGCGATCACGAAGACGAGACCGCTGAAGACGTGCTTTGTCAGTGTCCTACAAGCGGCTACAAGAGGATTAGTGTTGGGGGCTTCTGGCTCGACATGGCCAGAATAAGCGCCACTCCTCCCGCCAGAGTTCTGGAGTACATCCTAAAAGTGGGATGGCTTGGGACCTGATGGGCCTGGGGAGGCTGATTGGAGGTTGTACAATGGGCTCAAACAAGTGGCCTAAGTGCTGGGAGCTTGCTCCCTCCGTTGATAATCCAGAATCTAGAGAGCACCTACACGTTAATACAAAAAAAGCCTAGCACGAATTGTGGATGAAACTATCATAACACCCTCTACTTAAATTAAGAGGTAACTTTATTTCGCCAAGTGGTAAATCAATAACCTCCCTTTCTGTTCTTTTCTCGTTGTTGGCTAATAAACACCCTGGCGTACAGCCAGGGTGGCCAATAATTGTGAGACGAGAACACGAGACGAGTACACGAGAACGAGCAGTTTTCGATTTAAAATCGTATCGACTGTTTTTGTTCATTTTTGTCGTTCCATTTATTATAGGAGAAGACTTTTAAACTATTCATTTGGATTTATGGTAAATGTGCATTGTGCATATGTGCATAAATAATACATGAGTTTTATAACAAATTTATCCTTCATTTAATGTCACTTTTTCAAATTTATCTTAGTTATTTCCACCTTGATGTTATTAACGACTACTTATTTTAAAGTTAAGAAGTAAAAAAAAACAACTGTTTGGTAGTTGAACGAAGTTGCAACCTTTATTAGACTCAAGAACTTTAGCACTATGATTTATGGCAAACAAGATGGGATAGTTTTATCAGTAATAGCGATTTGCCTCGCTTAAGCCACACTTTTCAGTTCTCGTAAGCGTAAGCTTACTACAACACGCTGTATAATATCTTATTATAGTTGAAACATCCTTGGAAAGTTTTTCGTTTAAACGACGCTCGAATGTTTTTCATCTCATGAGCTGACTCTAACTATACCTATACTGCGGTATCAGTTAGTTAGAAATGACTCGATATGTTTAAATTGGGCCAAACTTACTTAATTTTAAGTTGAACGATTTTGGAGTTGAAATAAAAAGTTTTTAAATAAATTTTAATTTGATGCAAATGTAAGTTACCATTGTGTAAGTACGAGTCCAGTTTGTAAGCTCTTTTGGTTTATCTTAGAGACCAAACTTAACACTATAGTCAACATTAGGTTGTTAAACCTAACTAAATATTTAGTATTTTGTGGTCAAGATTGGGACAAAAGCTTAAACTACTCTCAAATTGAATTACTAATTTGTTATACCTAATTAATCTAGAGGATAAAGGTCGGATTTTCAATAAGTAAAGCAATTAAATTTTACTTAAAAAGTTGGAATAATTTTCCCTTTCATGTATTTTTCCACAAAAGAAAATTTATTATGTATCAGTCTACTTATTTCTTATTTTTTTCAATTTAAAAGTTACAGATTTTCTTTTCCAATTATAGTTATTTAATCAACTAGTGTGTTAATAAGGCCGATTAATAATCGAGACATTTTAAAGCGCGAGAGTAGCGAGCGCTTTAATTGTTGAGATTATTAATCGGCAATTAACATACGAGTTGATTACTAAATTTTTCCGTCGATCGCTTTTCATTAAATTTGAGAAAATCTAATTTTATTTTATGACAAAAATGCAAGTTTTCAAAAATATTCTACAATCAAAGGTACCATTGAAAACAAAAATGACAACTAATGTCACAATTTTAATTCAATTTTGGTGTGATTTGGTTGCCTATACCATAATTGATCATTAATAGAAAATTGATCATTAATAGGGGCTATTAATGATCAATTTCTTGTTGCTTAACGACATGCATTAACAATCGATCGACGGAAAAATTTTTTACGGTTTATTTTTTCATTTTTGTTTATTTAGTTTGCGAGAGCTAAAAGGCCAAAGCTCAATTACAAGTCGCCATAATAATACGAAAAATCGGATGTAGCCATAACAAAAGTTTTTCGATGAGAAAATTTTTATAACAATAGGTTGAGTTGTTTTTCTTTTACGGCGATCCACATACTTTCCACATAGACGTAGATAGAGACACACAGAAAGAGCTTTTCTACGAATTTTCGTATTTGAAATTCACCAAGTCCCAGCTGAACGAAGTTCAAGCTTATCCACCGGCGTACATGGTTACTTTCGAGAGTTCAGATGGAACATAGTTTAAAAAACTCTGATGTGGCTATAACAAGACTTTTTGGTGCGTATAAAAGCAATTTTTAAACAAAAGCATTTTAAATAACAAGTTTTGTCCCCATTTCCGGTTTCACCGGAGGTAAAGTGTAAAGTGTTGGGTTGAGTATTATAAAATGGATAATTTTACGATCTTTCACAATATTGAAAAATATACAGGATGTTCTATTTAAATTAAGAAAGTTGTTTCTATTTCCGTTTAAAAACTGTTGATCATTTTGTAATTTCCGGTTTAATCGGAAGCGGTTTGTTAACCGAAAATAGTGTAAAATAATAAATATTCGTGGATAGAGCAATTTAGCAATTTTTAAGTTTATATTTTTATTACAAAAGAAATGACAAATTTTTGAAATTTTGACTTTCGAAAAATCATAACTCCGGCCCTGGACAGTTCTAAGAAATAAAACGCGTTGCATTTGACAGAGAACGGCGATGTCTATAACATATCCAAAAATAAAAAAATCGGCCGATACAAATTTTGAGAAAACCCATTTCAAAATTTTGACCTACTTTGGCCCCTTAAATGTAGGCAATTTTGAAACAATTTTAAAAATCGATTAGATTAGGACGAAAGCCTTATATTTTTCCTGTAAAATGCCATTTTAAAATTTTTATAATAATAATTACCGGCCAAGTTATAAGAGAAAAACCACAAAATAGGACAATCGTTCTATTGGCCGCCATTTTGAATTTAAAAATAAAAAATTTCTTTTTTCGTTTATAACAGTTTTTAATAGAATTTTTTTGTTGGCACCTACTTGTCCTGAGTCTTAAAAATTATGCTAGCCAAGTAGGCTTGTAGCTACTTCTAGAAATCGACTATATCAATGTAAGCACGGCTTAGATTCTGCACCAGCAGGTGGTTTAAATTTTTGGCACTTTTAATTACAATTCTATTTCATGGAGATGATACGAAGAACTCAATATGAACTTATAGCATGTCTTAAAGTCACTCTAGATATAATGGATATTACAAACTATATTCACTAATGGCATAAACTGCGATTATTAGTGGTCATTTTTAAGTCATGAAAAGTCGATGTAAGATGTAGCAGAAAAGAAAGTTTTTCGATTTGAAATACAGGGATAGCGGAACGTATTATAATAACATTATTGGATTTTGTTGTTCAAACTTTATATAACAACCTTCCTAAAAGGTCGGGTTATTTATTTTTTGTCCTTTTCAACCAAAAATTTAAGTAGTGAGGAGGTGAGAGGAAGTAGAATTTTCTTTTTAAGAAAGATTTTAATTAAAACAATATTTAATTTGGTGAAATAATTTTTTAATTACCACTTTTTTTCGTTAGGGTATTTATTTTTTTAACTCCAATTGAAATAGGACGTTTTATTGATAAAATCGTCGACCTTGCCGCATACAAAGAACTAAATTTCTTACGCAACATTACCCTTTTTAAACGTTATTTAGGATTCGAGTAATTGATGATGTTTCTAAAAGATGATTTTGCATTTGCCTCGTAGCTAAAAAAATGAAATGTAAGTTGAGTTTTTGAGTTCGTTTTAAAAATAAAATTTTTTAAAGAAAAATAAGTTGTTTACACATTTTATATTTTTTATTAAAGTGCTTTTTGAAAGAAATGTAAATCTTTGGACTTAAAAATTTATTCTAAGGGAGAAGATTAAAATTTTTTTTAAGTTGAACAATAAGCCATTGATTGTAGCTATTTTAATTGATTTAATTTGGTTCTTAATTAAAAATATTTGAAATTTTGTACAAAAGTATTGAAATATACTCTACTTTTTGTAAATTGTAGATTTAGAAACGAAACGTTTGATCTATTCGAATCAAAGTCTTGCTTTTTGTAGAATATTTCGTTAAGACTTTACATTTCTGATTGAAATTAGCTTAGGAGAATGCACGTAAATTCAGATTACTTAAATCTAAAAATAAGATATTATTTATCTAAAATAAGTCTCTTTTCTGGATGACGTTCGCTTTGGCAAACATCGATTAATTGCGATACTAAATGCGCCAAATGAAATAAGCAATTGCTTAGACGTTGAACCCGTAGTATAATGATAGTATACAGGAAGTATTATGCTTATCCAAGCCTGACTATAAAGTTTATAATTAGAACAATTCAATGCTAAGAATCGGAGTTAAGAAGTATCTTTATAATCTTTATGCTTCTCCAAGCCTGACTACGCGCTACGTCATATGTGTCAAAGGAAATGCGCCAAATGAAATAAGCAATTGCTTAGACGTTGAACCCGTAGTATAACGATACTATACAGGAAGTATCTCTATGCTTCTCCAAGCCTGACTATAATGTTTATAATTAGAACAATTCAATGCTAAGAATCGGAGTTAAGAAGTATCTTTATAATCTTTATGCTTCTCCAAGCCTGACTACGCGCTACGTCATATGTGTCAACGGAAATGCGTCAAATGAAGTAAGCAATTGCTTAGACGTTGAACCCGTAGTATAATGATAGTATACAGGAAGTATTATGCTTATCCAAGCCTGACTATAAAGTTTATAATTAGAACAATTCAATGCTAAGAATCGGAGTTAAGAAGTATCTTTATAATCTTTATGCTTCTCCAAGCCTGACTACGCGCTACGTCATATGTGTCAAAGGAAATGCGCCAAATGAAATAAGCAATTGCTTAGACGTTGAACCCGTAGTATAACGATACTATACAGGAAGTATCTCTATGCTTCTCCAAGCCTGACTATAATGTTTATAATTAGAACAATTCAATGCTAAGAATCGGAGTTAAGAAGTATCTTTATAATCTTTATGCTTCTCCAAGCCTGACTACGCGCTACGTCATATGTGTCAACGGAAATGCGTCAAATGAAGTAAGCAATTGCTTAGACGTTGAACCCGTAGTATAATGATAGTATACAGGAAGTATTATGCTTATCCAAGCCTGACTATAAAGTTTATAATTAGAACAATTCAATGCTAAGAATCGGAGTTAAGAAGTATCTTTATAATCTTTATGCTTCTCCAAGCCTGACTACGCGCTACGTCATATGTGTCAAAGGAAATGCGCCAAATGAAATAAGCAATTGCTTAGACGTTGAACCCGTAGTATAACGATACTATACAGGAAGTATCTCTATGCTTCTCCAAGCCTGACTATAATGTTTATAATTAGAACAATTCAATGCTAAGAATCGGAGTTAAGAAGTATCTTTATAATCTTTATGCTTCTCCAAGCCTGACTACGCGCTACGTCATATGTGTCAACGGAAATGCGTCAAATGAAGTAAGCAATTGCTTAGACGTTGAACCCGTAGTATAATGATAGTATACAGGAAGTATTATGCTTATCCAAGCCTGACTATAAAGTTTATAATTAGAACAATTCAATGCTAAGAATCGGAGTTAAGAAGTATCTTTATAATCTTTATGCTTCTCCAAGCCTGACTACGCGCTACGTCATATGTGTCAAAGGAAATGCGCCAAATGAAATAAGCAATTGCTTAGACGTTGAACCCGTAGTATAACGATACTATACAGGAAGTATCTCTATGCTTCTCCAAGCCTGACTATAATGTTTATAATTAGAACAATTCAATGCTAAGAATCGGAGTTAAGAAGTATCTTTATAATCTTTATGCTTCTCCAAGCCTGACTACGCGCTACGTCATATGTGTCAACGGAAATGCGTCAAATGAAGTAAGCAATTGCTTAGACGTTGAACCCGTAGTATAATGATAGTATACAGGAAGTATTATGCTTATCCAAGCCTGACTATAAAGTTTATAATTAGAACAATTCAATGCTAAGAATCGGAGTTAAGAAGTATCTTTATAATCTTTATGCTTCTCCAAGCCTGACTACGCGCTACGTCATATGTGTCAAAGGAAATGCGCCAAATGAAATAAGCAATTGCTTAGACGTTGAACCCGTAGTATAACGATACTATACAGGAAGTATCTCTATGCTTCTCCAAGCCTGACTATAATGTTTATAATTAGAACAATTCAATGCTAAGAATCGGAGTTAAGAAGTATCTTTATAATCTTTATGCTTCTCCAAGCCTGACTACGCTCTACGTCATATGTGTCAACGGAAATGCGTCAAATGAAGTAAGCAATTGCTTAGACGTTGAACCCGTAGTATAATGATAGTATACAGGAAGTATTATGCTTATCCAAGCCTGACTATAAAGTTTATAATTAGAACAATTCAATGCTAAGAATCGGAGTTAAGAAGTATCTTTATAATCTTTATGCTTCTCCAAGCCTGACTACGCGCTACGTCATATTTGTCAAAGGAAATGCGCCAAATGAAATAAGCAATGCTAAGAATCGGAGTTAAGAAGTATCTTTACAATCTTTATGCTTCTCCAAGCCTGACTACGCGCTACGTCATATGTGTCAAAGGAAATGCGCCAAATGATGTAAGCAATTGCTTAGACGTTGAACCCGTAGTATAACGATAATATACAGGAAGTATCTCTATGCTTCTCCAAGCCTGACTATAAAGTTTATAATTAGAACAATTCAATGCTAAGAATCGGAGTTAAGAAGTATCTTTATAATCTTTATGCTTCTCCAAGCCTGACTACGCGCTACGTCATATGTGTCAAAGGAAATGCGCCAAATGAAGTAAGCAATTGCTTAGACGTTGAACCCGTAGTATAACGATAATATACAGGAAGTATCTCTATGCTTCTCCAAGCCTGACTATAAAGTTTATAATTAGAACAATTCAATGCTAAGAATCGGAGTTAAGAAGTATCTTTATAATCTTTATGCTTCTCCAAGCCTGACTACGCGCTACGTCATATGTATTTAATGAAATACGCAAAATGAAATGCAATATCTTCGAAGTTTTAACCCTTATTTTAATGATACTATGAACACTTTCAAAGTTAAAATCAGTTTTACTTGTGAAAAACAAATAACATATTCAAAGATGGCGGATTTAGTATTGTACTAAATTCAAGGAGACGAGATAGTGTTGCATGCGATGTTCACGTGCACGTGCAAGTTCTCACGAGCGCGGTTTTACGTAAACTTAAATTAAATACGGTGTAAATTTTTCAAAAATTATTAATAACAGCTGGTTCACGTGTTCACGTGCACAACACGCGGGTTGTTTGTTTACATTCACTATATCGTCTCCTTGAATAAAGTATAGTAATATATTTTTTGCACAATCGTGTTCTATTCTGTACTTACCAACAATGTTTATACTAATAGAAAGTTGATTTTACCAAACCATTGTATGTGTCCATAGAAACAATAAAATAATGATTTCGAAATATTTAACCAAAAGCACAAGGGTGGTAAGTGAAACAGATGTTTGAGCTATTTGTCACTTTTATTCTTGTTACTGGGACAACATTCTTCTCCAGCGGTTACTATTTTGAATAAACTTTAAAATTATAAAAATTATAAACTGTCAACTAGTGTCAGTTTAAAAAATGAATTTATTATTAGTTATTTTTCACGATTGTGCAAAAAATAGTATGCAATACTCGGATCGTTAAGTGCATAGATGCACTTACAGACCATGTATTGCAATGTACTATTTAGTATGGCGATAAGACCATTTATACAGAAACCTTTCACCAAATTTCATATTTTTCAGAATTAGTTCGTTTTTATGTCATATTAGAATCTATGAGTGTAGTATTAGGTGATTAGTTCGTATCATTTGACGTATGAATTGATTTATCACTCACTTTATAAATCACAAATGTTCGAAGTTGTGTCGACAATTTTTACATCAGTATATCACTCGTTTCGCGTTTGCTTGGAAATATAGTAGGTGCAATTCCTATAAGAAAGGACATCATCGAGCACGTCTACTGCAAAAATTGTCGATACAACTTCGAACATTCGTAATTTGTTAGAAAAATCTTTTTAAAACAAATAGAAATTTAGAAAAAGTTGCAATTGGAACATTTTTTCGAAAACAATTCACAAATGTTTTTTTTGGTATAATTTAATAGCTTAATAAGTTTTTAATTAGACTAATAAAATGAACAATATTTTCTTTACGCGCAAAAGAACTTTTCGAGTAATTTTCATTACATATCTTTTATTATAAGAGCTTTTATAAGAGCAACCTAAATTACGCTAAATTTTCCGCTATAAAACCAAAATGTCTTTTTGTGTAAGAGCACATTAGCTAATAATGATTCATTATCTAGCAAAAACATCACTTTTTTTACTCCTTCTATTCAATGACTTAACAGATTTCTTCTTTGGACTTTTTGATTATAAAAGTCCAAAGGATACGATTGATTGCCACTTATTTGTTAAAATACAAGAAAATTAAATTTATTTTTTTGTTTTTATCGGATAAAAACGAAAAGGTAATTTATTAAGTTGTACCTTATGGCCTTATGACGAAATAATTGAGATTTACAACACCATTGTTGAAATTTGAAATTTTGTCCCGAACTACAACACCAGTGTATTAGAAATTGTAATTTAATTTTAATTATTATTACTTTGTTTATGTTAGTCGCTTGTTAAGGATAATCAGAGGATGAGTACGAAATATTATCGCACAGCTTTCCCTTGTCTAGATTATAAGATTATATAAGGAATATAGATTTTATATTATTCACCCTATTATTACCTACCTATTTCTATATTATATTGGCTTTACAAGTTAGTTGTTAAATTTAACTATTTTCAGATTAAATTAACGATATATTCATTTTAATCTAAAAGCGAAAAAGTTATTAATATCTACCATTATTAGATAACAAACCACATGCACGCCATTTTGGAATATTTATTAATCCGAAAAGTTAGCTTCCAAAAAGTTTACTTTTACAAGAGGAAATAAAACTGCAATTTTATTTGTATTTTAATCTTTCAAACTTGTGACAATGGTTATGTAAAGGTAAAAACTTTTCTATTACTTTTTTGCCATGTAATTGTAATATTTTTAATTAATCTTCCTGTAATAAATTTCACTATTTTCAAAAAACTTTGAGTCAAAAAATTTTAAAATACCATCAATGCTTCCCCTAGTGTAAAGAATTTCAGTAATTTGAGCAAAATACTATTATCGATCTTTTAAAATCTTTGTGCGTACGTGCGTGCGGAAGTGCGTGTGTGGGTGCGTGCGGACGTGCGTTACTTTTCTATATTTTTTTATATTCTTTATATTTTTTTCTTTACTCTACGACATAGAAGTAAAAAATCTAAACTTTCTTACGCAAAAGCGCTTTTCGAAAGGTTTTCCGTCCTAAACTCTTTTTTTTAGACCACTGATTTCGACTTATACAGAAAATTTTTTGAAATTTTTTTAAATACTGGCAAACATTTAATTCAGTACAACTTTGCGTCTTTACAATTTTCTAACAGTAAAGCGCTTTTCAAAAGGTTTTCGGCCGGACCTCTTGTTTACTATAGTTCAATTGTCAAAAGTAGGGAAAATTTATATAAAATTTTTAAAATACATTCAAAAAATTTTCCAAAATTTTTTTAAATACTGCCAAACATTGAATTTAGTACAAGTTTGCATTTTTACAATTTTCAAACGGTAAAGCGCTTTTTAAAAGGTTTTCCGTCCGGAGCTCTTCTTTACTAGTTGAATTGTCAAAAGTAGGGAAAGTTTATATAAAATTTTTAAAAATAAATCAAAAAATTTTCCTAAATCTTTTTAAATACTGCCAAACATTGAATTTAGTACAAGTTTGCATTTTTACAATTTTCTAACGGTAAAGCGCTTTTTAAAAGGTTTTCTTTCCGGAGCTCTTCTTTACTAGTTCAATTGTCAAAAGTAGGGAAAATTTATATAAAATTTATAAAATACATTCAAAAAATTTTCCCAAATTTTTTTAAATACTGCCAAACATTGAATTTAGTACAAGTTTGCATTTTTACAATTTTCTAACGGTAAAGCGCTTTTTAAAAGGTTTTCTTTCCGGAGCTCTTCTTTACTAGTTCAATTGTCAAAAGTAGGGAAAATTTATATAAAATTTATAAAATACATTCAAAAAATTTTCCCAAATTTTTTTAAATACTGCCAAACATTGAATTTAGTACAAGTTTGCATTTTTACAATTTTCTAACGGTAAAGCGCTTTTTAAAAGGTTTTCTTTCCGGAGCTCTTCTTTACTAGTTCAATTGTCAAAAGTAGGGAAAATTTATATAAAATTTATAAAATACATTCCTAAAATTTTCCCAAATTTTTTTAAATACTGCCAAACATTGAATTTAGTACAAGTTTGCATTTTTACAATTTTCTAACGGTAAAGCGCTTTTTAAAAGGTTTTCTTTCCGGAGCTCTTCTTTACTAGTTCAATTGTCAAAAGTAGGGAAAATTTATATAAAATTTTTAAAATACATTCAAAAAATTTTCCAAAATTTTTTTAAATACTGCCAAACATTGAATTTAGTACAAGTTTGCATTTTTACAATTTTCAAACGGTAAAGCGCTTTTTAAAAGGTTTTCCGTCCGGAGCTCTTCTTTACTAGTTGAATTGTCAAAAGTAGGGAAAGTTTATATAAAATTTTTAAAAATAAATCAAAAAATTTTCCTAAATCTTTTTAAATACTGCCAAACATTGAATTTAGTACAAGTTTGCATTTTTACAATTTTCTAACGGTAAAGCGCTTTTTAAAAGGTTTTCTTTCCGGAGCTCTTCTTTACTAGTTCAATTGTCAAAAGTAGGGAAAATTTATATAAAATTTATAAAATACATTCAAAAAATTTTCCCAAATTTTTTTAAATACTGCCAAACATTGAATTTAGTACAAGTTTGCATTTTTACAATTTTCTAACGGTAAAGCGCTTTTTAAAAGGTTTTCTTTCCGGAGCTCTTCTTTACTAGTTCAATTGTCAAAAGTAGGGAAAATTTATATAAAATTTATAAAATACATTCAAAAAATTTTCCCAAATTTTTTTAAATACTGCCAAACATTGAATTTAGTACAAGTTTGCATTTTTACAATTTTCTAACGGTAAAGCGCTTTTTAAAAGGTTTTCTTTCCGGAGCTCTTCTTTACTAGTTCAATTGTCAAAAGTAGGGAAAATTTATATAAAATTTATAAAATACATTCCTAAAATTTTCCCAAATTTTTTTAAATACTGCCAAACATTGAATTTAGTACAAGTTTGCATTTTTACAATTTTCAAACGGTAAAGCGCTTTTTAAAAGGTTTTCCGTCCGGAGCTCTTCTTTACTAGTTGAATTGTCAAAAGTAGGGAAAGTTTATATAAAATTTTTAAAAATAAATTAAAAAATTTTCCTAAATCTTTTTAAATACTGCCAAACATTGAATTTAGTACAAGTTTGCATTTTTACAATTTTCTAACGGTAAAGCGCTTTTCAAAAGGTTTTCTTTCCGGAGCTCTTCTTTACTAGTTCAATTGTCAAAAGTAGGGAAAATTTATATAAAATTTATAAAATACATTCAAAAAATTTTCCAAAATTTTTTTAAATACTGCCAAACATTGAATTTAGTACAAGTTTGCATTTTTACAATTTTCTAACGGTAAAGCGCTTTTTAAAAGGTTTTCTTTCCGGAGCTCTTCTTTACTAGTTCAATTGTCAAAAGTAGGGAAAATTTATATAAAATTTATAAAATACATTCAAAAAATTTTCCCAAATTTTTTTAAACACTGCCAAACATTGAATTTAGTACAAGTTTGCATTTTTACAATTTTCTAACGGTAAAGCGCTTTTCAAAAGGTTTTCTTTCCGGAGCTCTTCTTTACTAGTTCAATTGTCAAAAGTAGGGAAAATTTATATAAAATTTATAAAATACATTCAAAAAATTTTCCCAAATTTTTTTAAATACTGCCAAACATTGAATTTAGTACAAGTTTGCATTTTTACAATTTTCTAACGGTAAAGCGCTTTTTAAAAGGTTTTCCGTCCGGAGCTCTTCTTTACTAGTTGAATTGTCAAAAGTAGGGAAAGTTTATATAAAATTTTTAAAAATAAATTAAAAAATTTTCCTAAATCTTTTTAAATACTGCCAAACATTGAATTTAGTACAAGTTTGCATTTTTACAATTTTCTAACGGTAAAGCGCTTTTTAAAAGGTTTTCTTTCCGGAGCTCTTCTTTACTAGTTCAATTGTCAAAAGTAGGGAAAATTTATATAAAATTTATAAAATACATTCAAAAAATTTTCCCAAATTTTTTTAAACACTGCCAAACATTGAATTTAGTACAAGTTTGCATTTTTACAATTTTCTAACGGTAAAGCGCTTTTTAAAAGGTTTTCTTTCCGGAGCTCTTCTTTACTAGTTCAATTGTCAAAAGTAGGGAAAATTTATATAAAATTTATAAAATACATTCCTAAAATTTTCCCAAATTTTTTTAAATACTGCCAAACATTGAATTTAGTACAAGTTTGCATTTTTACAATTTTCTAACGGTAAAGCGCTTTTTAAAAGGTTTTCCGTCCGGAGCTCTTCTTTACTAGTTCAATTGTCAAAAGTAGGGAAAATTTATATAAAAATTTTTAAAAACCATTACAAAAATTTTCCTAAATTTTTTTAAATACTTGTAAACATTAAATTCAGTATTATCCGTTCACTCTTTATTTGCGCTATGGTTGGCCATGGCCATGTTAGGGTCACAGATTCCACCCGGTATAAATTAGAAAAAAATCAGGTGGGTTAAGTGTTGTACAGTAGCGGCTTTTATTCAATTGTGTTAATAGTTGATCTGTCATTTTTTTGTTACTGTCAAGAGCTGCCAGTCAACTTAATAGGGACTTTTTATTTTGGCAAATCAAAAAATAAAAGTTCATGGCCCCAAATATACAGGGTGTATCGGGAAGAATCTGCCTAACTTCAGGGATGTAGTCTTTAGGTCATTTTAAACAAAAAAAGTTATAACAACATTAGGTCCTATTCGAAAAGGTTAGCGAGTTATGGCTAGTCGAAGAAAATAGCTAAATATTCAAAATTGTAAGGAGTAGGCGTTGAAAAAAATTGTTAAATAATGCTTTCCTTTTTTACTGTTACTTGTAAGTTAACTTAACTGGTAATTGTGATTATTTTAAACACACCATTAACGTTTAACTGACGTGCTGGAATATCATCGACGTTTTCCACATCGTAATCCACTACTATCTTCAACAAGCTATAACTCAGTAACCTTTCCGAATCGGACCTATGTTGATATAACTTTTTTTGCTTAAAATGAGCTAAGGAATACACCCCTGAAGTTAGGCAGATTCTTCCCGGTACACCCTGTATTATATAAATTATAGCGCAAATAAATTGTGAACGGATTATACAATTATTTCTTCTTTTGTAGCTTTTTATATATTAATAAATTATTGGAGAAATTAATAAATAAATAAGTTAATAAATGATACTGGTTTATTATAAATAGCTTAATTTCTCTAATAATTTAGGATTATACAATTTTGCATCATTATCATTTTCTAGCGCTAAAGCGCTTTTCAAAAAGTTTTCCTGCCGGACCTTTTCTTTACTAGTTCAATTGTCTAAAATTGAGAATATTTTTATAAATATTTTTAAAAACTATTCAAAAAATATTTTTAAGTTTTTATAATACTGGCAAACATTGAATTCAGTACAATTTTTTGCATCATTACAATTTTCTAGCGCTAAAGCGCTTTTCAAAAGGTATTCCGGCCGGACCTCTTCTTTACTAGTTCAATTGTCAAAAATAGGGAATATTTTTAGAAACTATTCAAAAAAATTTTCAAAATTTTTATAATACTGGCAAACATTGAATTCAGTACAATTTTGCATCATTACAATTTTCTAGCGCTAAAGCGCTTTTCAAAAGGTTTTCCGGCTGGACCTCTTCTTTACTAGTTCAATTGTCAAAAATAGGGAATATCTATAAATATTTTTAAAAACCATTAAAAAAATTTTCCTAAATTTTTTTAAATACTGGTAAACATTAAATTCAGTACAATTTTGCATCATTACAATTTTCTAGCGGTAAAGCGCTTTTCAAACGGTGTTCAGGCCGGACCCCTTTTTTTCTAGACCACTGATAAACTTTTTCTAAACTTTTCTTACCGATTGCCAAAAATATAGAAAACTTTTTAAAAAACCTTTTTACGAATTATTCGAAAAATTGTCCGAATTTTTTTTTCCTAACATTCAATTCAGTACAATTATGCATCATTACAATTTTCTAGCGAAAAAGCGCTTTTCAAAAGGTTTTTCCGCCGGACCTCTTTTTTTCTAGACCAGCGTTTCTCAACCTTTTTGGTTCGCGACCCCCAAAATTCTAGTTATTATTTTTGGCGACCCCCTGTCTCTCTGAAGTTTTATGCAAATTATTGTTGCTGGTTCTTTCAGAGATGTTTAAATGAAATCTCAAATTTTACTGTAGATTTGTGTAGTGGTCGCGACCCCCAAAAAGCAGTACGCGACCCCCTTCGGGGTCGCGACCCCCAGGTTGAGAAACGCTGTTCTAGACCACTGATAAATTTGTTTCTTAACTTCTACATCCGATTGGCGTAAATCGGAAAAATTTTATAAAATTTAAATTTTGTATCATAACAAATGTTTTTGAATGTGTCAAAATGTGTTTAAAAATGCCCATAAAAATGAGAAGAAAATTATGGCTCGCATGATAGTGTGACAAGGCAACTACTCTTATCATATCTACTTACGTGTTTACACAGACAGACAGAAAATTTGTATGTCTGAAAATGCAGTTTCTTGCCATAAAAAATTAATATACCGAAAAAATTAGATAAAAATGTATTTTTTAATTTTCAACCTCCTATCGGAGCTCACCTCTACTCAACTTCATCCTATTTTGGGTAAGCATAAGATGTCATTTTGAGAATTATTTATGAGGGTAGTTTATGAATATTGTTTTGGGTAGATTATATTTTTACGAATAAAAAATAGAAATTTAAATACTAAGCCTCAAAATTGAAATTTTAGTTTGACATTGAGGAAATTTTCTGTTTAAAAATTTCTATTTAAAATAAAATAAAGGACGATAAAAAGCGAGTGCTAGGCATCAATGATAAAAATCTTTCACATTTTCATGAAACATCTCATGTTAAGTAAGTGGTCTATATTTCCTTGAGACAAATAAAAAATTATACTACATTTGTTTAAAATAAAGAACTAAAAAGACCTTAGGCAATTCATTTTTTTTTCTTTATTTATATTTGTTCTTACGAGTTTATATCGATTCTATACACTATTTTTGTGAAGATCTATTTGTTAGTTTTATGTTTGTAATATATTTTAGTATACGTAGAGGCTAAAAGCTATTTTTTATACATTTTTTTCTCTCGTGCAAAAGACTTTTTTACTTATTCTCAAGTGCGTCGTGACCGAATAGATATCTTCGCATTTGAATACGAAATTTAAGATCGTCTCTTGAGCTTCAATTCTAAAGAGAATTAAATTGCGAGTCATTATCTTTTACTATAAGTATAAGTTTTAACAAAGACACAACAGGAGTGCGCTGTTGTTAATACATATTTTTTCCAAAACGCATTAGTTTTAGTTAGTGACGTTAGGTGTGGAAGTTAAATAAATTACATGTCTAAAGTTTGAACTTAGTTTCAAACAACTTAATTATTAGTTTAAGTTTAAACTTGTGAAATCATCAAGGAAAGTTTTAGAGTGATAAATTTGTCGAATTTTCTTTTAAATTATTAACAAAATGCTTAAAATTTTAAAACCAAAAGGTTCTTGTCGTAGTAGTACTAGTGGTACACATTTTAGAAGCTTTTCAATTCGAATAGAAGCTTTGGGTATAAATGACGCCTTAAGATTTTGAAACCCTCAAGTGACGTCAACAGCAATTGCTATTGAAATCGATTACAAAAGATTTCGGGACAAAGTTAGATATTTTTATATGAAAAGCTCGGGAGAATAGGAAAAATTTTTGCAATATTTTTCTTTAGCTCTTTCTATACCAATAATTATTTAACTGTTGATGTTCATTTCGACGGAAAAGTTTTTTATTTGGAATTAAGGTTTTATTCTTTTTTATACAGGGTATTTTATGTGAAAAAAAGAAAATATGTATTAACAAAAGGTATTTAACGTAATGTACTTATCTATTATTGTCGAAATTAACATTATTTATTTACATTTTAAAATTCAGATTATAGATTAACCTGCACCTCAATTATAGTTGACCCTGGCCGTATGGCTTAACGTGTTCTCTGGAGTACGATAGTCAGACATGTGATTAAAATTACATAGAAAGCCACTTGTCTACTAAGTGTTAGCCTAACCA